>CM030359.1:190135271-190679760 GCA_017893485.1 Hemerocallis citrina | reverse complement strand
GAAGTGATTATGAAAGAGCGCAAAAACTGGCAAAAGATTGATTACCTCTTAATGGAGATGGATGGGGGGTATTTATAGGCACCGCTGGGATCAGATTAGGAATGTAATCCCTGTGGTTAGATAAGGAATGTAATCCCTAATCCCCAGTGAAAGGATAGATATGAATCAGGGCCGTTGATTAAGATTTAAGCAGAAACCCTAATTCTATCCTTTCTGGACCGGGTTTGCTGCGGGTTGAGACCCGCACCTAGTTGAGATGGATCCGTTTGCGGGTTAGTGGGTCTTCGAGGAGGAGAACCCGTACCCGCTTCAGATCCATTGGTAGGTGAAATTACTGTTTTACCCCTGGGCTTCTAGATTCGTGCCCGATTTGGATGGTTCCGATTTAACCTCATTTTTAGCCATATCACGAGCCCCCACTCCCGAAGACTGAGTTTGATCAGCCTTTGAGGAGTAGTTTTACTGTTTTAATGGCTAGTGGAGTTGTATCGGGGTCCAAATGGAGGGTTTTGAATCTCTGAAGGAGGTAGTGAGGTGATTTTTCAAGTTGTTCATACTCTAAGCTGTTCTCGAGCTTCTCTGGATGTTTGGTGATTTTTATCTATTTTTTCGAATTATTTATTTAATTTTGCGATGTGTTAACGGATCGTTCGGGGGTCTTAAAAACACATTATAGGCAATAATTGTTCGTTCATGGGCTCAAAAATATACCCCCGAATTTATAATTATTTTCTAGAATTTTTAGTTAATTTTCCCAAATTTTTAGTAACTTTTTCACAATTTTTAAATAAATAAAATGATTAAAATAAATAAAAACTAATTTTTAATACCGATTTATGGCGTGGCGCGATCTGGGCCCTCCATCAGCACCGAGCGCGATTTTCTGGGCGATCGGACGATCCACGTTCCTCGGCAAATAGTTTCTTCGTATGCGAGGGTCGGTTCCTCGTCCCCTCGGCTCGGCAGCTCGGCACTTAGCTCGGAATCTGTCGAACTACGTGGCGTGATCCTGAGCATCCATCTCAGCGCGAATCCCAAAAAACGCTATCTTGTCGTTTAGTGAACGTGGCAAGATCTGAGCCGTCCATCACGTCGAGCGTGTTTTTTGACAAGATCCAACGGCTGAGGATGGTCGGCGGAATTTTTCTCCGTATGTGAGGGTCGGTTCCTCGTCCCCTCGGCTCGGCAGTTCGGTGTTGTGGGCCGAATAAGTGCTCCGCCAGGACGTTCGGTTCGACCTAGTAGCTCGAAGGCTCGACCAAGCTGTTCGTTAGCTCGGCTAAGCGCTCCGGTGGCTCAATTCCTTGTCTGCTGTATTAGGGGTTTGGTGGTCCAGCCCAGCTGTTCGGTAGCTCGGCATTTAGCTCAGAATCTGCCGAACTACGTGGCAAGATCCTGAGCGTCCATCTCAGCGCGGATCCCCAAAAAATGCTATCTTGTCGTTTAGTGAACGTGGCAAGATCTGAGCCGTTCACCACGTCGAGCACGTTTTTTGACAAGATCCAACGGCTGAGGAGGGTCGGAGGAATTTTTCTCCATATGTGGGGGTCGGTTCCTCGTCCCCTCGGTTCGGAAGCCCAGCATTGTCAGCCGAGGGATGGAGTTAGGCGTTTTGAAGAATTCTGGCTTTGAAGCGTCGCCGCCCTCCGACTCGGTAGCTCGGTTGCTTAGCCAAGCTGTTCGGTAGCTCAGCTAGGCACACCGGTGGCCGGAAGCTCGGAAGGTACACGTGGCCAGATCTGGAGCGTCCATCATTGTGTGAATCACGAGGATGGGGTTCAGATCACGAAAAAACGTTATTTTGTCGTTTTGTGAGCGTGGCGCTATCTGAACCGTCCATCAAGTTTCGACACAAAATTTGGAACGATCTGATGGTGATTCAGCCTCGGCAGAATTTTTCTCCATATGTGGGGGTTGGTTCATCGTCCCCTCGGTTCGGAAGCTCGGCATTGTCAGCCGAAGGATGGAGTTGGGAGTTTTGAAGAATTCTGGCTTTGAAGCGTTGCCACCCTCCGACTCAGTAGCTCGGTTGCTTAGCCAAGCTGTTCGGTAGCTCGGCTAGGCACACCGGTGACCGGAAGCTCGGAAGGTACGCGTGGCCAGATCTGGAGCGTCCATTACTGCGTGAATCACGAGGATGGGGTTCAGATCACGAGAAAACGTTATTTTGTCGTTTTGTGAGCGTGGCGCTATCTGAACCGTCCATCACGTTTTGATACGAAATTTGGAACGATCTGACGGTGATTCAGCCTCGGCAGAATTTTTCTCTATATGTAGGGGTTGGTTCATCGTCCCCTCGGTTCGTTTCGTTGGCAGATCGAGGTATGGTTTGCCGAGGAAAGGTGTTAAGTGCTCTGAAGGGTTCTGGCTTTGTCCCGTCGCCACCCTCCGACTCAATAGCTCAGTTGCTTAGCCAAGCTATTCAGTAGCTCGGCTAGGAACACCGGTGGTCGAGTCATGGACTTAAGCGATTTAAGGAGTCTTTGTTTTGAAACGTCGCAACTTTCCGTTTTGGTGCTTTGGCTTCTCGTAGTGGGCTTTTAAATTCCAAAGGAAGCCCAAGCATTGCATTGTGGTTATAAGTTCTCACTCCCCCACCCCAGAGCTCATTTCTCACTTTTCACTCTAAGTTTTCACTTTTACTCTCTGTGTGCTCTGCTAGAGGTGATTTTAGCTCCAAGGCGGTTGCGTTAGCTGTCGCGTGGGCTAGGCGATTTCCGGCGAACTAATTCCGACCGTGAACATCACTTCAAGGACACGTCACATCAAGGTCAGTTTATTTGCCTTAGCCTTTTTTTAGAGATGCCAAGGGTAGACTCGGGGAGTGAGGCCTCATTCTCGGGCGATAGTGGTGCCGAGGAGAGGAGGCGAACGGAGATCCGAAGAAAGGGGAAGCAGGTGGCTGAGTCGTCTGTGGCCGAGGCAAAGAAGAAGAAGAAGGAGGTAGTGGCCCGATCTCCTGTAGTCGAGGAGATCGTGGAGACCCTGAGGCAAGCCCCTGAGTCGGGCCGGTACCCTTGTGTACTGTCCGGTCAGGCCGGAGTCAGGCAATACAAGGGCGACCTTATGAAGAAGGCGATCATAGGTCAGTCAGAAGTTTACGAGGAGAACAACCCGGTTCTGACCACCGAGGTGGACGAGATCGCATCGGTGTTATTCGAGAAGGACCTGCTCCGGATCAGAAAAGGGTTCGCCATCCCTACGGAGTACAAGCTGATTCTCCCCGGCCCTGGGATGCGAGCGAACTCCAAACTGTCGTCGTCGGATATGTGTATGTTCGACTACGACTTGCTGAACACTGGATTGCGCTTTCCTCTGCACCCCTTCGTTCTTCAGGTCCTCGGGTGGTACTGCCTTGCGCCGACCCAGTTCATGCCGAACACCTGGCGCCATGTGAACGCCTTCTTGCTGCAGTGCGGCAACGCCGAGGTCGAGCCAGACCTGACGATCTTCCGGAGCATGTATCGGGTTCACAGGATGCACAAGACCGAGCATCGCTACTACCTGGCGCCGAGGAAAGGCGTTCGGATTATAGAGAACCCGGACTCGATCAAAGGTTGGAAGGAGAAGTTATTTTTGTTGAGGGAGCCCTCGATGCTGAAGATTCCGACTCAGTGGAAAGCAGAGGTGCCAAAGTTTGCGAGGGCCGACCCGGTACTGACTACGGCCGAGGAGGAAGTGGTGGGGAAGATCATGGCCCTCCCGATGTTGAGCTGGAGGGAAATGACCGAGGAGGTGCTACACGGGTCAGGCCTTAGTCCGATCGACCCGAGTACGCTCCTGACATCTCGTTATATACATTTTTTTCTAAGTTTTTAGCTCGTTTTGCTAACTTGCTGTTCGTTTGTTGTTTGTAACAGAAGCACCGAAGATGGACTTTCTGGGGATGATGAACGAGCGAGGCAAAGTCGCCGACGGAAGGAAGAGGAAGAGGCCGAGCACGACATCTTCGTCCGGTCGGCCCCCTAAGGTTGCTTCGGTAGTTGCTCCGCCTCCCACCGTTGCTGAGGTCCCCTCGCTAGCGGTAGTCATTGTCGCCGACCCTTCGGCTCCTGCTGCTTCTGCCACGGCCGGTGAGGCCTTCGACATTTCGGCGGTGCTGTCGCTCCAGGCTCCGCCCCTGACCCCTCAGGCCGAGGTGATCCTGACCGAACAGCACAAGAAGCTGTTCGTTCCGGACTGGCGAGTCAGGAACCACGACGGCTTCCTCGGGGACTCGCAGATGTGCATGCAAGTCATCAAGCACTTGGTGACCCCGAAGGATCGAGCCGCTCTGAAGGCGGGGACGGTTGGCGACGATACCTATGAAGTCGCTCGGTCGCTCGTGTCGGTAAGTTTTGCATACTTTTTCTTGAGAATTTCTTAAGTTTGCCATTCGGCTTGTACTTTGTTCTTATTCTCTTTTTTCTTTGGCAGGCCACTTGTCATTTCGGCCATCTCCTTCAAGCGTTCGCCGAACAGAAGAAGGAGTTGAAGGCCGCCAGCGATAAGAACAGGGCGGATAAGGTGAGGGTGGTTCGGCAGCTCGAAGCAGAGCAGAGGTGCGCGGAAGGCTTGGAGGTCCGGGTTACCGACCTTGAGGCGGACCTGGAGCGAGCTAAGGGGCAGCTCGTCGAAGAGGTTGCCAAGGTTGCTAAGGCTGCCGAGGAGTTGGCAGCATCTGCGAAGGCTCTGGCGGAAGCGAAGGCGGAGAAGGATGCCGTGGCGGTAGTGATCAGGGCCGAAGTCGAGGCCGAGGTGAAGGCGCACATGGCCTTGAACATGGAGAAGTCCTACGAGAGGGCGCTCGACCACGTCCAGGACCATGTCCCCGGCTTTCAGCGGGTCGGCTACAGGCTGTGGCCCAGAGCTGCGGCAGATGGCAAAGAGGAGGAAGGTGAAGAGGAGGAAGGTGAAGAGGAAGAAGGCGAAGACGAGGATGAGGTGGTCGTTCAAGCCGGGGTGACGATGAATGAGGGGCCGTCTGACAAGGCGCCTGTGGTCGAGGCGACGATGCAGGTGAACCCCTAATCTCCTCGTCTTTTGTAATTTTGTTTTTTCTTTTATTTCTGAAAATGTAATGCCTTTTTGCGGACTGGCCACCACCTCTTCTTTGATGAATAAAATTCTTTCTTCAAATTTGTCTTAAGTGTTTGGTTTGGACTTTTAGTCTTTGAATGTAATGTGCTCGTCTTTCAGATCCTCGTTCATGCTCCAAACACCACAGCAGCTCGGCGTCGTGCTGAACTGTTTAAGCAGTCTCGCGAGGCTCACCTCGAGGGTGAGATCGAGCTGATCCGGAGAGTGTCGCTCAACGTGGAGAAGAAGAACATTGAGCTGCTGGCCGAAGTGCACCACTTACGGATAGTCGAGGAGGAAGAGCTGGCCTCGGCGCTGGCCGGGCGAGACGAGCTCGCAAAGAAGGTCGAGCAGCTGTAGAGGGTTATAGTTGACAAAAGCATCGAGGTGACCCATCTGCGTCGCATCATCTCCGACAGTGCTGAATAGGACGGCACCTTGAAAGATAGGATCGTTGAGCTCGAGGAGGAGGTTGCTCGTCTCAGGCCTCAGCAAGCGAGGGCCAACGTCCGCAGCACCTCATGTACGCGCGAGGAGTGCGAACGAGGCATTTCCTTCTACGAGCCCGCGACTCGTCCTCCCGCCACAGGTCGGACCGCGGCTGATGCGCAAAGCGGTGTAGCTATTAGCTCGAGCGGAGCCTCTGTAGCGCCCCGATTTCCAAATACCGGGAAACCGTGACACGAGCCAAGACCTTTTCTTCAATTAGTCACAATGCACAGAAAAACAGGAGAATTTAAAACTTTTTATTCAATACACCATGTGTTACAAGTCTGAATACTGTACAACTGTAATACTTTATAATGGAGTTACAATATTGCCTTTACATTTCTAAGTATTACAACCTTCACATCTTACATCAGAGTACTTCTTAACTAATACAGAATCAATACATATTTTGCAGCGGAACTAAACTTAATACTGACTCCTTGCTTTCCTTGCCTTGAGTCCTCTTGAATCTCGCCTTTGTACTTCGGCGATCCAGTACCTATGGAAGTGGGGACGTCAGTATTCACTGACGCTTAAAGGCTGATCATATAGCAGCGAATCTTCCAAACAATATACACAATATAACAATGGTGTTGGTGTAGTTTAAGTGTTCGTGAGTGCTATGACTAGACACTAATGCGATACTTAAAATAGAACTAATTATACACAACCCGTTCCTGACAATACTCCATGACTCTGTGAGGTTGCAGAAGAGGTCAAGTCCCCTTATGCAGTCTGCTTATGGTGTCTCCGTTTTCCACTACTACCCGGCATGCCGGACCTCACTCAACAAGGTTGCAGGTGCGGTCTAGTTCCGCCACTGCAGTCATATAGTGGTGTCCATGTTTGCCACTATTGCCCGGTGTATCGGGACTTAATCCAAAATCCAAATCATAGGGTTTCGCAAGCGCAGGGCAGCGCGAAGCCTACCCTGTGGCACCCTCTGGGGTATCGCAAGCGCAGGACTGCACAATGCATCCTGTGGCACCCCAGCCACGGTATTTAAGGAATTAACAGAGCGAGATACGTAACCCGTGTCCTCAACCTGTGAGATGGCACCGTACGTATCCCTTTGACGGGACGCTTCCTATTCTAATGTCAGCAAGTCTCCGAAAGCAACATGCAGCCCATACTACATGCGACTCCATCTCAAGCCGTTTCTCCATATATAGGGATTGAACCCGCGTGACACATTCTAATTGTACACAACCTGTTCCTGACAATACTCCATGACTCTGTGAGGTTGCAGAAGAGGTCAAGTCCCCTTATGCAGTCTGCTTATGGTGTCTCCGTTTTCCACTACTACCCGGCAAGCCGGACCTCACTCGATCCCAGTATATCGGGCATCGTTCCAAAATCAAACCATAGAGTTTCGCAAGCGCAGGGCAGCGCGAAGCCTACCCTGTGGCACTCTCTGGGGTATAGCAAGCGCAGGACTGCACCATGCATCCTGTGGCACCCCAGCCACGGTACTTCAGGAATTAACAGAGCGAGATACGCAACCCGTGTCCTCAACTTGTGAGACGGCACCGTACGTATCCCTTTGACAGGAAGGCACAACCCTGTACACCACCTATGATTTGCCTCAAGGGACGAGTTAGTGTAAGGGGCCCCCTACAACTGACCCCTCTCTCCCGGCAAAAGGGTTTAAGTAAACTGATCCTTGTAAGTCACTATCCTAGTGATGTCCCTGACTCGAACGATCCTAGGAATGACAACATTATAACACAACGTGCTAGGCCTTAAATTAGGCTTCACAAGACAACTCTACTAGGCCGCTCAACCTAGACTTACCAGAATCCCTCGGAATCTGGTTTATGGCTCATCGATCCAAGACTTTGGCTGTGCGAGTATACACGCATGCCGCTACCCTAGACTTGGATTCTGTCTATACTCCGGTCCTCGATTAACCTACCCTGGTTAAGATTCGACGGTACCCAAGGAGTGACTCCTCCACAGTTACTTAGGGTAGACATCATATGTCTTGATGGTCGATAGCCCTTAGGGTGGTAACATCACCCTAGACGAGCACAACTAACTGTGTACTAGCTAACAAGCTATACACGAGTAATAGCCACATACGAGCCAACTAAGCTACGCATGAAACAACAACTACCTACGAGCCAGGCGGGCCTCGTAGGAGACAACCACGTACATACCGGCCAAATAAGCCGCGTATGAGACCAACAGCTACGCACGGGCCGGTCGGGCCGCGTGCGAGACAATAACCTACATACGAGCCGACTAAGCTACGTATGAGACCGACAGCTACATACGGGCCAGTCGAGCCACGTACGAGCACAACCGTGTGCAAACAACCATACAGGTAATCAATCCTAGAAGCAACCAAACGTGCTTACTAACAAACTTAATCTTCTACTATTAGAAGCAACAAAAGAATCTACTAGTAGTCTATGATGGGTATTGTACTAGGGAAGAACCGAAAGCGATAAAATGGCCTTTATCGGACTAACTATCCCTAGTGGTCTTCCCAATCCTTCCTACTTCAACCTATTGCGCCTTAAGTATGGCATACAATTTCAAGCAGCTTCCTACGACAATCAATCATATAGCACAACCACAATGACATTCCTATGTATGGATATGATTAATGCTTATGCTTACATTGAGCTCAAGCATGAAAATCACTAACGACCTTAAACATAAAATCCTCTATAGTCAATCGTAGGTTACAAATTGAGCATGGAAGCCTACTACTTATCATAACCAACCACCACCACCCAACTAAGCAATACTCCAAGGTATAGTAGGTAGTCCTAACACTACTCCTACAACATTCTAAGCAAATATTACTCTAGCATGGTATAGAACCCCACATAAATCACTACAACTAGCTATGGGTAGTTTCTTTACTTTAAGCATGAATATCATAGTATGGGTATCCTTAACTTAACATGATTAATAATTAGCATGATACCTACTTACTTAGCATAAGTCATGATCATCTACTATCATAACATACACTTCTCTACCATTTATCTAACATGGTATACAATTAGCATATAATTTAAACTAGCATGATATGCAAAGTACTTACACTTAAGCTAGCATGGTATATCGCTTTCCAACAATTAAACTAGCATGGTATATGATTTCATCATGGATCCTACAACACTCTAGGCACAACAAAAACTTATCCACACATGGTAGGAAACTCTTGGATTGAATCCTACACATTCTAAGCATAAGTGAGTTACTAAACATGATGGGTATTTTTAATAAACATCCTACAACTAATTAAGCATAGAATCATGGTAGGATATTTTTATAAGTAATCCTACAACTAACTAAGCATGGATATGGCTTCTAATTATTTTTAGAAGCAAAGCTACAACTAACTAAGCATGGTAAACATGTAGGATATTTTTAGAAGCAATCCTACAACTAACTAAGCATGGATATGGCTTCTAATTATTTTTAGAACCAATCCTACAACTAACTAAACATGAATATGACTTCTAATTAATTTTAGAAGTGATCCTACAATGTAAGTAGCATGAATATGACTTCTAATTAATTTTAGAAGTGATCCTACAACATAAGTAGCATGAATAAGGCTTCTAATCATTTTTAGAAAAGACCCTACAACATAAGTAGCATGAATAAGGCTTCTAATCATTTTTAGAAAAGATCCTACAACATAAGTAGCATGAATAAGGCTTCTAATCATTTTTAGAAAAGATCCTACAACATAAGTAGCATGAATATGGCTTCTAATCATTTTTAGAAGTAATCCTACAACATTAGTAGCATAAATATGTCTTTTAAATATTTTTAGAAGTAAAGCTACAACTAACTAAGCATGGATATGGCTCCTAATTATTTTTAGAAGCAAAGCTACAACTAACTAAGCATGGATATGGCTCCTAATTATTTTTAGAAGCAATCCTACAACTAACTAAGCATGGATATGGCTCCTAATTATTTTTAGAAGCAATCCTACAACTAACTAAGCATGGATATGGCTTCTAAGTATTTTTAGAAGAAATCCTACAATACTTGAAGCATAAACATGGCTTCTAAATATTTTTAGAAGCAATCCTACAATATTATTAGCATGAATATGGCTTCTAAATATTTTTAGAAGCACTCCTACAACATTATACTACTACTACTACAACATACAACTTTACTACTATCACAACATACAACTTGCTACTATTACTACTACTTCATTCTCATAAAAAGAATCACAACATACAACTTACTACTATTACTACTACTTTATTAATCAACATACATGCTATTACTACTTCATTTATTACCTACTACTACTTATTATTTTAGCTTACTACTATTTAGTTACTTACTAATCTAGTGATAAAGAAGAGATCATTTTTATCTTATTTTACTTTACTTTACAAAAGAAAGATCTCTTTAATTAACTACAACTAGTGATTAAAAATGAAAGAAAGATCTTTTTAATTAATTACCACTAGTGATTAAAAATAAAAGAAAGATCTTTTTAGTTAATTACAACTAGTGATCAAAATAAAAGAAGGTCTTTTTATTAAGTTACAACTAGTGATTAAAATAAAAAGAAAGATCTTTTTATTAAGCTACAACTAGTGATTAAAATAAAAAGAAAGATCTTTTTATTAAGCTACAACTAGTGATTAAATAAAAAGAAGATCTTTTTATTAAGCTACAACTAGTGATTAAAATAAAAAGAAAGATCTTTTTATTAAGCTACAACTAGTGATTAAACAAAAAGAAGATCTTTTTAATTATTTCTACCACTAGTGTTTAGTAAAGAAAGGAAAGATCTTTTTGATTATTACATTAGTTCAATCAAGTCCTACAACCAACAATGGTTGTATTGTTCAACAATATGCAATATGTATGGTTCCATATCAAGTCCTACAACCTTACATGGTTGTATGCAAAAGTTTATGTGCATGTGTTCCTTTAGTCCAAGTAGTTTACTTTTTATCATACAACAACAACCAAAAGAACTATTTTTAGATGATTCCTACTACCACATACTACATAATAACCATACCAAAAAGAAAGGGTAAACAAGAGGGTAAGAAGAAGAAGAACATCAAAAACCATCATTCAATAAACAAACAAACAACAAACAAACATACAAACAAAGCATGAAGAAACCCCCACCTTATTTTTTTCTATAGGAAGGACTAGCTTGCTTTTTCCTTCTCCTTCCCCTAGCTTTTTGAAAGCTTCTAAGAACCCTACAATAAGACTCTCTTTTGTTAGTATGAGACCTCTCTTTCTTTTCCTTTCTTTCTTTCTTTCTTTCTTTCTTTCTTTCTTTCCTTTCTTTCTTTCTTTCTTGTTTTCTAAAATGAGAGAAGGAGGAGAATGAAGGGGTATTTATAGGAGAGGATGGGAGGTGGTAAGTGCACCATATGGCACAAAATAACCCCAAAACAAGGAGGTGGGATTGGGGGGAGGTAGTATGTGGTGGAGAATTGATATGGAGGAGAATTAGTTCTAGAAGAATTTCTTAACCTTCTTATGTAACCTTAACCTAGGTTAAACCTCCTAATCAAATCCTTAACCATTCCTACTAGGTTATAGCAAAATAAGTGTTGTCCAAAATATACAACACATAATTCGTATAATGCACTAATCGACATACTACTCGTACGTGCGCATATATGTCCGTATACCGGAAAATCTTTGCATAATCCGCATAAAAATAATTAAATCTTGGAAATAATAATAAAATAAAATTTATTATTAGTTCGGAAGATCACGGTATCAATTTGATACAATACGGATATATACTGACCGATATCTGGATACAGATAATGTTTAGGAGCAAACCGGGTAAAAATCACCAAAATATTCTAATTTTGGAATTAAAACAAAATAATAGTAAAATAATAATAAAATATCAATTTATATACGGTAATATCCGTCCGGGATATTACAATACTCCCTCCTTAGAATAGTTCTGTCCTCAGAACTACGTTAAGTTAGGAAAACAGGCAAAACATCCATACCCTAATAACTCGGGGAAAGAAAGCTTAGGCTGCTTTCCGGCTCCCAAGTGGCTCATCCACGAACTGGTTCTCCCAAGAACCCGATATTTGCAACTCGGTGTCTACTCCCTCCTTAGAATAGGACATGACCTATGGACATTACTTCCGATTTCTAGGATTTCCTCCGGTAATTTGCTCATTCTACTCTATCAATACACCCTCGGTTAGGAAATCTTCGAATACCATCCTAAAATATACCTACTGGAATTAGTCCAGATATAGGATAATCATAAAACATAAGTTGAAAGGAACAACAATATGAATTACAATTGCCTATAACTAACTAAGACCCGACTCCTAAAGGGCATCCAAGTTTAATTTTCCTGCTGTGTTGGACTGTAAATTGAAGTTAGCTCTGATACCACTCTGTAGCGCCCCGATTTCCAAATACCGGGAAACCGTGACACGAGCCAAGACCTTTTCTTCAATTAGTCACAATGCACAGAAAAACAGGAGAATTTAAAACTTTTTATTCAATACACCATGTGTTACAAGTCTGAATACTGTACAACTGTAATACTTTACAATAGAGTTACAATATTGCCTTTACATTTCTAAGTATTACAACCTTCACATCTTACATCAGAGTACTTCTTAACTAATACAGAATCAATACATATTTTGCAGCGGAACTAAACTTAATACTGACTCCTTGCTTTCCTTGCCTTGAGTCCTCTTGAATCTCGCCTTTGTACTTCGGCGATCCAGTACCTATGGAAGTGGGGACGTCAGTATTCACTGACGCTTAAAGGCTGATCATATAGCAGCGAATCTTCCAAACAATATACACAATATAACAATGGTGTTGGTGTAGTTTAAGTGTTCGTGAGTGCTATGACTAGACACTAATGCGATACTAATTATACACAACCCGTTCCTGACAATACTCCATGACTCTGTGAGGTTGCAGAAGAGGTCAAGTCCCCTTATGCAGTCTGCTTATGGTGTCTCCGTTTTCCACTACTACCCGGCATGCCGGACCTCACTCAACAAGGTTGCAGGTGCGGTCTAGTTCCGCCACTGCAGTCATATAGTGGTGTCCATGTTTGCCACTATTGCCCGGTGTATCGGGACTTAATCCAAAATCCAAATCATAGGGTTTCGCAAGCGCAGGGCAGCGCGAAGCCTACCCTGTGGCACCCTCTGGGGTATCGCAAGCGCAGGACTGCACAATGCATCCTGTGGCACCCCAGCCACGGTATTTAAGGAATTAACAGAGCGAGATACGTAACCCGTGTCCTCAACCTGTGAGATGGCACCGTACGTATCCCTTTGACGGGACGCTTCCTATTCTAATGTCAGCAAGTCTCCGAAAGCAACATGCAGCCCATACTACATGCGACTCCATCTCAAGCCGTTTCTCCATATATAGGGATTGAACCCGCGTGACACATTCTAATTGTACACAACCTGTTCCTGACAATACTCCATGACTCTGTGAGGTTGCAGAAGAGGTCAAGTCCCCTTATGCAGTCTGCTTATGGTGTCTCCGTTTTCCACTACTACCCGGCAAGCCGGACCTCACTCGATCCCAGTATATCGGGCATCGTTCCAAAATCAAACCATAGAGTTTCGCAAGCGCAGGGCAGCGCGAAGCCTACCCTGTGGCACTCTCTGGGGTATAGCAAGCGCAGGACTGCACCATGCATCCTGTGGCACCCCAGCCACGGTACTTCAGGAATTAACAGAGCGAGATACGCAACCCGTGTCCTCAACTTGTGAGACGGCACCGTACGTATCCCTTTGACAGGAAGGCACAACCCTGTACACCACCTATGATTTGCCTCAAGGGACGAGTTAGTGTAAGGGGCCCCCTACAACTGACCCCTCTCTCCCGGCAAAAGGGTTTAAGTAAACTGATCCTTGTAAGTCACTATCCTAGTGATGTCCCTGACTCGAACGATCCTAGGAATGACAACATTATAACACAACGTGCTAGGCCTTAAATTAGGCTTCACAAGACAACTCTACTAGGCCGCTCAACCTAGACTTACCAGAATCCCTCGGAATCTGGTTTATGGCTCATCGATCCAAGACTTTGGCTGTGCGAGTATACACGCATGCCGCTACCCTAGACTTGGATTCTGTCTATACTCCGGTCCTCGATTAACCTACCCTGGTTAAGATTCGACGGTACCCAAGGAGTGACTCCTCCACAGTTACTTAGGGTAGACATCATATGTCTTGATGGTCGATAGCCCTTAGGGTGGTAACATCACCCTAGACGAGCACAACTAACTGTGTACTAGCTAACAAGCTATACACGAGTAATAGCCACATACGAGCCAACTAAGCTACGCATGAAACAACAACTACCTACGAGCCAGGCGGGCCTCGTAGGAGACAACCACGTACATACCGGCCAAATAAGCCGCGTATGAGACCAACAGCTACGCACGGGCCGGTCGGGCCGCGTGCGAGACAATAACCTACATACGAGCCGACTAAGCTACGTATGAGACCGACAGCTACATACGGGCCAGTCGAGCCACGTACGAGCACAACCGTGTGCAAACAACCATACAGGTAATCAATCCTAGAAGCAACCAAACGTGCTTACTAACAAACTTAATCTTCTACTATTAGAAGCAACAAAAGAATCTACTAGTAGTCTATGATGGGTATTGTACTAGGGAAGAACCGAAAGCGATAAAATGGCCTTTATCGGACTAACTATCCCTAGTGGTCTTCCCAATCCTTCCTACTTCAACCTATTGCGCCTTAAGTATGGCATACAATTTCAAGCAGCTTCCTACGACAATCAATCATATAGCACAACCACAATGACATTCCTATGTATGGATATGATTAATGCTTATGCTTACATTGAGCTCAAGCATGAAAATCACTAACGACCTTAAACATAAAATCCTCTATAGTCAATCGTAGGTTACAAATTGAGCATGGAAGCCTACTACTTATCATAACCAACCACCACCACCCAACTAAGCAATACTCCAAGGTATAGTAGGTAGTCCTAACACTACTCCTACAACATTCTAAGCAAATATTACTCTAGCATGGTATAGAACCCCACATAAATCACTACAACTAGCTATGGGTAGTTTCTTTACTTTAAGCATGAATATCATAGTATGGGTATCCTTAACTTAACATGATTAATAATTAGCATGATACCTACTTACTTAGCATAAGTCATGATCATCTACTATCATAACATACACTTCTCTACCATTTATCTAACATGGTATACAATTAGCATATAATTTAAACTAGCATGATATGCAAAGTACTTACACTTAAGCTAGCATGGTATATCGCTTTCCAACAATTAAACTAGCATGGTATATGATTTCATCATGGATCCTACAACACTCTAGGCACAACAAAAACTTATCCACACATGGTAGGAAACTCTTGGATTGAATCCTACACATTCTAAGCATAAGTGAGTTACTAAACATGATGGGTATTTTTAATAAACATCCTACAACTAATTAAGCATAGAATCATGGTAGGATATTTTTATAAGTAATCCTACAACTAACTAAGCATGGATATGGCTTCTAATTATTTTTAGAAGCAAAGCTACAACTAACTAAGCATGGTAAACATGTAGGATATTTTTAGAAGCAATCCTACAACTAACTAAGCATGGATATGGCTTCTAATTATTTTTAGAACCAATCCTACAACTAACTAAACATGAATATGACTTCTAATTAATTTTAGAAGTGATCCTACAATGTAAGTAGCATGAATATGACTTCTAATTAATTTTAGAAGTGATCCTACAACATAAGTAGCATGAATAAGGCTTCTAATCATTTTTAGAAAAGACCCTACAACATAAGTAGCATGAATAAGGCTTCTAATCATTTTTAGAAAAGATCCTACAACATAAGTAGCATGAATAAGGCTTCTAATCATTTTTAGAAAAGATCCTACAACATAAGTAGCATGAATATGGCTTCTAATCATTTTTAGAAGTAATCCTACAACATTAGTAGCATAAATATGTCTTTTAAATATTTTTAGAAGTAAAGCTACAACTAACTAAGCATGGATATGGCTCCTAATTATTTTTAGAAGCAAAGCTACAACTAACTAAGCATGGATATGGCTCCTAATTATTTTTAGAAGCAATCCTACAACTAACTAAGCATGGATATGGCTCCTAATTATTTTTAGAAGCAATCCTACAACTAACTAAGCATGGATATGGCTTCTAAGTATTTTTAGAAGAAATCCTACAATACTTGAAGCATAAACATGGCTTCTAAATATTTTTAGAAGCAATCCTACAATATTATTAGCATGAATATGGCTTCTAAATATTTTTAGAAGCACTCCTACAACATTATACTACTACTACTACAACATACAACTTTACTACTATCACAACATACAACTTGCTACTATTACTACTACTTCATTCTCATAAAAAGAATCACAACATACAACTTACTACTATTACTACTACTTTATTAATCAACATACATGCTATTACTACTTCATTTATTACCTACTACTACTTATTATTTTAGCTTACTACTATTTAGTTACTTACTAATCTAGTGATAAAGAAGAGATCATTTTTATCTTATTTTACTTTACTTTACAAAAGAAAGATCTCTTTAATTAACTACAACTAGTGATTAAAAATGAAAGAAAGATCTTTTTAATTAATTACCACTAGTGATTAAAAATAAAAGAAAGATCTTTTTAGTTAATTACAACTAGTGATCAAAATAAAAGAAGGTCTTTTTATTAAGTTACAACTAGTGATTAAAATAAAAAGAAAGATCTTTTTATTAAGCTACAACTAGTGATTAAAATAAAAAGAAAGATCTTTTTATTAAGCTACAACTAGTGATTAAATAAAAAGAAGATCTTTTTATTAAGCTACAACTAGTGATTAAAATAAAAAGAAAGATCTTTTTATTAAGCTACAACTAGTGATTAAACAAAAAGAAGATCTTTTTAATTATTTCTACCACTAGTGTTTAGTAAAGAAAGGAAAGATCTTTTTGATTATTACATTAGTTCAATCAAGTCCTACAACCAACAATGGTTGTATTGTTCAACAATATGCAATATGTATGGTTCCATATCAAGTCCTACAACCTTACATGGTTGTATGCAAAAGTTTATGTGCATGTGTTCCTTTAGTCCAAGTAGTTTACTTTTTATCATACAACAACAACCAAAAGAACTATTTTTAGATGATTCCTACTACCACATACTACATAATAACCATACCAAAAAGAAAGGGTAAACAAGAGGGTAAGAAGAAGAAGAACATCAAAAACCATCATTCAATAAACAAACAAACAACAAACAAACATACAAACAAAGCATGAAGAAACCCCCACCTTATTTTTTTCTATAGGAAGGACTAGCTTGCTTTTTCCTTCTCCTTCCCCTAGCTTTTTGAAAGCTTCTAAGAACCCTACAATAAGACTCTCTTTTGTTAGTATGAGACCTCTCTTTCTTTTCCTTTCTTTCTTTCTTTCTTTCTTTTTTCTTTTCCTTTCTTTCTTTCTTTCTTGTTTTCTAAAATGAGAGAAGGAGGAGAATGAAGGGGTATTTATAGGAGAGGATGGGAGGTGGTAAGTGCACCATATGGCACAAAATAACCCCAAAACAAGGAGGTGGGATTGGGGGGAGGTGTTATGTGGGGGAAAATTGATATGGAGGAGAAATTTTCTAGAAGAATTTTCTTAACCTTCTTATGTAACCTTAACCTAGGTTAAACCTCCTAATCAAATCCTTAACCATTCCTACTAGGTTATAGCAAAATAAGTGTTGTCCAAAATATACAACACATAATTCGTATAATGCACTAATCGACATACTACTCGTACGTGCGCATATATGTCCGTATACCGGAAAATCTTTGCATAATCCGCATAAAAATAATTAAATCTTGGAAATAATAATAAAATAAAATTTATTATTAGTTCGGAAGATCACGGTATCAATTTGATACAATACGGATATATACTGACCGATATCTGGATACAGATAATGTTTAGGAGCAAACCGGGTAAAAATCACCAAAATATTCTAATTTTGGAATTAAAACAAAATAATAGTAAAATAATAATAAAATATCAATTTATATACGGTAATATCCGTCCGGGATATTACAGCCTCGGTCAGAGCCACTGTTAGGGTTAGTGGTGAAAAGGCGTCCCAGTTCGTCGGCCTAGAGACGAGCTCGGAGATGAAGAGACGAAAACCCCGAGTGTCCCTGAATTGGAATGTCCCCATCCCGAGGAGGCGCTGAACAAGTTGTATCGAGCTTTTGATTTCTTGCATCATCCGTTGTATTTTTTATATTTGTTGTAACTCCTTGCCATGTAAATTTACCAAGTTGTTTTAATGAAATCGAAGTTCGTCTGCCCATTGTTGTGCCGCAGTTGTCTTTCTTTTGAAACAAACCACAAGAACCAGAAATTAGTTTACTCGAGCATTCTAGCCGTAGAACTCTTGCCTTAGCTGTAGAACTTTAGCTTTTGTTCGGAGTATACCGAGGCAACTTTGCACTTCGGTGGTGTGGCAGCTTAGATTTCAGACTCAGTCCACGTGGCTCAATCTGGACGGTCGATCACGATCGTGGAACGCATCACGAGGGGGGAGGCACGAGTTTCAAGAAAACACTATCTCGTCGTTTTGTGGATACGTGGCACGATCTGATCCGTTCATCACGTTCCAGTACACATTTTGAGATGATCTAACGGTGAAATTGGTTCGGCAGAATTTTTCTCCATATGTGGAGGTCGGTTCCTCATCCGCTCGGTTCGGGGTACTGAGTTAGTGCAGTCGGGACTCCGAACCATCGTTAGAGTGGTTCAATCTGGACGGTTGATCATGATCGTGGCACGAATCACGAGACAAGAGGCTCCGATTTCAAGAAAACGTTATCTTGTCGTTTTGTGGAGGCGTGGCGAGATCTGAGTCGCTCATCATGTTTTAGAACGAATTTTGAGATGATCTAACGGTGAAATTGGTTCGGCGGAGTTTTTCTCCATATGTGGAGGTCGGTTCCTCGTCCGCTCGGTTCGGGGTATTGAATGAGCACAGTCGGGCCGAACGTTGGACTCCGAAGTGAAGAGCAAAAGCAGAGAGATGCAAATAGTTTTACAAGTAAAATATGAAGGAGCTTTCTTTATTGATGACTAATGGTCGGCTGCTTCTAAAGTTGCGAGCCGTTATTACAAGAGAGAAATAAAGGAAAAAATACAAGTAAAAGGAGAGGAACGGTTCGACATCTCAGAATACTTAGAGAGACGTTAGTGCTCTCTCTTGGTATTTCAAGAGATGGTCGACATTCCAAGTCCTGGGGATCTTCCTGCCTTCGAAGTCTTCTAGTCTGTATGTCCCGGGCTGAACCACTTTGGCGATCTTACAGGGTCCCTCCCAATTTGGAGCCAGTTTGCTCTTCTGTCCGGGGAAAGAGATGGCTAACTTTCTGAGGACCAAGTCCCCTTCTTTGAGGTCGGTAGGACGGACTCTCTTGTTGTATGCCAACTCGATCCTTCTTCGGTAGCTTTGTTGACGAATGGCAGCTCTTTCTCGGATCTCATCAATTAGGTCTAGATTTGCTCGGAGCTCTCTGGCATTTTGTTCTTCTTCATAAGCCGTTAGACGATGAGAGGGTATACCAACTTCTAGGGGGATCATAGCTTCGGACCCATAGGTGATATTGAACGGAGACTCTCTTGTGGGGGTCTGTTTTGTGGTGTGGTAGTTCCACAGCACGTTGGAGAGCTGATCGACCCATAAGCCTTTGGAATATTTATCCAACCTCTTCTTAATGCCGGAGAGGATCTGTCGGTTAGCATTCTCGACTTGGCCATTCGACTGGGGATGGGAAACGGAGGAGAATCGGTATTGGATGGCGAGGTCTTCACATAGAGCTCGGAAGACAACCCCGGTAAACTGGGTTCCGTTGTCTGTTATGAGGACCCGAGGGACGCCGAATCGGCAGATTATGCTCTTCTAAAAGAACTGAACTACCTTGTTCTCGGTGATCGTGGCCAAGGGCTCGACCTCTATCCATTTTGAGAAGTAGTCGATTGCCACGACTAAGAATTTGAACTGACCGGGAGCCGGTGGAAATGGCCCTAGTAAATTCATCCCCCACATTGCGAAAGGGATTGGACTTGATAGGGAAGCGAGTGGAGCTTGTGGGAGGCGTCGGATGTTGGAGTACTTCTGACATGAGCTGCATTGTCGAACGTGCTGTTCAGCGTCCTGTAGGAGAGTGGGCCAGAAATATCCATAATTCAACACTTTGCGGGCTAAGGATCTGGACCCTGAATGTGCCCCGCCGATGCCCTCGTGAAGTTCTTGTAGGGCGTAGTTGGCCTGCTCGGGGGAGAGGCATCTCAGATAAGGCCTGCCGTCTACCTGTGTGAAAGAGCATTTATATAGGATGCCTTCGATCAGTGTGTATCGCCCCGCTCGGGTTCTGACTCTTCGAGCTTCCTTAGGATCTTCGGGAAGGAGCCCATCCCTTAAGAATTCGACGAGGGGTTTCATCCAGTCATCTTGTAGCAGTACAGGTAGAGACTCCATAGAATCAGAAGTTTCATCCTCTATACTTGGCTTCAGGAGGACCTCTATCAAGACGGTCTGCTCGAGACCTTGGAGGGAGGAAGAGGCTAGCTTGGAGAGGGCATCGGCCTGGGCATTTTCTTCCCAGGGGATTCATTGGATGAGGGCTTCTTCAAATAGTGCCATGAGGCCCCTGACCTTAGCTAAGTACTTAACCATCCGGTCATCACGTACTTCATACTCGCCGAGGACCTGATTTACGACTAGCTGAGAGTCGCTAAAGATCCGGAGGCGTTGCGCCTCTGCATTGCGAGCCAATCCCAGGCCGGCTATGAGTGCCTCGTACTCTGCTTCGTTGTTAGAGGCCTTGAAGTTGATACGGAGGGAGTATTGGAGGATGAAGTCATCTGGGCCTGCCAGAATGACCCCGGCCCCGCTTCCCTCGTTACAAGAGGAGCCATCCACATAAACCGACCAGACAGGTGGTCCCTTCATTGCTTGGCTGAACTCTGGGATGGTACTTTCAATGATGAATTCTGCTAAGGCCTAAGCCTTGATCGCGGTCCGAGGCTGATAAGTTATATCATGCTGGCTCAGCTCGATAGACCACTTCATAAGACGATCGGAGGTCTCCGGCTTGTGGAGCACTTGCTTCAGCGGTTGGTCGGTAAGAACGACCACCGAATGGGACTGAAAATACGGGCGAAGCTTTCTCGCGGCCATTACCAGGGCATAAGCCATCTTTTCTATCCTCGGGTAGCGGAGCTCGGCATCCCGAAGTACTTTGCTCACATAGTAGATGGGCTTTTGAGCCCGGTCTTCTTCCCTTACTAAAACGGCGCTGAGGGTCTGCTCGGAGGCTGCCAGGTAGAGGTAGAGGGGTTCACCAGGAATGGGTTTGCTGAGGAGAGGAGGGTTGACGAGGTAAGCCTTGAGCTGGTCGAACGACTCCTGTTGCTGCTGACCCCACTCGTAACCTTTAGCCCCCCTGAGGGCCTTGAAGAAGGGGAGACATTTCTCTCCGGACTTCGAGAGAAAATGCCCTATGGCGGCTAGGCGACCTATTAGCCTCTGAACTTCCTTAACATTCTTAGGAGGGGCCATGTCTAATATGGCCTTGATTTTCTCAGGGTTTGCTTCAATTCCTCGTTGGCTGACCATGAAGCCGAGGAACTTTCCTAACGAGACTCCAAACGCACACTTGTTCGGATTGAGTCTCATGTTGTGCTTTCTCAGAACATCGAATGCCTCCTGTAGGTCGGTCACATGGTCGGCCCCTCGGATACTTTTTACAAGCATGTCGTCAACATACACCTCCATATTCCGACCGATCTGAGCTTGGAAAACCTTGTTGACGAGGCGTTGATATGTGGCTCCTGTATTCTTCAAACCGAAGGACATAACCCTGTAGCTGTAGAGGCCCTGGTCGGTCACAAATGAGGTCTTCGGGATATCTAGGGGGAACATCCGGATCTGGTTGTAGCCTGAGAAAGCGTCCATGAAACTGAGGAGTTCATGACCTGAAGTGGCATCAATCAAAGTGTCAACACTCGGAAGAGGGAAGGGATCCTTGGGGCAAGCCTTGTTGAGATCGGTAAAATCGATACAAATCCTCCAAGTCCCATTAGACTTCTTCACCATTACTACATTCGACAACCACTCGGCATAGTTCACCTCTTGTATGAACCGGGCCTTCAAGAGCTTGTCCACCTCCTCTTTTATACCTAGCTGGCGCTCGGGGGTGAACTTGCGCCTCTTCTGTTGAACCGGTTTGGACCCCGGAGCAACGCTGAGTTGGTGGACCAAGAGCTCTTCAGAAATTCTGGGCATGTCTGCAGCTGACCAAGCAAAGAGGTCTCGGTTCCTTCAGATGCACTGCACTATGTCTGAGCATAGGGTGGATGGGAGGGTCTTGCTAACAAAGAACTTTCGGGTTGGATCCTGCTCAGAGAAGAGCACTTCCTCCAATTCATCCACCGGCTCGGACGTTGGTCGGGCAGCATCTTGGGGGATTTCCAGAGTTTCTAGGGAGAGGACTGGACCGAGGGTAGAGGTCATGTAGCACTTGTGGGCCGTTTCCTGATTGCCTTTTACTTCCCCTACTCCGGCCCGAGTGGAAAACTTCATCTTGAGGTGATAGGCAGAGGGGACGGCTTCAAGGACAGCGAGGCCGGTGTAACGCCCCGAATCCCAAATACACTGAATTCGAGATGTTCTACAGGATCTTTTCACTTTCTTTAGTACACTTTTACAGGGAAATAAAAACTTTTCATCATACATCAGAGTTTACATCATAATTACATCTTTCTTTTGCACAGCGGAAGTAAAATACAACAATTTGATATAAATACAACAGCATAATGTAATCTTTAAGCATCCATCTCTTTAATCTTTAACATGATATTTACCTGCATATAAGACTGTGGGTACGTCAGTTTATTCAACCGACGAACATTATACACGGTCGTCCTCGCTTTGCCGGAAATAGTATAACTTAACATTTCATATTTAGCAAACACAAACTTGTCACATTTCAAACTAAAGGGACTACCCTATTGATGTCGTGTTGTGATTGTGCACTTAATCCTTAATGCATTTATTAATGTTACATGACACTAATGCACACTTGTTCAGATTCTATGCATCCCATACTACATAGGTCCGAGGGCAAGCCCTTATTCGTTCTTCATCTTGATAGGGTTCAATCCCCCGTTATGCCTTAAACTACTACTGTGACTACGGTAGTGTCTTAGATGTCCTATGATCTATGAGCCCATGTCCAGGCAGCCTGGAGGGGAATCCCACGCACTGTCACGACGCATCGAGCAGGCAACCTATGGACAATTCAGCCTCCGCCATGGAACAATGGCACCACCCATAGCCACTCGAACATCCCACGAGCGTCGCCACCGGGACGATAATTCCGGAGTAGCGCCCACGCACTGTCTTGACGCATCAAGCAGGCAACCTGTGAATCGCTCTCACACCGCTATCCGTTGGCCCTCATACTCATGTTTTTCTTCTACTTTCATCACATCTCCACTATGTACTAGTCCTTAGTTTTATTTAAAAATCATGAACAAAATAATCACTAGAGCTAGCCTCTCCATCAACCGGACTTATTCATTTGTTTCATCATGACCAACCTTGGTCTAATTTCAATTCAATTCATTTTTCTCAATACCGGGGAGACTTAGCTACTCTATTTCAAATTTCATTTCACAATCTTTAACTCCTGACAATTTCCATGTCGAGTTTTTATACTCATTCTTTCTTTTACAATTCATGATTGCACTTTATTCACAAGTCCACAATGAATACTTTTAACTCACGAGTTCATAATGAAAACAATTCATACTTATAGCCAACAATTTCTTTTCCTCTTCCATAAATCATGGTTTTAATTTCATAACCATACATGAATTTATACAACTTCATAAAATCACATTTCAACCTTCATATTTCATATCTTGCACAATACTCATAATGAAAATAAATAAAATCATGTCACACCACAAGCACTTTTGCCAATCACTTTATAATAGCCTATCTTTATAAGTTATAAAATCCACAAGTGTATATCTCATAACCAAAGCTCCATTTATGCCTTTTATTCACAAACCATATTGTATTTCATTCTAAAAATACCCAAATCACTCTTAGAAAATTCCTTGTATTTTTATGAGAATTACCATATTTATTTCATAATTTTTGGACTTCAAAAACACCCAAAAAAATTATTTTTCCCTATATGCCGAAGGCAAGAATCGAACCAGGCGCCGCACCAAGACAGCACAGAGCTCGACCACTAGGCCGTTCGCCAAGCACGTCATAATAGCGACTGGAGTCTATTTATACCCTGAGTTCGCTGTTATAGTTTTTTAGGGAATTTAACCAAAAAAAAGTGTTCTGCTCGGACTCGAACTGAGCAACACAGAGAAGCCAACCGGCGTCCAAGACCACCTGAGCCACTGGCTCGGGTTGTCACAAACCCAATAAAAATTCTTATATGTTTTATTCGTACTGTTTTGATAATAACTCGACATTCAAATAGCCATAGTTGCTTATTGCTTTGATAAAATTTTCTAAAAACTTCCAGATTAGATCCTCAATCATATAAGTTCATACCAGTAAAATAATATAATTTTTTTGGTACTAATGAAATGTAATTTCACATACAAAGACCCAAAATTATTTATTAAAATACATTATTGTATTTTTCGACATTGCCATATAATCAATCTACTAGTCTTTTTATTAAATAATTTCATGGAGAAAATTTACTGATATTAGTTCTTAATTCAACCATCACATATGATTTCCATAGTCCACATTCATATCAACATGAAGGTCCATCTATCACAATTAACAAGTGTACTTTATGTCTCTAATCATAATAACAACACTCTTAATTTAATTTAATCACTATCACAACTTCACACTAATAAACATGGGGCAATCTACACACAATTTAATCTTAACACTAGAGCCATATAAGTTAATCAATACACTTCAATCAATTCACATGCTAACTACTCAATTTAAGTGGGCTCTTTATAATATTTTTCATGCATCTTTAAGGGTGTAAAATTAGCATGGATCTACTTTAGAAATATAAAATGTTTTACCCACCTCAATTGGAGAGAAACACAAACAAAAGCAATCGAGTCCTTGTAGATGAAAGCACCACCTCCTAGCCAAAAGCGCTCAAGCTCCAAGCCTCCAACCAATGCCGAATGCTTCCTCAAGCTCCAAACCGAATGCTTCCTTGGTGATGCCGGCCACTCCAAGCAACACAACCCACACAATCTCTTATCTTTTATAACTCACACAATAATAATACTATAACTTAGAGATTATACTTTGCATATGAAAAATTAGCCATGAGAAGGGGGGTATTTATACTAAAAAATGAGGGGAATGGAGGGCCAAGATTGTCTTGGTGGTTGTTGGATGAAGGGTTTAGATCAAAGTAGAAGTTACAAGAACTACCCACTTCCTTGAAACTACCACCATGTTCTCCACACCCAAAATCAAAATTTCCCTCCAAAAAGAATGCTACCGGCCATCCAAAGTGAGTGTGCATTGCACGTGTACGTGTAGTGCACGTGCATGCAACTAGGTCAAATTTGTACATTCTAAAATTGTAAAAAAATAGATTTGTTAAAAAAAGTCTTCTACATGACAAGTTTAATTAAAATAAATTAATTCATGGGCTTTCTTTTTGGGCCAAAATATTTTATAAAAATAAATAAAATAAAATGCTTTTGGGCTTTTTAAGAAAAGGCTTTTTAATTAAATCAAATAAGGCTTTTAAAGAAGGCTTTTTGTACAAATAATTTGAGAAAATTATATTTAAATATACACATCATGATAAAATAATCCCAACAAAATATATTGCACGTGCACAACACGTGCAAAATAAATAATTTCTCAATAATTGAAAAATCAGGGTATTACAGCCGGGCCGACCCAAAATGACGTTGTAAGCTGTAGGAACATCTACGACCATGAAGTCCATCGACTCCGTTTGGGTAGTAGGAGTTTTGCCAGCGGTTACATCGACGGTGATCACCCATTCAATAGTCACTGGCACTCCCGTGAACCCATGGAGCATGTAGCCGGCGGGCTTGAGTCTGTCTCGGGAGAGTTTGAGGCCTTTAAAAGCGGCGAGGAAGAGGATGTTAACGGAGCTGCCATTGTCCACTAAGATCCTCTCCACTTTGAAGTTCGCCATATGAAGATTGATGATGAGTGCGTCACAATGGGGGGTGCGGACACCTTCAAGATCTTCATCTGAGAATGTGACGGGCACTCCGAGGCCTTTAGGAGGAGGGGTGGCGCGAACCAAATTGACTTCCCTAATGAACGCCTTTCGAGAGGAGTTTGAGGAGCCCCCCATTGGGCCCCCATGAATAAGGTGAAGGACACGCTCCTCTTCGAAGTCGGGCGTTTCATCGCGTTCAGGACGCTTATTAGCCCCCCGAGGCGGGGGAGGAAGGTCGGCTCGGTCCTTTCTCACGAAC
Organism: Hemerocallis citrina; assembly: GCA_017893485.1. Classification (NCBI taxonomy): domain Eukaryota; kingdom Viridiplantae; phylum Streptophyta; class Magnoliopsida; order Asparagales; family Asphodelaceae; genus Hemerocallis; species Hemerocallis citrina. The sequence goes on along the minus strand of CM030359.1, from coordinate 190,653,632 downwards.
CTGGTCAGCTGCCCCCTCTGGATGAGGGCTTCTATCTCATTCTTCAAGGCCCGACAATCATTGGTGTCGTGGCCATGGTCCCGGTGATAACGTTACCACTTCTCTTTATCCCTCTTCTTGGCGGGGGTATTTATCCTCGGAGCAGGAGGTATGACCCCCTCCTTCTCAACTTCCATTAGAATGGTGGAGACATTGGTGGTGAGAGGAGTAAATTTCTCGAATCTGGGGGGAGGTCGGTGCTGGCCGCCATTATCCTTCTGGAGCTTCTTGGCCCCTTCCTCTTCTGTTCCCTTTCTCTTAGACCCGGAGGAAGACCCCTCCAAGTTGGGGCGGTTCTCAGCTTCTTCGGCCCGAATATACTTTTCGCTGCGGAGGAGGAGCTCAAAGAAGTTCTGTGGGGGTTTCTTGGCAGGGAGGAGCGGAGGCTGGAGTTGAGGACATTGGACTGAAATGCTGCTGCAGCGACCGACTGGTCGAGGGATGCTATGGACCTGGCTTCAGCTGTGAACCTTTTCACATAGTCTCTCAGCTTCTCACCCTTCTTCTGGTGGAGGTAGAGTAGCGAGATGCTGGTCTTCTCAGTTCTGCGGCTACTTACGAAGTGGGTGACGAAGAGGGTCTCGAATTGCTCGAAGGAGAATATCAAGGATGGGGCAAGGCGAGAGTACCATTCTCGTGCTGGACCCTTGAGAGTTGCAGGGAAGGTTTTGCAGAGGAGGGCATCGGAAGCTTGATGGATGAACATGAGGGTCTTGAAGCTTTCGATGTGATCGATGGGGTCAGTCTCCCCGGAATAAGTCTCAAATTGAGGAGGCTTAAAGCCGATTGGTACAGGTGCATCCATTATGGTTCAGGAAAAAGGAGGTCTGCTAGGACGAAGGTTCCTTCCTCTAAGCTCTTCTTCTCGGTCTAACTGACCCATGCGCCTCTCCATTTCGTGGAGACGGCGGTAAACAGCGTCGTCCCTTCGACGATAATCAGCCGAGCCTCTAGACTCGTCTTCGTACGAGGGAGAGCGGGGGCTACGACGACGGTAGCTTCTGGAGCGGCGAGGACTTGGCATGTGCCGGGGGTTGCTAGGAGCTTGAGGAGGAGTTAGGGACCGTCGGTGAGGACTTCGGATCGGATGAGGAGAGGGAACCCTTGGAGCATTGGTGTTAGGACGGAGGTTGAGAGCCTGTAGGACGGTTGCTTGGAACTGCTGGAACTCGGCACGGGTGATGGGTGCCTCATCGTTCCTAGGATGTTGCCGACCGACGGGGGAACGAGGTTTTCTCCTATGATGCTCGGGGGACTCTTTCTGCCCTCTTCGGATAGGGGACCTTCTGTTGTCTCGGCGGTGAGGAGATCGCTCATCCGGACGGTGTTGGCGGGAGGCTCCCTCTCGGGCCCGCTTTTCATCCAGACGGCGGCGAAGATCCTCATCCTTCTGCCGATTGAGGACGGTGTTGCAAAGGTCGGAAGCTCGAGGATTGTGGGAAGCCATCGAATCCGAAGAGGCATTGTGGATGGAGACGTGGTCCGGATGGAGTGGTTGTTTCTGCGGGTTAGGACCCTTAGGAGGTTGTTGATTCTGAAGAGGAGGCAGGTCCTGTTGGAGAGGGTCCTCGGCTTGCGGCGGAAGTTGCCTCTGCTGTTGAGCGGGTTGAGGGGGGACTTCCTATTGCTGATCGGGGTTGGGTCCTCGGTTGGACCCTCTGGATCTGGCTTTCTTAGGAGGCATGGCTAGAGAAGATCTGACCAATGGGAAGAGGGAAGGCTGCTATTCGTTATTTTCCACAGACAGCGTCAATCTGTTGCCGTTGAATCTGGTGTGGGGGCAAACAGATAGTATTTGTGGATTCTTGGGAAACTTTGAATAACAAACCTGTTACCTGTTCCGCCGGAGTTTGATGCTGACTCCCACCGTACAGCTGCAAAAAGTGCGAGACACCGGGGTTGTTCCCGGCGACGCACCCTCCGACGCTCAAGTCAGTAATCAGAAGTGATTATGAAAGAGCGCAAAAACTGGCAAAAGATTGATTACCTCTTAATGGAGATGGATGGGAGGTATTTATAGGCGCCGCTGGGATCAGATTAGGAATGTAATCCCTGTGGTTAGATAAGGAATGTAATTCATAATCCCCAGTGAAAGGATAGATATGAATCAGGGCCGTTGATTAAGATTTAATCAGAAACCCTAATTCTATCCTTTCTGGACCGGGTTTGCTGCGGGTTGAGACCCGCACCCAGTTGAGATGGATCCGTTCGCGGGTTAGTGGGTCTTTGAGGAGGAGAACCCGTACCCGCTTCAGACCCATTGGTAGATGAAATTACCATTTTACCCCTGGGCTTCAAGATTCGTGTCCGATTTTGACAGTTCCGATTTAACCTCATTTTTAGCCATATCAACAATATATATAGGATTTCTGAACTTTCAATCTCAGCCGCTTATCAAACAACGTCGGGACGGTCGACCGCAACACCATGTCAGTCAATCAGTTCTCTCTTTCGACTGTACATGGTCCAACAGAGCGTAGGTCGGTCGACTGCACGGTTGACCGGTCACCTCTTCAAGATACAGGGTTGAAACAGTGAGTGAGATGGTCGATTGCGTGGTCAACCGTACACTTTCCTGGGATGCAGTCGGCCACGCGGTCGACCGTAACTCTGCCTGTAGCCTCAAACTACTCTTGACCTCTTGCTCCCACTTGGACTCTCCATCTCGTCTATCTTCTTCAACCTATTATCGTGTATTGGAAACACAAACCCCACCAATCTCCCACATGGAGACATATGCACAAAGTCTCTAACCTGTTCTTCATTCTTCCATTGTCCTAGTCTAGGCCTGTGCCTCTACGAGTCTCCTCAACAATTAACCTGGAGACAATCCGATAGTGGTATAGAAAAATTGATGTTTCCTGCTATCCACCACCTTAGTGAGCATGACCGCCGGATTCTTAGTGCCAAGAATCTTAGTTAGATTCAACCATTTCTTCTCAACCGCCATTCTGATAAAATGATACCTCATTTGATTGTGCTGAGTCCTAGAGTGATATGCCGAGTACTTCACCAAGAAAACTGCACTTTGACTGTTACACCATAGTTCACCTATGAGTTGCTTCCTGTCCAACTATTTCATAAGCTCGGAAATTCACAACATGTCTTTCGTCGCTTCGGTAAGTACCATATACTCTAACTCCGTGGTTGACTGTGCTACAACCTTTTATAACTGCGAAGCCTAACTGACAACTATTCCTCCAACTGTAAATACATATCCTGCAGTACTTTTGCAATCTTCACGATCACCCAAAAAATTCTCATCCACATAACCATGTATATGCAAAGAATCTCCCCCAAAACAAAGAGAAAAATCTGAAGTACCTGCCAGATATCTAAGAATTCACCTTACTGCATGCCAATGCTATTTACCTACATTCTTCATGTAACCGCTGACAACTCCTACTGTTTGTGTGATGTCTAATCTTGTAGACACCAACGCATACATCAAACTCCCAACGGCTAAGGCATAAGGAATAGCAGCCATTTCCTCCATTTTTGCCTCCATTTTAGGACACAATTCCATTGATAACTAGAAGTGAGCACGCAAGGGACAAGTGACTGGCCTCGCATCATCCATATTGAATCTCTTCAACACCTTCTTCATATAGTCCACTTGTGATAACCATAACTTCTTGCTACTCCTGTCTCTACTAATTTTCATGCCGAAGATTTTCTTTACTTCACCCAAGTCCTTCTTTGAAAACTCCGAAGCTAGTGCCTTTTTCACTTCCTTGATCTTCTCCATACATGAACCTGCTAACAACATGTCGTCCACATACAACGCCAATGTAACTATATTATTGTCCTCATATCTACGAACATACACACAATGGTCCATTTCGCATCTACCGAAACTTTTTCCTCTCATGAAACAATCAAACTTCAAGTATCATTGCCGCGGTGCTTATTTGAGCCCATAAAGACTCTTCTTCAATCGACACACCATGTCTTCCTTTCCATTAGCTTCAAAACCTGTGGATTGTCTCATGTACAGCTCTTCTTCGACATCACCATGGAGAAATGCTGTCTTCACATCAAACTATTCTAAGTTCAAGTCTTCAACTGCCACAATACTAAGCAGAACCCTAATAGAAGCCATCTTCACAACGGCGCAAAGATCTCATTATAATCAACACATTCTCTTTGAGAATATCCTTTCACAACAAGCCTCGTCTTGTACCTCTTACTGCCATCTACCTCATCTTTAACTCTAAAAACCCATTTGTTCATTAGAGTGCGTTTCCCTGCAGGTAACTTGGTCAACTCCCAAGTTTGGTTCTGTTCCAAGGAGCTCATCTCGTCCTTCATGGCTAACTCCCATTGTATTCGAGCCTCATCCCTCAAAGCCTCCTCATGAGTCTCTGGCTCTCCTAAATCCATGTACAGAACATGCTCGTGAACAACACTAGCTGATGGATTAAATATCTTGGTTGGCCTTCTCTCTCGTGTCAATCTCCTCAATGTGGGTACCGGTTCACCGACCGGTTTAGGTTCCTCGAACTGTTCTGACTGTACCTGTTTGTCTTGGATAACCTGATCATTCCTAATAGTCTCACCATGAGCCTCCTGTGCTGCCTATGGTACATGTACCTGCTGCTACTTTGTAGGACCCCCACCACTAGGGTCGCCTTCAGAATTTGAATCTGTGTCTATTTCTGAACCCCAATCTGACTCTGAACTGGTTAACTGTCTTGACCTATGTGCTTTTCCTTGCATAGGACCTCTTCATTGAACACTACCTTCCTGCTACAAATGACTTTTTTATCCACAAAATCCCAAATTCTGTAACCATACTCATCACCGCCGTAGCCAATGAACACACACCTCCTGTACTTAGAGTCCAATTTCTTTCTTTCTTCTCTGTCAATTAGTGCATATGCCATACAACCATAAACTTTCAAATGCGAATAATTAACAGTTTTATCTGACCATAATTCTTCTAGAATGGCCCCATCAAGGGCACTAGATGGGCAACGATTAATCAAGTACACTGCTGTATCAACTGTAGTAGCCCAAAGATGGACCGAAAGACCCGCATGAAGTCTCATGCATCTCACCCTTTCGAGTATCGTGTGGTTCATTCTTTCTGCTACACCATTCTCCTGTGGAGTCTTAGGAACTGTCTTGATTCCACTAATACCTTCCTTTGCCAGATAGTTAACAAATTCTTTGCTTGTGTACTCATCTCTGTTGTCTGACTTGATTGCTTTCACCTTGCAACCCATCTCATTTTCAACCCTGGCCTTCCAAGCTCTGAATGCCTCAAATACTTCTGATTTCTCGCGAATTACATAAACCCAAACATTTCTTGTAGCATCATCGATGAATGTGACGAAGTATCTCTTATCACCATAAGAGAACTCCTGAGCTGGACCCCACGCATCTATATGTACCAACTCTAGCTTTCCATGCTTCTTCTCACGCCCACCTAACTGAAAGCTAACTGTCTTCTGTTTTCCCATCACATAATTCTCACAAAAAGTCATCTCAACCTTCTTCAGCCCCGGCAAAAGATCCCTAGAACAAAGATGCTTGACACCCCTTTCACCAAGGTGCCCCAACCTGATATGCCATAGAATTGAAGAGGAACTACCAACAGATGTTGTAGCAATGATATCACTAGAATCACCTCCTCTGAGTAAGTACAGCGTGTCACCACGCTTTTCTTTTGCCACCAACCTGGCACCTGTAGTCACCTTCCATTCTCCATGCCCAAAAGTTGTTTTGAACCCTTCTTTGTCTAATTTGCTAGTTGAGATCAAGTTTTTCTTCAAGCTCGGAATATGTCTTGTGTCATTCAAGACCAATTGTCCACCATTACGAGCCTTCACTCTTACAGTGCCTCTAGATATCACTAAAATCACCTCCTCTGAGTAAGTATAGCGTGTCACCATGCTTTCCTTTTGCCACCAACCTGGCACCTGTAGTCACCTTCCATTCTCCATGCCCAAAAAGTTGTTTTGAACCCTTCTTTGTCTAGTTTGCTAGTTGAGATCAAGTTTTTCTTCAAGCTCGGAATATGTCGTGTGTCATTCAAGACCAATTGCCCACCATTGCGATCCTTCACGCTCACAGTGCCTCTACCTACAACTGGACATATCTGTCCATTACCAACTAAAATTGCACCAAAATCACCTGTCCTGTAATCCTCAAAAACATCCCTCATGGGGGTACAATGATAAGAAGCACCTGAGTCTATACACCAATCATCTTGCAAAATATTAAATCCAACAAATAAACACAATTCATCTAGACGGGGTTCAATACTTACCATATTTGCTACCTGTAATCCTGCTTGTGCTTTCTTATACTCCTCGTATTGGTTTCTTCTGTATCCTGACTTCTTTCAGTACCAACACTCACCTTTGCGATGTCCTGTTCTTGACTTGGACATGTGATTCCTGCTCTGTGACTTCCCTCTATTGTTACTTCTACCACGGTTATCAACTAACAGCACGATATTGTTAGGATATGACACTGAAGTCTCTCAATGTCTTTTCCTCTTTGCATCCTCATTCATAATGCTACTTATAACATCTTTTAGGGTTGTCATATCAGTCATGGTGGTAGTAATAGTCTGCTCTACTGTGTCGTAACTATCGGAAAGACTGGATAGCAACAACAATGATTGTGCCCTTTTCTCAAACTTTAAACCCGACGATTCCATATGATTGTAAACCACACAAAAATTATTGATGTGCTCAGCAACCGAACCCCTTTCCGACAACTTCAAGTTAACCAACTTCTTTAGGTGCAGGATCTAATCGCTTCATTCGGCTTCTCAAACATGTCTGTCAATATCTCTATTGCCTCCTTCGCGGTCCTTGCCTTCTCAATGTGAAATAGCGCCTTCCTGCTCAGCAATAACTGAATACCCAAGCGCTTTCTGAACTAATCCATTCCAGACCGCCAACGCAACTGGATCGACCTCTGCCCCTTCTGGCTTCAAACCAAACAACGGATCATCTAGATTCTTCTGTTGGAGATACACAATTATTTGGATCTTCCACATTGTGAAATCCGTTCCATCGAACTCCTTGACTCTACTCTTGTCCCTCATCTCAATCAATACTACCAACCTGTTGCTCTTATACCACTTTGTTGAATTCTAACTACGGAATAACTCAACAACGATGACGACAAGACACAAGAACAATATAATGAAAACAAGAGAACAAAGAATAACCAAAAGCAACACACAAGAACACACAAGATTTTTTCGAGGTTCACCTAAAATAATGGTTATTTCCCCACGCAGAGGCACTCCTGCGATTTCCACTAGAAATATGAAAAATAAGTTTACAAATCTCTCAAGAACTCACACCCAAGGTATAGGGTTTCTCTCTATCTCCCTCTCTTTATATGACGGCTGGTAGATCTCTATTTTCTTTTCACTTAACCCTAAAAACGTACATAATACAATATATATAGGATTTATCAACTTTCAATCTCAACCGCTCATCAAACAGCATCGGAACGATCAACCGCAACACCATGTCGGTCGACCGGTTCTCTCCTTTGACTGAACAGGGTCCAACAGAGCATAGGTCGGTCGACTGCATGGTCGACCAGTCGCCTCTTCAAGATACAGGGTTGAAACAATGAGCGAGATGGTCGATTCCGTGGTCGACCGTACACTTTCCTGGGATGCGGTCGAGGGGTGCGGTCGACCGCAACTCTTCCTATAGCCCCAAACTACTCTTGACCTCTTGCTCCCACTTCGACTCTCCTTCTCGTCATCTTCTTCAAACCATTATCATGTATTGGATCCACAAACCCCAACATCGGCATTTTTGCCCAAAAATAATGGGTAGGTAGAATTCCAATTAAGAAATAATATTAAATAATTAGAAATTCAAAAAATTCAAAAATTCAAAAAAAATCGAAAATATGTATACCCCGGTTTTTTTGCAAATGTCGGGGTAGACTTATGCCTACACCTGCGTTTTCAGAATGCTGGGCTAGACCCCTGGCTTACCGCGATGTGGGCTACCCCGGTGCTTCTAATGGCATTTTCAAAAACGCTAGTAGAACCTATTCCGGAATTTTTCAACGCCGGTGTCGGCCAAAAAAATTACCGGGAAAGACCTTTTGTGTTTGTAGTGTTTTTGGCTGTGATCCTACTTGATCTTGTATTGAGTTGTTCTTGGAATCTCTTATTCGTGGGAAATAGGATGACATCTTTTGATCTTCTACTAACTAAAAAAAAACATAACTTAAATGATAGAAAAAATCTAATTATATTGTAATAGATGTAATTAAAAAGATTTAATTAGCCGTACCAGACCTTTCCTCATGTTCTATTTTATAGGATACTTGTAAATAGACTCCTCGATTAATAAGTACTAGTAATTTACACGTGCGATGCACGTTTTAATAATTTCAAAAAAAACTCTGATGTATGGATTATTTGAACTGGAAATCTACTTTATATTAGTTATGTACGTGCATTGCACATGTTGGTAGAATGAAAAATGACAAATAACCATAGTCACAAATTCGGCGTTCGGGAATCATTTGGCAAGATTTAATATTCGGAATTCGGCAAAAATTCGGAAAATTTGGGAAAAAATCGGCATAAATTCGGGAAAAAAGAAATACAAAATTTAACCAAAACAAAAATATATTTATTAGTAATAACATAATGTGTTCTTGATAAAGAAACCACTTGAGTAGCATTAACTGTACAGAAAAGCTTATGACTGATTATGCTGAAAGTAGTTATAAGAGAGAAAATATAGTAGACAACTAAAGGAGATAGGTTACATACCTGATCTTAGGAGTTTGTTTTGTTCAGCTCTAGTTCATTCTTTAAGGAGAATCTTTATGAAAGCAACACCATTCACAGGAAATGAATCTCTCATATTAATCCCAGGAACATAAACCTGAAATTCAAGATGTAAACACATAAATTAGAGGCTTTTATGAAACAATTTTTTGAGCTAGTATTGAGACATAAGATAAAGTCCTTACAATATAAAAAACAGAGAGAGGTATAAAAAACATTGAGACATAAGATAAAGTCCTCATATTCATCCCAAGAACTAAAGTTTCTACAAATATCTTGACAAAAAAAATCACTTATTTCAATTATTTTATCAAAAATGAAAGCTCATGTCTAGCTCAATCACAAGTAAATCTCATGTCCACTTTAAGCACAAGTAATACTAACTATTAAGAGAAATCAAAAACAAGTTAGATTCTAATCATTGTGAAAATATTTTAAAAAGAAAATCATCCGAGGAACTCCAATTCATTGGTATCATCATTATCATCAACTGCATCTTCTTCATCACTATAGATATTGTTATCTTCATTGCCATGTTGATCGTCATGGATCGGAACATTTCCATCTCCGTAGAATATATACGTCACTTCTGGATCAACTTTATCAAGATCGATGGGTACATTATCAAGTTGCTCTTTTTTTAGCATGGTCTTCTTCAAGAGAGCATTTACCCTCACAGAGACCAAATCTTGAAGACTTCTTGGTTCTACTCGGTTTTTCTTTTTTGTGTGCGTCGCTTCAAAAGCACTCCAGTTTCTCTCACATGCTGAAGCACTGCAAGTTTGACTCAAAATTTTAATTACAACTTTCTGCAAGATAGGCAAAGAGCCACCCCACATATCCCACCATAGCCCTAATAGAAAATATAAATTAATGTCAGTAATATTATAGTACACTTGATATTTATAATAAATAAATAAAAAGAAAGATAAAGTGTATAAATGATTGTTACTTGGATGAGCTACTCCAAGTGATTCAATAGCCATAGCTCCAAAGATTTTTGGATCCTTTGCATGATACTCTTTAAGCTCTTTAATTGCCTTGGACATCTCATCATGTGTCAACATCTTTGAGAAGACTACTTCTATGCCCTTTTTCACTTGATTATCCATCTTTACATGGCCAGAATGGAATAAATGTGGATTCAAATAAAAAGCGGCCAAATAAATATCTGAATTTAAAAATTTTACACACCTTTCATCTATAATTTTCCAAAAAGGTAAATACCTATTTGGATCTTCACCAAAAACATATTTCATAGCCTCTTTCACCTTCTGTATTGCATAATGTATATATCCAACAGTAGAACCATCACCGTCCACCATTCTTAATATTTTAAAAAGAGGTTCCAATGTAGTTATAAGCACTTTCCCGCACTCCCAAAATTCTCTTCCCATGATTGTTTGTTGTATTTCAGTATCTTCTGCAGTCTTACATGGAGGCAAATCTCTCCATTCAGTTGAAGCCACCATATAGCGGAGGGATTGCTCTTCTTTCAAAATTGAGTTAAGACATATAAAATGTGTTGCAAACCTGGTTGCCCCTGGTGTCTTTAACTCACGACCACTTGTATGAACTTTCATCAATTCTAGCACATATTGATATCTGTAAATAAATTTCACAATCTTTCGAGCTTGAGCAAAGCAAAGGAGAGACGAATTCAAGTGTATCAAACTCCTTGAACATCAAGTTAATGCAATGAGCCGCACAATTAACTTTAAAAATATGTGGATACTTTTCCACAATTAAATTTCCAGCTGCAATATAATTTGAAGCATTGTCAAAAACAAATTGGATAACATTGTGCGGACCAATATCTTCAATTACCGATGAGATAAAGTCGCAAATATATTTTGCAACTTTTTTATGCCCAACCGTGCAGAGAGATTTCAAGAAAACTACACCCTTAGGAAAAGCTGCTAGTAGATTCAAGTATGGCTTGTTTCTTCCATCGGTCCATCCATCAGACATAATTGTACAACCAGTACTATCCCATTCTTTTTTCATGCATTGGACATGATCTTCAGCTTCAATCTTCAATTTATCCTGCAATTTTGTTCTTGTAGTCTCACTACTAGGAGCTTCATAACTTGGCCCAACTTTTGCAACTGCGACAAGTGCTTCACGAAAATCAGATGATCGCAATAATTGAAATGGCAAATTATTATTAACTATGCATCTAACTATTGCTTTATCTACTTCTTTCTTTTCAGATTTTTTCATTACTGAGTTGTTAGTTTTCTGTACCAGAACTTTTGAGCGGGACCCATCTTGATTCAGCTCTTCTATTGGACATTCGATAGAACATCCTGATTGCTTCCAAAAATTATTGAATTTTTTGCTTTTTATTTCTCGACTCTAATTCTTGGATTATTTTCAAAGAAGCTTCGCGAACTTCATCAGGAACGCTAAGGCAAGGACGTACATCTCTACCGACCATGTTTGAAAAATGATTTCTCATACGAGTTACGCCACCGACAAATATTTCTTGACAAAAGTTGCACCGAACTTTATTTCCTTCAACCTGAGTAATATGATCCCACAACGGATCCTCTCCTCTAGGCATTCTGATAAGAAAATAATATAAAATCGGGTTTAAACAAAACTTAATATAGACACGAAGATGATAGTAGATAACAATCAATGTAGACACGAAGATACTTTACAATCAATGTATTAGATCAAGGTGGGTACTTAATGGATGCAATAAGAAGCAAAAAGACACAATCAGTTGTGATATTTAGCATACAATTAAAACTACACAATCTAGACAAGTTGTTAAGTGCTTCAATCTCAACCATAATCTTCTTTTTTTAGCTCTAAATAAATGTCAAATCCCCTCTCAGAGAAATCAAGCTAAGAGTCAATTAAAACACCCCATATTCGAAAGATACTTTACAACTTGATCATACATGAGAGAACATAGTATGACCACTGATTATTAGTTGCCACTCAACTATATAATCTCCTTTTTTAGCTTTAATTAAAGAAACAGAACATTTCTACAGAAAGCAGCATCAGCGAAGGGCAAATCAAGGAAAACAGATGCAGCACTTGTGATGGTTTTGTATGAAATGCTAAAAAATATTGAAAATATGAACCCTATTTTGAATCCACTTTGCGAAGACACTTGACTTCATATTGGCAAGTAGCGTTCATGATGAATACTGATTAGCCTTAAACTTTCCAGTATAACCTCTATTGTACTTTATGCTGACTTCATCCTATATGTATGCATAACGAATTTCCATCTATATGAACTTTTCATAATTATAGAGAGGAATTCACTATGAGCAGATCATATAATAGCTTTAATTAGAAGGAAAAAAAGTTTGTTTCTTTTACAATAGTTGAGGTTGTTTACTAATATGTGAGTAGAAACCTAGAATGACATACATTTTGGAACTGGGGGAGTATAAGCTCATGATCTACCTAAAACTGACCAATTATGACTACATCCTCGGTAAACCATTTGTGACTACTATGTTTATCTCTTCACTAATCAGAACCCTGCTTGGTTGTTTCCAACATTTCCAATCAGAGGCTTTCATAATTGATGTTATATTGGTTGAAATGATTGTTTCTAATATCCTGTAATTGTAGAAATGCTGCCAAACATTCCCCTATATGACTTTCTAAATCAATTAGTGACCGATAAATATCAATTTTTGCCTCTTACACATGATCTTACTGATATTTTTCATATGTTGTGTATAAACATAGGATTCGAACTCTATTATATATCAGAAGATCCTTTGATTTCAGACAGAATTTGATTGAAGTATCTCTCTCCTAAATTAGTATGACCTGTTTGTATGACCTGTTTTATATTTGGATTTTAAGAAAGTTCAAGTCTGAATGATTGATGAATGTTTGCAGGTTAGCAAAGGAAACATAAGTGTATACTGAGGGCACTGCTAAGTTCATATATGGGCATGGGAGTATGGGACCTGCCCTAAGTTTCACGATGGTGCAGCATAGGAGAAGAAATCGAGAGTGAAAAAAACCATGGGGAGTAATGAAGAGAGTCATATGCTTACTGCCTTTACCTGTAGAAGTGTGCTTCGAAATTGCAGTATACTACTAGATTACAAATTTGGAATGGTCTAAGTGACAATATTTAACGAAATTGATTAATAAAGAATTGGGAAAAACTTGTTAATTCCTTTTGTTTATGAAGAGATAAAGAGAGAAAAAGACTTCATCCACCTAACAGTACCAATCAAATCTTTATATAGCATTAACAAGTCCGATAACTTTTCTCACCATAACTAAAATCCTTATTTATGAATTTTGTAGTTACCCTATTCGCAATTGGTGATTAAATCCAATTTAAAACAGAAATAAAAAAATCGTTGCATTAGAGGATTGAACTCTCTTAATTTGTTGTGTGAGTACGGTTGGAACACACTAAAAGTATCATTCGAGAAGAGTGTTTGGTTGGATAACAGAGACTTACTGCATGACTAAGGCGCATATATAGTTCTTCAAGTAAAACTGGAGATGCAGATATATTTTGTGATGGTCTAAGTGGCATAAATAATCAAGCAATATAATCGAATCTCTACCCAAATGAACACAGATCATCTCTCCAATGTCTCAAACAGTCAAACATATTAACATAATAGTATTAGTACCTGTAACCTGGCTACTGCAAGGCTGCAACGACAGCGGCTATGGGTTGCGCCCAGTGATGTGTCTAATTTTTATATAAATATTTGTATTCAATTACCCATTAAAAATTGCTTATTTTCATTTTTATTGTTTATAATTTGCCTTATTTCTATCAGATTTCAATTAATTAATTATTTTGGGGAAATAAGATTTTTGATGCAAAAAGTGATTATTTTTTATGAAAATCAACAAAACAAAGAAAAACTATTGATTTATTATTTTTAATGATTTGTTGAATTTTATATATTACAAATTAGCAATATAGGAGCAAAATACAATTTTAATGAGGGTGTAAAAAGAATAAACAAATGAACTTTGATAAGGTAAAAATAAAAATTAGTTATTTTTAAATTTATCTAATTAATTTAAATTTAAATATTTATCTTAAATTCTGATTTTTATTTTGAAGGATATATACTAATTCTAGTCTACACCTCATCTACAACTCCTATATAAGAGCATCTGTAATCGTTTGCTATATATCGATAATATCGATATTTAGGTTAAAAAGCAGCTGCAGTCGTTTGCTATATATCGATATTATCGATAAAACGCTACAGTAGATTGCTATATATGAGAAGCGATATAGCTTTTATCGATATCTGAGGGACGGCGTTCGAAGAGCCGTCCCACTAAAAAAATTACTATTATAAGCATCGGACGGCACTTGAAATGCCGTCCGTTCGAAAAATTTCTATTTTAGCCGATTAATTAAATCCCAAAAATCCAATTAAAGTACACTGTCTCCGCTATTCCCGGACGGCACTTGATGTGCCGTCCATTGGGAATTTATAAAAAAAAATTTCACTGAATGACGACATTGCCCCCCATTCAATTCAAAAAAAATGAATGAATGACGTTTGACTGAAGGGTATTTCGGTCAAAAAATGATTAAAGCAGGGAACTGTCAATAAAAGCAGGGAATAAAAGTATGGAAAAGGGGCTACAGTCCAATAGTGTGTCGGACGGCACTTCATGTGCCGTCCTAGACACACGGGTTGCGTTTTTTTTTTTTTTTTTTTTTTTAAACGGACGGCACTTCGTGTGCCGTCCGACGACTCCGCTTGCTTTTTCGCCTCCGACGGCATATGAAATGTCGTCACTTAATATTAAATAATTGTTTACTATAATATAGCTTTCGACGACTGCAGCGAAATCCAAATTTCTATTTCTATTTATCGATATATGGATAAATTTAACAATAACGACTACAGATGCTCTAAAGACTCCAAAACTGAAGTAAAAAAGGGGAGAGGCGGAAGAGCTGAAAAGAATTAATAATATTAATAAAATAATAATAAACAGAGAGAGAAGTAGCAGGGACGCAGACGTGTGACAGGCCTTTTCTTCTTCTCTTGTGCGTGCGGCTCGAAAACGGAAAACGACAGCGTGCGGGTCCCATCTCGGTGACTGGGCTGGGCTCAGGAACAAAACGACAAAAAGGGAGAAGGGATTAGAAGAAGGGAGTTAGAAGAGGATTATTTGGTGGTAGGTGGGTGCGGTTCCCAACACAGAGGAGAGAGCACCAGCAGCGCGTGGGACTCCTAGGCGTGCTGACGTGGCGTACGGACGACAGCTAGCAGCTAGGGCTTCAACGCAGCAGACAGAGAGAGAGACGATTTGGTTTTTTTGGGCACAATTTTCGAGATTGTTCGGTTTGCATTTTTTATTACAATACAGTAAAATTTTGTAACTCTTTTCTCTCTAATTTTTATAATGCAATCCTTGAACAAATTTGTTAGTTGCAGTATTTTTATTATGAACTAAATTTATTGTTCTAGGGTTTAGATGTAGCCTAGTTTTGAGAACACAATTTCATATTTTTCTACGGTTGTGTGTTTAATTTTTGTGCTTAATGCTTACAAATATTTGGCCGATTTTTGTATGATTATTGGATCAAGAAGAGACCGAGAGGTAATTTGTGATTTAGAACAATAAAAATTGAACACCATCGATTGAGCGAAATTAGAGATAATTTACCGCGATTAATGTGGCCGTTAAGAAATCCACATAACTTAATGAGTCTTCGATTAATTAAATTTGCATAGAGATGTGTCAAACTGTTAGTTGGAGATATTTTTGGTGTTGTTCGAGAGAAAGCATTAAATAATTTGGGGATTTTGGTCTACAACTTGGAAAAATAATATTTTTAGAAATTATAAATTGTGTGGGATGAACTAGGTGAAATCAAAAGCCCTAGAATTAATTTTGCTATTAACAAATTACAATTTTCAGACTCCGCCCCCTCTCCATTAATTTAGTTAGTTTAGATTAGTTTAATTTAGTTGTTTTCTTTATTTATTAAATTTCGATCTTCCAAATAGTAGCTAATCTAGTAATATCGGTACTCAATAAAATATCTAGTCTCTATGGGTTCGACACTCTATTCACTACTATATTACTTCTTGCGATTTTGTACACTTGCAAATATTCACACCACCCAGGAATGACGGAGGCTGCGGGCTGCGACTGCGGTTGATTGGCTTGGCGATAGAAAACGTCGAAGGATTGGAAGGAATGAAGGATGAAAATTGAGAAGTTGAAAAGGCAGCAGGAAATAGGGTTTAGTTTATTTGGGGTTATAGGGTTCAGCGAATAGTTCGCAAATTTTGCGAATTTTGCGAATTATTCGCAAACCACACGATTTATACGGGTAGAGGCATATAATTCGCGGATTTGATCGGCTGATCAATTAGCCGCAAATAATTAGCGAATTTCGCGAATTTTTGACGAACTTTGTGACTATGCAAATAACACTAAGGCCATCTCCCATTATGCAAATAACACTAAGGCCTAGTATTCACGTGCGATGCACATTTTGATAAGAGTTGGAGGATTTTCACGTGCGATATATGTGTTAAGAAATAGTTTTGGAGTTGGACGTGCGTTGCATGTAATTGGAAAAAATATTTTGAAGAAAAAGCTATGATTTGTAGGTGCAATGAACGTCTTTATAAATAGAATTTGAGTTGTACGTGGAATATGTGTATGTTTGGTGTTAAAAAATATTGAAAATTTGTTTTGCACGTGTGTAGCACATTTTAAATAGTTAAAATTTTGTTCGTTTGTTTATTTTTTTTGTAATTAATGAGAGAGCTGAAGTTGCACGTGCAATACATGGGTTTGTATGTTGACAAATGACAACTCCAACTCTCCCATTATAATATTAGAGATTATTTTCACTAACACTCAATTAATAAGTATTTATTATTTATATTTCACATTTCAGTTTCTAGAATTTGGTTTTTTAGTTTGGATGACTTTACAATTTTGATCCTTTTTGTGAGAGGGTTCTTTCGTATCTCCACACTGACACTCGTTTTAGTTTTTTTTTTAGGTAAAAGGTGGAATAACACCACCCTGTTTCATTAATCAGAAATTAATAAACAACCCCGCAGAACCGGGAGAGAACAAAAGTACAGTGCAGGAAATAAAACATAAACCCCCAACAGAACCCTGGGGGGTGGGTATCATAGTCTTACCCTCAAACAACAGGAAATAAAACATAAAACCCCCCAACAGAGCCCTGGGGGGTGGGTTTCATCGTCTAAACCTCAGAAAACCACAGTACAGATGAGACAACATAAATATCCCCTAACGGAACTGGGCTGTAAGCCTGGTGCATTCCTCAATCCAGAGTCGGTCCGAACTCAATCTCCTCATCGTCATATTCTTCCACCTGGAAGACCTGTGCAATCCTCCCTCTCGCTCCTGAAGCAGCAGCTGTAGCCCAAAAGGAAATCAGATGCATGATAAGAGTGAGGTTACCAGAAATAGAATTACAAGAAGCACGGAAATAAAAATTGTTTCTATCTAGCCATAAAACCCAAGTGGTTGCCGCAATAGCGATGTACCATGCCTCCTTCATGACGACACTCGTTTTAGTTGGGTGCTGTATATGGTTGATATAACTTCTTTTTTTTTTTGTGATACGTCAGAGAGAGCCAAAATGACTCCGGCCATCAAAAAATATATAAATAAATAAAAACAGATGGTTCATATAACTTCGATCTAAAAATTTATGATTGGGATTGGTTCAAGTGGGTCTACCATCAACATTTTACATAGCTTCCTTTAAAAAATATTTTACACAGTTGGTTATAAAATTAGAGATCAAGTCAATTAGATTAATAGATAAAACAACAAATATTGTAGTTTGACGGGTTAGATGGCAAATACCTATTAATTAAGACATAAAAATTTGTACAAAACTCTAGTCATTAGACACAAAGTTACTACATTCTCGTACTAATAGAAGATAGTTTTCTTCGGTAGAGTTGAGTTATACACACACACGTGGCATATGGGTGATGGTTCTTCTATTCTATTTTATTTAAACTGGAAATCTGGTACGAGTATTAAAAACAACTTTTCCAAAATAGAGCTGTAGCTTGCGATATTTAGAAATCATTGCTATTCAGGGATACTGGGAAGGAGACACTTGGACGTGAAGGCCTAGACTAAAAAGATATCTGGTAGGGAAAATAGTTGAGGAAAGAGAAAGACTTCAACTAGTTATTGTCGACACATCCCCAGCCACAGGGAGACACCTAGATGGAAACACACTAGTACAGAGGGCTTCACAGTGAAATCGCCACATATGGAGGAGAGGTTGTATCCCCTTACGCTGTTGCTACTTGGAAGAACAAAGCTCCCCTTACATGCAAGATATTTATCTGGCTTCTAAGTTGGAACAAACTCCATTCTAGAGCAAATGTAAGGAAGAGAGGCCGGCTGGGAGATGAAACGTGCACAAGTTGTGCATGTCCATCTGAGACTAGCTACCATATCTTTGAATACTCTGTCGCTACTACTGTGTGGAATTATTTCCTGAATCTCCTGTAATTTCCTGCACTTCATCACTCAATACATTATTGTTTGTCACATTGGTGTTTTCCACCCAGCAAGCCCTAACTTGGGCAATCTTGGTGCTTACTTTCCATTTCTATATATTGGGTGATTTAGTTAGAAATGAATAGTAGGACATTTACTTCTGCACAGTCAACCACTGATAAACTGATTTCAAATGTCTTATTTTATTTCTCTTCTTGGTTGGATGCAACTCCTACTAGCAGAAAGAAAGCAAAAATGATGAACTCTTAAGAGGAGCAAGGAGCCCATTGTAACACCCCGCAAAATAGTATATAACTATTTTGCATATTAATCCGTGCACATTTGAGAATTGCACGTGATTATATATTTTTCATGGTTATTAGTTTTAATTGAGAAATTTTCAGATATATTATATATTCTGAACCTGATGAGATATATTCGAGATATCTTCTCAATTAAAATTTTGCATATTATTTCGATTGTTTAAACGAAACAATCTTTCGAGAAATAATATTTTTATAAAATAGATTCTTATGTTTTACAAATAGACATTTTTTCATTTGTATGTATATATATGTATATATATATATATATATATATATAGGGTAAAAGGGATATGAGCAACTTGCTCATTTAGTAAATAAGCAATTGTTGATGTGGCATGCATGTAATTGAAAAATTCTTAAAAGGGTTCGTTGTCCAATATATCACATGCATGCCACATTATCAATTGCTCATTTACTAAATGAGCAAGTTGCTCATATCCCTTTTACCCTATATATATATATATATATATATATATATATATATATATATATATACATATAAAAATACATATACATATACATATACATATACATATACATACAAATACATATGTGTATACAAATACACATGGTTATTAGTTTTAATTGAGAAATTTTCAGATATATTATATATTCTGAACCTGATGAGATATATTCGGGATATCTTCTCAATTAAAATTTTGCATATTATTTTGATTGTTTAAACGAAACAATCTTTTGAGAAATAATATTTTTATAAAATAGATTCTTATGTTTTACAAATAGACATTTTTTTATTTGTATGTATATATATATATATATATATATATATATATATATATATGTATAGGGTAAAAGGGATATGAGCAACTTGCTCATTTAGTAAATAAGCAATTGTTGATGTGGCATGCATGTGATTGAAAAATTCTTAAAAGGGTTCGTTGTCCAATGTATCACATGCATGCCACATTATCAATTGCTCATTTACTAAATGAGCAAGTTGCTCATATCCCTTTTACCCTATATATATATATATATATATATATATATATATATATATATATATATATATATATATATAGGGTAAAAGGCAATATATAAGCAATATATATATATATATAGGGTAAAAGGGATATGAGCAACTTGCTCATTTAGTAAATGAGCAATTGTTGATGTGGCATGCATGTGATTGAAAAATTCTTAAAAGGGTTCGTTGTCCAATGTATCACATGCATGCCACATTATCAATTGCTCATTTACTAAATGAGCAAGTTGCTCATATCCCTTTTACCCTATATATATATATATATATATATATATATATATATTCATACATATACATATATATATACATATAAAAATACATATACATATACATATACATATAAAAATACATACAAATATTCATGTATATACATTATATACAATCCAATCAAAATATACAAACATTTATATATATATATATATATATATATATATATATATATATAGGGTAAAAGGGATATGAGCAACTTGCTCATTTAGTAAATAAGCAATTGTTGATGTGGCTTGCATGTGATTGAAAAATTCTTAAAAGGGTTCGTTGTCCAATGTATCACATGCATGCCACATTATCAATTGCTCATTTACTAAATGAGCAAGTTGCTCATATCCCTTTTACCCTCTATATAAATATATATATATATATATATATATATATATATATATATATATATATATATTCTCATTTTTTTTTATGATGATGATCAAATAAAACCTAGGGCTAGGATTGATTCCAAGTGCATAACTAGGTCATTTCTCCATGTAATTATTGAAGCTTCTAGGAATGGAGTGGCAAAAGCTAAACCCCTCCACCTCACCCCATTCCTTCTCCACTCTTCTGCCGAACTACACCCCCCTCCTCATATGGCAGCCGAAACCCATTTCTCCCCGCCTCCTTCTCCATCTCATTTCCATCTCAATCTCCATCTCATCTCATCCTACTTCATCTTCTACTCATTTTCCTCTACTTCTTCATTAAACAATGGAAATGGATGACAAGAAAGAGAGAAAGAGAGCTTTGATTTTGTTTTTTAGGTTGAAGAGAAGAATTGATTGGAGGTGAAGAAGTCGATCGGAGGAGAAGGAGCTAGCAAAGCAAAGGATTTCAATTCTTCAATCGGATGTAGGTGTTTTCTAAACTCGAACTTGTTTTAATTTTTTTTGAGATAGATGTGAACAATTCTTGAACGCTAGATGCTTGCTTGAATGCTTGTTTGGTTATTTTGAGTTGAAATATATATCTAACTTGGTATAGGAGTGCAATAATTTACAATGAGCATAAGGACTTTTATATGTAGACAATTTCATAACTTGGTGATAATATAGAAGTTTGATCCCAAAATTTTACTGGAGGTTTTTGATGATTTTAGTAGCAAGCTTGAATTATCTCATAATTTTTGGAATTTAATTGAGGGGTTTAAGATATTCAATTCCGAAATCAGCAAGTCGGGGAAAGCTGCAGTTTTTTTTGTAAATAGCAAGCGCGTGTTCAAAAATTCATAACTCGAGATCTATAAGGAATCTTGAGTTGAAATTTTAAATGAAGCTAGTTGTATATGTTAGTAACTTGCATTCCAAATTTCGGAATTTTGGGAATTTAATTGCTAATTTTCAAGTATTTTTGTTCGACTGGGTTAGCAGTAAAATTGCTCTGTTTTTGGATAAAAGTTTGAACTTTGGAAAATCATAATTCTTAATTAGTATGGAATCCTGAGATAAAATTTGATATGTAGTATCATGTATAGGTCTTCTACTGTAACCCCTGTTTCCTGTATTTGTATTTCATTTCAATGTACTCTTTTATCAATTCAAGATTCTGTATTTTGTTTCCAGTTCTAATAGTCATTTCTTTTGTTTCGACTAAAATTTGTGCCCAATCTATTTTATTTTCATCTTGTCTATCTGCTCAATTTGCTATTTTTCTAGGGGAATTGGCTGATTCATCTCATCAAATCCATATGGCCTAATTATAGTGATTTTTGACTCAATCTCCCTTTGGATCCTACTCAAACCCGCTATCCAATAACCCACAACCCGCAACTCTATACTATATAATCCTAATCTTCTTCTAAACCTAGTTTAACCCTAACCCTACTCTACTGTTGAAACCCTATTAGCCGCCAACCCCTTCTCCTACCTCCAGACTCCCGATCCCTGTGCTCAACGCTGCCTCATCATATTTCCCCTCACCCTCATCTTCATCCCCGTACCCCTGCACCTCGATCGAACCCATTGTCTTTCTCTTCGTGAACCCATCGCCTCGCCATTACTGAACCCATTACCCATCGCCTGGTGTTTCGTCCTCTTCGTCATCCCCTACCTCTAAACCCCCTCGTCTCCTCTCCATCACCGCCACATCGTCTCCTCGACACCCCTCATCATCTTTGTCATCCTTGCTATCGAACCCACCACTTCGATGATCGCTCGAACCCATCTAGTCGCCACTATCCACTCGTCGTCCACCGTAATCCTCTCTCGCATCCACCACAGAACCCCCTCCCTCTCCTCACCGTCGTCCAGAGCCCCTACCACTGTCGTCTCTCTGTCTTCTATTTTCAATGCAAAATAGAGCTTCGCTCGAGCTCCGATCCCTAGTCGCTGCCATTGCTTCTCAACCACAGTGCCACTGTCAGCACCCTCGCCACCTTGCCGTGAGTGTCGCAGTCACCATCACCGCAGTTGCCAGTCGAAGCACCCGCCCATCGCTGTGTTGATCAGGAAGAGAAGGAAGGTGAAGGGCTGTTTTGAATCTCAGCCGTCCGATCTCATCAAGATCGTGACCTTCATCATCATCAGCTGCATCAGAGCGCCCTTGGACCCTCCGACCTGATCAAGATTGATGCCATCATCAGATCTGATCTGATATCCATCATCTTGATCAAATCTGATCGGATCTGAGCCTTCGATCTTCATCGATCTTGATCGACATCAAGATCCACGCCGATCTGATCCATCCGATCTCGATCGTCGATCAACACCCTCATCCAATCAATGCAAGTATCTTCTTGTACAATTCGTTGTTCTAGTACCAGATTTTATTTGAAAATACGGCAAGTAGATCGTAGTTGTGACTCCCCTTTGGCTTATCGTTTGACGATCTTATTTTATTCCTTATCAACTCTATGATCATAAGAGTCACAACCTTTCGTTGATATATTCGTTTCACAACTAGTTGGATCCATTTTATCATTTAATTATTTGAACACATGTAATTAAGTACCACCTTAACTTGTAGATGTACGTTGTATGATGTATGTGTTGATTCTACTTTCTTTTGAGTTGAGAAACAAACTTGGCTTGCTGATTTGATACCTATTACATCATGATTTGGATCACACACTGATTTAGACTCATAATAGTCATTTATCATGCCACTTTTATATACAAAAAAACCATCTATATTGTTGTTCCTGTTTTTGCTTGCTGTTTCGACCCTAATAACATCAGAATTTGGATTTGAGTTCTAAACATGAAATGTAGCCCCAGATATTTAGTTTACTTAAGTTTTGAATTTCGAGTTATAGTTTGTGATTTATCGCAGTTTTACTGCTGCTGCATCGTAGAATTTCAGATTCTTAAATTTGCTGCGTCACTTTGATTTACAATTAAGTTAACCATGCTACCTGTAAGATAATGACTTGAAATTTTGCATGCTGATACTAGATACACTAGAGGATATTTTTTAATTTTTCTGGAATTAATTAATGAAGTTTCAGACCTGTCCCATGTTTATAAACATAATTTTACAAATTCTGGCTGAACACGAATCCTGTGTAGTTTGCTGTTTTAACACCTGATGCTATTACTTTTATGTATCTTGTTTATATGCGCTGGAACCAGCAGGAAGTCTAGTTTCTATATTTTTTAACAGATCTAGATTTGCATTCTTTTAGCAACGGGAATCTCAGTTTTGGTGCAGCAATGTCATGCTGTCCAGAATTGAAATTCTCGTTGTTATTGATAATTTTAATTTGTTTGACCCTCCAATATGCCTTTTAACTATTTTAAACTTGTTTTCTGTTCTTGATCATGTTTATTTGTCCTGTTTCGCACGCTTTCATGCTTTTTTTGATGATAATAATAAATAACAAGCCGGGGGTTAAGAGAAAGACCATAGTAGTGGAGAATATAGGTAGTGTACTCAGAAGGGGGACCGTGTTTCCCACTTAATACTTGTCTCATGAACTAGTTATATTATTATTCGATTCATGAACTAGTTACTATTGATTCATTAACTAGTATATTATTACTTGATTCATTGACTTGTTATTACTTGATTCGCGAACTAGTATATTATTTGATTCATGACTTGTCATGTTATTACTTGACTCATGAACTAGTTATATGATTACCCGATTCATGAACATGCTTGCTTGATACTTGATGCCTGAGTACACCGCCCTATAAAATCCACCACTAGGCCTAAACGTAATTGCTTGTATGTAGCAACCATGTGGTAAATGGATGTGACGCATGAAGTGTTACCTAGATAGAATTAAACAATAGACTTAAGAATAACTTGTCACTTGTGCACACTTGATACCCTACTTGATACTTGTTACTTGACACTTGATACAACTACATGCTCTCTTATTACTTGTTCCTGCCACTAGTATTTGTTACCCAATCATGCTACTTGAGTTGTCTTACTTGCTAGCTAATCTCTTGAATTTCACTATTTATTGCATACTTATCAACCATGTTGTATACCCTTGATTCCAAATCTTGTTTTATATTTTCTTTCACTTATTTTCATACCCTTGCTTGTAATACTTGCTGTCCTAACTTGCACTAAGTGCGTTTGTCTTTGTTTCTCTATTTTCCTTTTATATGTATATATATAGGCTTTGGAGACGAGTTGCCTTCTGAAGTTGGTGAACAAACCTTTTAGGCTTCGCTTGGGAAAGCTTGCTACAGTTATCTTGTATTTGAGTTTATTTAATTTTGTTGCTACTTAAAACTTGTAACGGGCTTGTAGTCCCGAAGTTTTTACTTTTGATCCAGATCGTGAATTTATTTGGGATATTTATATTTGTTTCAAATATTTTCTGTTGATTAATAAATTATTCATGCATGCGTGATCGAATATATTTTGCTATATTTCTTGTTATGATGCTGAGTCAATCCTACAGCTTATGAATAATGAAAATCATTCGCTGGGCTTTGTCACGTACTTGTATTCCCTATTCCTTTTGGGAAGCGGGGCGTGACATCTACCAATGTGCAAAATTTAAGAATTGTTGGATAACATTTAGTACCCTATTTGATCGATACAAACAGCACAGTCAAGAAGTTGAGATGCAGTCTGTATGTTATTGCTGAGTTTTGTTCAATGTTTGAAAATTCATATCTCCTAGAATACTTAGAGTTTGGATCTAAAATTTGAGATTAAGTTTCTCTTACATGTCTAGTACAGCTCAGGAAAATTTGAGAATTTTTGGAGCTCATTTGAAGCACTTAAGAAATTGTGCAAGATGATGCAGCGAGTAGGAGAAGCTGCTGTTTTGGGCTGAATTTGATCGACGTTTGGAAATTCATTTCTCTAAGACTATTTGGAAGTAAGAGTTGAAATTTTGGAATATTGTTCTCATATATGTCTAATTGAACTCTACAGGGTTTGGAAATTTTCTGAATGAGTTGTGGTAGTTCAAAAGAATTGTTCGTGTAGCTTGGTGCATGAAGGTTTCCTGTGTTTTGAGCTGAGAATCGTCTCATATTTAAAATGCTATAACTTTTTGTACACATGGAATTTTAATGCAAATTTTGGATATGTGAGACTGAGTTATGCTTAGATGATGCCTGCAAAATTTGGTAATATTTGGAGATCATGGTGAATTGATATTGAATTGTAAACTTGCTATGCTTTCACAATTTTTGTGAAATCTGAGTCTCGTTATTACTAGCTGATTGCTAGGGGATTTTCTAATCTTTGAGGACTGAATTTGAGAAAGTGATCAAAGGGAGAGTTGTAGTAGATACTCATTGCTTTTTATAACATTCAAGATCATGTGATTCCAGTAAGAAGGTGATTTGTTATGGATTTGGCAAAGTGCAGTAGTTGTATGATCGGATTATTATAAGATGATTGCTAAGGATTTTTCTAGCCCTAGTTGGCATAATTTGAGATAGTCGTAAACTAGAGAAGGGAAGTAGAGGATTATACCTTACTATAGGATTTGCAATCATCGAATTTGTGTTAGTAGATGATTTGTTATGGAATTTCCAAGAGTGCTGCAGCATGATGGCTGCAGGCTGATTTGAGATTTTTTAGTATTTTTCCCATATAAGAACTTCGAACTGGACTTGGATGTGATTATTGTTCTTATTTCATGATGGACATATTGTCATGCCCCGCTTCCCAAAAATATAGAATAAGAGCACGTAACATTGGCCCAGTGAAGGACTAACGTCATCCATAAGCTGTTTAACCGATCAACGCAACAATATAACCAATACAGAACAATTGCACAAGTGATAATAATAATTTCATGAACAATAATACTTGGAATGAAGCAATAAAAATATCCAAATACAAAAATAATCCAACGTTTGGAAACAAATAGCAATATTCGGGTCATAAGTCCAATACAAGGAAATAACTATAATTCAATAATTATGTCTTTATAACAAAGCAATAAATATTTATTAAGCGGGGATGCAATCAATTCCTTCACGAATGTTCTTCTCCCAATCTATCGGGCAATTCTCCATTAACACCTGTAAACATTTCATCTAAAAAGAGGAGAAAAAGTGTCCTTAGAGCAAATCATGGACAGTAAGTAGAGAAAACAGGAAACAATGGAATAACAATATAACAATAAAGTCAATGGATCAATAGGAATCAATAACATGACACGATAGCAATAATCAATAACATGATATTCGATGCAACGGTTCGGTGTCAATAACACTTAGACAATAATCGTTATCAATAGGAACAATGATGAACAAAATGCAATGTCGATGTGATGCAAACCCTTAAGTCTATTATTCATTTTAATCCTAACTAATGCATGTACTACTGCATTCCATACTACAGGTTCAATGCATACAAATAATTTCGTTTAGACTGAGTGGTGAATTTTATAGATCATGTGTCGAAACGATAATCAATGATGCAATAACAATATTGTTGCACGATACATTACGATGATTCATTGATTCATTGATACAATGGTACATTTATATATTGATACATTGGTACATTAATACATTGATACATTGGTACATTGATACATTGATATATTGATACAATTCATTGGTGCAATACATGAAAGATTGGGGTGCCGTAGTTAGTGCTCCACAATCAATCGATAAACACTGACCAACACAGTCACTATATTATTCATTGCTCAAATCATTCCCTTAAACTCTGGCTTGTTAATTATTTTATCAACACAACAAAACAATATGCAATCTAGACATTTAATGGACGATGGTAACTGTTGCCGCTAAATTTGGTGTGGGGGCAAACAGATGAATTTGTGGATCCTTAGGGAAACTGAATAGTAAACCTGTATACCTATTCCGTCGGGCTTCGGTCGTCGATCCCGCCGTAGACCTGCAAAAAGTGCGAGACACCGGGGTTGTTCCCTCCGACGCACCCTCCGACGCTCAAGTCAGTATTCTAGGAAGACTATGAATGAGCGTAAAAACTGGTGAAAGATTGATTACCTCTTAATGGAGATGGATGGGGGGTATTTATAGGCGTCTCGAGGAACAGATTAGGAATGTAATCCCCGTGATCTGATATGGAATATTCTCCTTGTAAACAGATTAGGAATGTAATCTGATAAGGTATATTCCCCGTAATCAGATAAGGAATTTAATCCCCAAATCCCAGTGAAAAGATAGATGTTCTTCAGGGTCGTTGATCCTGATTAATCAGGGACCTTGATTCTATCTTGTTGGATTGGGTGCGCAGCGGGTTAAAACCCGCACCCTCTTGTTGGTGGATCCATTCGTGGGTTATTGGGTCCTAGGAGAGGAGACCCAATATCCATTTTGGTCCTTTTTGTAGGCAAAATTACCGTTTTACCCCCGGATCTCAAGATTCGTACCTGATTTGGACGGTCCCGATTAACCCCCATTTTTAGCCATATCACGAGCCCCCCACTCCTAAAGGCTAATTTTAATCGGCCTTTGAGGAGTAGTTTGACTGTTTTAATGGCTAGCGGAGTTGCATCGAGGTTCAAATGGAGGGTTTTGAATCTTGAAGGGGTAGTGAGGTGATTTGCCAAGTGGATTGAGCTCTGAGTTGCTCATGAGTTCTGATGGTCATGTGGTGTTCTTGCAGGGATATCCTTTTTACCTTCGTGAAGCGTCAATTCGTTGTTCGGGGGTCTTATACATTTGGATCACGCCTTAGACCCCCCCTAGGGCTCGCTGACTAGGGGGCCAAGGTCCACACGCAGTTCGGCAAGCTTTTCCGGAGAGGAAAGCGAGTTCGGCATAGCTGCGAGCACTAGGAGTGAGTTTGGCGATCTGCCGAACTTGTTTTCTACCTTATAACAAGGTCGGTGTCACGAACGCTCGGCAGTGAGTGCCGAACTTGATTTTTGCCCCGTAACAAGGTCGGTGTCACGAACACTCGGCAGTGAGTGCCGAACTTGATTTTTACCCCGTAACAAGGTCGGTGTCACGAACGCTCGGCGGTGAGTGCCGAACTTGATTTTTGTCCCGTAACAAGGTCGGTGTCACGAACGCTCGGCAGTGAGTGCCGAACTTGATTTTTACCCCGTAACAAGGTCAGTGTCACGAACGCTCGGCAGTGAGTGCCGAACTTGATTTTTACCCTGTAACAAGGTCGGTGTCACAAACGCTCGGCAGTGAGTGCCGAACTTGATTTTTGCCCCGTAACCAGGTCGGTGTCACGAACGCTCGGCAGTGAGTGCCGAACTTGATTTTTACCCCGTAACAAGGTCGGTGTCACGAACGCTCGGCAGTGAGTGCCGAACTTGATTTTTGCCCTGTGACAAGGTCGGTGTCACGAACACTCGGCAGTGAGTGCCGAACTTGATTTTTACCCAGTAACAAGGTCGGTGTCACGAACGCTCGGCAGTGTGTGCCGAACTTGATTTTTACCCCGTAATAAGGTCGGTGTCACGAACGCTCGGCAGTGAGTGCCGAACTTGATTTTTACCCCATAACAAGGTCGGTGTCACGAATGCTCGGCAGTGAGTGCCGAACTTGATTTTTACCCCGTAACAAGGTCGGTGTCACGAACGCTCGGCAGTGAGTGCCGAACTTCTAGACTTGTCGTTTTTAGGGGTTTGTTTTTTCTGTGCGCCGTTTGAACTTCTGACAGCTCTGACAGCTCTGACAACTCTGACAACTCTGACAAATGGGACGTTCATTGATTGCAGTGACCTCTGGGCTTCCATCAGACTGGACGCGCATTAAATTCTACTCATGATTCATTGTGGTTAGCGAGGCGACGATTGGGATTGCTCCGTCGTTTGGTTTAAATGGGCCGGTCGTACAAGCCCATTATCCTCGTTTGATGTGCCCCCCTCTATAAATCCTCCCCCCCTCCTCTCTCATTTCTCATTTCTCCTCTCTTTTGCTCAGACGGTTTCTTGTGCCCAGGCGAGTTTTTCCGGCGTCTGCGTTTGTTTCAGGCGAAGTTTTCCGGTAGCTGTCCCTATTAAGGTAATTTATCATCAATTATGTCTATAGCTTCTGTCTCCGACGAAGTCTCTTGGTCCGAGCCCTCCCTTGAAGACGTCGAGGACTCGACTCCGACCCCGACCAAAGGGAAGGTGTTCGGCAAGGATTCGATCGTTGTGGATCCGAAGAGGATGGGGGAGTTCGGACAACTACCAGGGCCGTTGACGGGGCTCCACAGAGTTAGGCAGCTCCTGGAGGATCAGGCCGAGCAGATTGTTCATGGGAGGGAGAGGTCCTTCGAGGAGAACGCCGCGAGGGAGACGACGGAGGCGGACGGTGCGGCGTCGATCCTGCGTGAGGAGGATCTGGCAGTGATCCGGGATTCTTTCTTCATCCCGGAGGAGTACGAAATCATGTTGTCGGGTCCCGGAGTTAGGGCGAACTCACCGCTGCCAGTGACGATGTGTTCCTGGCGTGTCGACGCCTTTATCGCCGGTGCTCGGCTACCTCTCCACGCGTTCGCAATTACCGTGGTGAGTTGGTTCGGGGTCATCCCCATCCAACTCATGCCGAACGCGTGGCGAGTGATTAATGGGTTCGTTCTCCACTGCCAGGCCGCAGGGATCGAGCCGTAGCTGAACGTGCTTCGGACGTTATACCGGCTCCACCAAGGGAACAAGTCAGAGTACCGGTATTACTTGACTCCGAGGCATGGCGGCAGGCTCGTCGTATGCCCCGACTCCATTAAGAACTGGCGAGAGAAGTGGTTGGTCGTGCGGAGTCGGAGGACCTGGTTGACAACCAACTGAGAGTCGCTGAAGATCTGTAGCCGTTGTGCCCCTGCATTTCATGCCATTCTTAGACCGGCTATTAGCACCTCGTATTCGGCCTCGTTGTTCGAAGCTTTGAAATTTATACGGAGGGAGTATTGGAGGATGAAGTCATCTGGGCCTGCCAGGATGACTCCTGCCCCGCTTCCCTCATTGCAAGAAGATCCGTCAACATAAATTGACCAAATCGGGGGTCCCTTTACTGTTTGGCAGGGCTCAGGGATTGTGGTCTCCACTATGAATTCGGCCAATGCCTGTGCCTTGATCGCGGTCCGAGGCTGATAAGTTATATCATGTTGGCTCAGCTCGATCGACCACTTCATAAGGCGGCCGGAAGCCTCGGGCTTGTGAAGGACTTGTTTCAGCGGCTGGTCGGTAAGAACGACCACCGAATGGGACTGAAAGTAGGGTCGAAGCTTTCTCGCGGCCATTACCAGGGCATAGGCTATTTTCTCAATCTTCGGATACCGGAGCTCGGCGTCCCGAAGTACTTTGCTGACGTAGTAGATGGGCTTCTGGGCCCTTTCTTCTTCTCTGACTAAGACCGCACTAAGCGTCTGTTCGGAAGCTGCTAGTTAGAGGTAGAGTGGTTCGCCAGGTATAGGTTTGTTGAGAAGAGGTGGATTGACGAGGTATGCTTTAAGCTGGTCGAATGAGTCCTGTTGCTGCTGCCCCCACTCAAATCCTTTAGCCCCCCTGAGGGCTTTGAAGAACGGGAGGCACTTCTCCCCAGACTTTGACAGAAAGTGCCCTATGGCCGCTAGGCGACCAGTCAATCTTTGAACTTCCTTGACATTTCTAAGAGGGGCCATGTCCAATATGGCCTTGATCTTTTCCGGATTTGCTTCAATTCCTCGTTGGCTAACCATGAAGCCGAGGAACTTTCCTGATGAGACGCCGAACGCACACTTGTTCGGGTTGAGTCTCATATTGTGTTTTCTCAAAACGTCAAATGCTTCTTGGAGGTCGGCCACGTGGTCAATGCCTCGGATGCTTTTTACAAGCATGTCATCAACGTAAAGCTCCATGTTCCGGCCGATCTGGGCCTGGAAAACCTTGTTGACGAGGCGTTGGTATGTTGCACCAGCGTTCTTGAGACCGAACGGCATGACCCTGTAACAATAAAGGCCCTGGTCGGTAACAAACGACGTCTTCGGGATGTCTGGAGGGAACATTCTTATCTGATTGTAACCTGAGAAGGCATCCATGAAGCTGAGGAGCTCATGTCCCGAGGTTGCAGAGGGAAAGGATCTTTGGGGCAGGCCTTGTTGAGGTCGGTGAAATCAATGCAAATTCTCCACGTCCCATTGGACTTTTTTACCATTACCACATTTGATAGCCATTCAGGATAGTTCACCTCCTGTATGAATCGGGCTTTCAACAGCTTGTTTACCTCCTCTTTGATAGCGAGCTGACGCTCGGGGGCGAACTTGCGCCTCTTTTGCTGAACCGGTTTGGACCCCGGATCGACGCTCAGGCGGTGGACCAAGAGTTCTTCGGAGATACCGGGCATATCTGCTGCTGACCATGCGAAGAGGTCTTGATTGGCTCGGATGCATTTCACAATACCTGAGTATAGGGCGGACGGGAGGGTCTTGCTAACAAAGAACTTGCGGGTCGGCTCTTGTTCAGAGAAGAGCACCTCCTCCAGTTCATCCACCGGCTCGGAGGTCGGTCTTGCAGTATCTTAAGGAATCTCCAGAGTCTCTAAGGAAAGGACGGGTCCAAGGGTTGAGGTCATGTAGCACTTTCTGGCCGTCTCCTGATTGCCCCTTACTTCCCCGACCCCGGACCGGGTGGAAAATTTCATCTTAAGATGGTATGCTGAAGGGACAACTTCCAGAGCTGCGAGGCCAGGCCGACCCAAAATGACGTTGTAGGCGGCAGGAACATCCACCACCATGAAGTCCATTGGCTCTGTTCGGGTGGTAGGAGTTTGGCCGGCAGTTACATCGAGGGTGATCACCCCTTCAATAGTTACCGGAACCCCCGTGAACCCATGGAGAGTGTAGCCGGCGGGCTTGAGTCTGTCTCTGGAGAGCTTTAGGCCTTTAAAAGCGGAGAGGAAGTGGATGTTGACAGAGCTGCCGTTGTCTACTAAGATCCTCTCCACTTTGAAATTTGCCATGTGGAGGCTAATGACGAGTGCGTCACAATGTGGGGTACGAACTCCCTCAAGATCTTCGTCGGAGAACGTGACTGGCACTCCGAGGCCTTTGGGAGGAGGGGTGGTTCGGACTGAGTTGACTTCCCTGATAAATGCTTTTCGAGAGGAGCTCGAGGAGCCCCCCATTGGATCCCCATGGATGAGGTGGAGGACTCGCTCTTCCTCAAAGTCTGGCGTCTCTTCTCGTTCTGGACGTTTGTTAGCCCCCCGAGGCTGGGGTGGAAGTTCTGCTCGGTCCTTTTTTACAAATTTCGCCAGCTGCCCCCTCTGGATAAGGGCTTCGATCTCATTTCTCAGCGCACGGCAGTCGTTGGTGTCATGCCCATGGTCCCGGTGATAGCGGCACCATTTCTCTTTATCTCTTCTTTTGGCGGGGGTATTCATCCTCGGAGCTGGAGGCAGGATCCCTTCTTTTTCAACTTCCATGAAGATGGTGGAGTTGTTAGTGGTGAGGGGAGTGAACTTCTCAAATCTAGAAGGAGGTCGGCGCTGGCCGGCATTATCTTTCTGGAGCTTCTTGGCTCCCTCTTCTTCCGTCCCCTTCCTCTTAAACCCGGAGGTAGACCCCTCCCAGTTGGGATGTTGCTCGGCCTCTTCGGCCCGGATATACTTTTCAGTGCGAAGGAGAAGGTCGGAAAAGTCATGTGGTGGTTTCTTGGCGAGGGAGGAGCAGAGGTTGGAATTGAGGACATTGGATTGAAATGCTACCGTAGCGACCGACTGGTCGAGGGATGCTATGGATCTGGCCTCGGCCGTGAACCTCTTCACGTAGTCTCTCAATTTTTCCCCCTTCTTCTGGTGGAGGTGCAATAGGGAGATGCTCGTCTTCTCGGCCCTTCGGCTGCTTACGAAATGTGTGACGAAGAGGGTTTCGAACTGTTCGAAGGAGAATATTGAGGAGGGGGCGAGACGAGAATACCACTCTCGGGCTGGTCCTTTGAGAGTTGCGGGGAAGGTTTTGCAGAGGAGGGCATCGGAAGCTTGATGTAGGAGGATCAGGGTTTTAAAACTTTCAATGTGATCGACTGGATCGGTTTCCCCGGTGTAAGTCTCAAATTGGGGAGGTTTGAAGCCGAACGGGACAGGTGCATCCACTATGGTTCGGGAGAAAGGGGGTCGGCTAGGACGTAGGGTCCTCCCCCTGAGCTCTTCTTCTCGGTTTATCTGACCCAGGCGTCTCTCTACTTCATGAAGACGGCGGTTCATGGTGTCATCTCTCCGACGGTAATCTGCCGAGCCACGAGACTCGTCTTCGTATGAGGGAGAGCGAGGGCTGCGACGATGGTAACTTCGGGAGCGGCGAGGACTTGGGGTACGCCGGGAGTTGCTAGGAGCAGGATGAGGAGATGGGGACCGTCGGTGAAGGCTTCGGACTGGAGGAGGGGATGGCACCTTTGGCTCATTAGGATTTTAACGAAGGTTGAGAGCCTGCAGGACGGTCGCTTGGAACTGCTGGAACTCGGCACGGGTGATTGGTGCCTCATTGTTCCTGGGCTGTTGCCGACCTGCGGGAGAGTGCCTTCTTCGGTAATGATCGGGGGACTCCTTCCTCCCCCTGCGGACGGGGGACCTGTGGTACCGGTGGCGAGGAGACCGCTCGCCCGGATAGTGTTGGCGGGAGGCTCCCTCTCGGGCCCGTTTTTCTTCCAGATGGCGGCGGAGATCATCCTCTTTCTGGCGGTTAGGGGCTGTATTGTGGCGACCAGAGGCTCGGGGGTGATGGGAGGCCATAGAGTCAGTGGAGGCGTTGCGGATGGAGACCTGTTCTTGATGAAGGGGTTGTTTCTGAGGGTTAGGACCCTTTGGATCAGGAGGGAGAAGGTTCTGTT
This sequence comes from Hemerocallis citrina, assembly GCA_017893485.1. Taxonomy (NCBI): domain Eukaryota; kingdom Viridiplantae; phylum Streptophyta; class Magnoliopsida; order Asparagales; family Asphodelaceae; genus Hemerocallis; species Hemerocallis citrina. The sequence continues at coordinate 190,619,535 of CM030359.1, read as the reverse complement.
GGAGCGGGTCTTCCGCCGTATGGGGAAGCTGCCCTTGTTGTTGAGCAGGATTGTTGGGAACTTCTTGCTGCTGATCAGGGTTGGGTCCTCGGTTGGACCCCCTTGATCTGACTTTCCGAGGTGGCATGGCTGGAGAAAACCTGTTTTCGGGGAAGAGGAGAGGTTTCTATTCGTTACTTTCCCACAGACGGCGCCAATCTGTTGCCGCTAAATTTGGTGTGGGGGCAAACAGATGAATTTGTGGATCCTCAGGGAAACTGAATAGTAAACCTGTATACCTATTCCGTCGGGCTTCGGTCGTCGATCCCGCCGTAGACCTGCAAAAAGTGCGAGACACCGGGGTTGTTCCCTCCGACGCACCCTCCGACGCTCAAGTCAGTATTCTAGGAAGACTATGAATGAGCGTAAAAACTGGTGAAAGATTGATTACCTCTTAATGGAGATGGATGGGGGGTATTTATAGGCGTCTCGAGGAACAGATTAGGAATGTAATCCCCGTGATCTGATATGGAATATTCTCCTTGTAAACAGATTAGGAATGTAATCTGATAAGGTATATTCCCCGTAATCAGATAAGAAATTTAATCCCCAAATCCCAGTGAAAAGATAGATGTTCTTCAGGGTCGTTGATCGTGATTAATCAGGGACCTTGATTCTATCTTGTTGGATTGGGTGCGCAGCGGGTTAAAACCCGCACCCTCTTGTTGGTGGATCCATTCGTGGGTTATTGGGTCCTAGGAGAGGAGACCCAATATCCATTTTGGTCCTTTTTGTAGGCGAAATTACCGTTTTACCCCCGGATCTCAAAATTTGTACCTGATTTGGACGGTCCCGATTAACCCCCATTTTTAGCCATATTAGTAACAATAGGAAAACAATAGGATGATAACATGGACATGACGATTAGAATGGTGACAATAACTCATTGGGATCATGCAATGTAACATACATACTTTAATTCATGCAATAGTAGGATTAAAGAGTAATTAATCTATTAAAAATTGAAAGGAAAAATTTTGGACAGCAAGAGTTGTCACGCCCCGCTTCCCAAAAATATGGAATACGAGCGCGTGACGAAGCCCAGCGGATGATTTTAACATCATCCATAAGCTGTAGGATCGACTCAGCATCACAACAAGAATATAACAATATATATATATATACAACCAAGCATGCATGAATAATTCATTAAGTAACAGAAAACAATTGAAAACAAATAATAATAACCAAGAAATTTTCTAATCTGGATCAAAGTTAAAACTCGGGAACGTAAGCCCGTTACAAGTCTTAGGCAACAACAAATGAAATAACTCAAATACAAAATGAAATGATTAAAGAAAGCTTTTTCCAAGCAAGGCCTAAAACGTTTGCTCACCGATCCCAGCAGGTAGCACGTCTCCAAGTCTGCTTAATAAATATAAAAAGGGGAAAAAATAGAGAAAACAAGAGAAAATGCCCTTAGTGCAAGTTAGGACCACAAATAGCAAAAATGAGTACAAGTAATGTGGAACAAGAATTGGAATCAAGAATGTAACAGAGATACAAGTAGTGGATATCCAAGAACTAGCTAGCATGAGGGACATATTAGTAAACAGGCTGGATAACAAATACTAGTGGTGAAACAAGTGACAAGTGAACACACAGGGTATCTAACCTCAAGTGACAGGTATCAAGTACAAGTGTCAGGTAACAAGTCTCAAGTCTGGTGTCAAGTTGTCAGGTCACAAGTATCAAGTTATAAATGTCAAGTGTTCTTATTCAAGTATCAAGTCTCATGTAACAAGTCATCAAGTTTCAAGTAAACATGTATCAGGTTCGAGTTTCATGTATCAGGTTTCATGTATCAAGTTTCATGTATCATGACATCAAGTATTAAGTAAACATGTATCGAGTTCAAGTTTCATGTTCAAGTCTTATGGTGATTACTATCTAGGTAGCACTTCATGCATCAATACTTTTACTACATAGTTGCTACAGACAATACAATTTCGTTTGGGCCTAATAATGGAGTCTATAGGGCGGTGTACTCAGGTATCAAGTATCAAGCAAGTGATCAACCATGGGCTCTAGAAGTGGCCCCCGTAGGCTCTAGAGGTGGCCCCCGTCACCATGACGTGGCAATTAGTTCTACGTGGCACTTAGTTCCATTTAACATAAAATTATGAGAAACACGGGCCCCCTTCCGAGTACACTTACCTATATTGTCCACTACTATGGTTTTTCCCTTAAACCCCGGCTTGTTACTTTTATTAATTCTTATCAAGCATGCACGCAAGTATGTGAAACAAGTCAAGAAGTCATAATTATGGACATGGGACAAGTCTGAGATATTTATATGGCATAATCGAGGAAAAACATAAATAAAAATATCACGAACAACGAAAATCCCAAATCTGGATAACACGACGTTACTGCACCAAAACTGTAATATCTCCTAGACCGTAACTTGGAATTCGAAAATTCTGGAGGCTATCAATATCTAGACATCTGGAGCTACGTTTACTGTTCAGGGCTCGGGTTCAGATTCTGATGTTAAAGGATTCAAAACAGCATAACAAGATCCAGGACAGCAACATGTGGGAATGTCTTACGAGTATAGGTTACATGAAAATTGGTAATTAGGCGTCTAGGTTAATGTGTGATATAAATACGGGGTAATGGTTATTAAAACAGCAAGTAATATTTATTTCTCGACTCTAGTGGGTGCAAGTTCATCAAATACAAGATATATCATACGTCTACAAATCTAGGGCTCCTTAATTTCATGTGTCCATTGTTCAGGGGATAAGATGAGTCCAAATAGTTGTAATGTAATACAATGAAATTATTGTGACTTTTAAGATTATGAAATTGAGGAGGTTTAATATTTGATCAACAACGACAGTCAAGGAGGAGTCACAATTTCTAACTATTTGTATTATTTTCAAGGAATGCTTGTACTAGAACAAAAATGTGTACAAGAGAAATACTTGTCTTGATTGAAGACGATTAGATCCAATTGTTGAAGAAAATGGGATCGAAAATTCCCGGACGAAGTCTCCCAAAAGCACGTGTGAAGCACGTGCAAAAATTCAACAGTAGCACGAAAAATCCCTCACCGGATCCCGCCAAAACAGCGAACAGCGATCTCGGGATCCGCTACGCCAAAACACAGGACACCAGAATCGACCAATCAGATCTCTCCTACGCAGCGGATCGGGGCCAGAACAGCAGACAGCAAGTGGGGATTCGCTGTGGCAAAACAGGGGACAGCGCAACCAACCACTCACCACCCGTCTTCAACCTTACGACAGCGAGAGAGAGAGCGTGCGGCACAGGCTGGCGCGACGACTACGACGGTGACAGGCAGACGGCGGTGACGATAGGGTGATGATTTCGACGCTGCGGTGCGACTGTGGCGGCGCAACATCGAGGAGCAACGTGCGGCTACTCTGCTTGTGGATTTCGAAACAGGGAAGAAGGGAAGGGAATGGGGATTGGGTAATGGCGAAGGTGCTGGGGTTGTGACGGTGAAAAGAGAGCGAAGACGAGGCGGGACTGCCACTGCGGTGATGGGATGGTTGCCGAGGGTGAAGGAAAAGGCGGAGTTGGTTAATGGCGGAGGATGTTTAATGGCGGAGGATGGGTTCGAGAGGCAATGATGACAGTGGTGGTGATGTGGGGTGATGACAAAGGCGATGGTGGGTCGAAGGTGATGGTGAGGGAGACGAAGGCGGTCGAGTGGATCAGAGGGCAATGAGGTTGATGGTGACGAGGTCTGGGTAATGTGGAGGTGACTGGGGATGTTTCGATCGAGAGGTAGATGGAGACGGAAGAAAGAAGAAGGGGGACGGCTGGTTGTTAGGGTAGAACAGTAGGGATAGGGGTTAGGGTTAGGGTTAGGGGTTAGGGTTTAAATAGTGTGGGTTTGGGTTTATGGGTCTTAGGGTACTCGAATTGAGTAGGATCCAACTGGAGAATTGGTCAAAATGTATTAAAATGGGAAATAAAGAGATGATTGACATAGAATAGCTCATTCTTCATGAAGAACGACCCAAAGAGCACACACAATTGAATTAGATGAAATGACCAAAAATTGAGTCGAAACAAATTAGTGATTTTATTCAAATGAAAACAAGATACAGGATTTCAAATAGATCAGAGAGTATAGTGGGACAAAAGTACAGTATAACAATACAAATACGGAAAATAGGAGTTACAAATCCTACCCACCTTACACAAAAATTTCGTCCTCGAAATTTACTTAGGCGGTGCATAGGATAGGGCTAAGCAAACTGGGGGGTAACAGGGCAGAGAATTAAAGTGAAAGGAACAAGCAGTGGCAACACCAGAAGAATAAGAAAGTGGATAACAATGAGGTCAAATGGAAGGCATGAAAGAAAAATAAGCAGTATCAAGAGGAAGGAAGCAACACACGGTAACATAGCAAGATAGGGGGTAGGCAGAACTGGAATCAAAGAGAAAAAGAGAGAGAAGAATTGAATCAAATAATGAGTGTCGGCATGATGGCAAAATGGAATGCAAGAAAGAAATAACCGGTATCAAAATGAAGAAGAAATGACACAAGACTGGCAATACTACTAGCAAAGAGATAACGAAATAGATAGAGCTGGGATCGAAGAAGGGATGGACAAGGAAAGATTTACCAAGCGATGAGTAAACAGATGAGAACAAATGCAAGAGATGGGGATAGCAAACAATGCGAGGAAGGAGAAGCATTAATAGGATCCTGGAACCGGTGGGTTATGGGCCCACAACGCTTCCGCTGCGCCACTCTGATGTTGATGTTCTAAGCTCTAGACATGTTGTTGTAGACCACGTGACACCAGGCGACGATCCGAGCAGGAAGAAAAGAATGAAGCACCAGGATCAAAGAGAGTATGGGCTCCACATAGACGTAAGCAATAATGCAAAATGGATATAAAGCTTGAGCTTAAATCTAAATAATTAAAAGGTATAATACAGATCAAACTAGTGGCTTTAACAGAAATAATAACAACAAATATCATTTATAATAATATCATTAGTAATAGAATAATAATAACAACAATAAAAACTATTAATAACAATGATAATAATAAAAATAGTAATGGTAATGACAAAATAATAATAATAGCAATAATAATAACAATAATCAAAATTATCATAATCATACACGTAGTAATAATGATATAATAAAATAAAAATATCAACAATACTGATAATAATGACAATACATACACGACAGTGTTGGACTTAACATATTTATGAAAATAATGCAGTAATAATAAAAATAATAATAGCATTAAAAATAATAACAATAATAATAAAAATAATAACAGCAATAAAGCTAATGAAAACAATAGTAATAACAGCAATAGAAATGACAATAGTAATAATAATACCAATAATAATAACAAAGACAATAGCAATAACAAAATAGCATTATGAAACAAAATTGACAATTTGGCTTATCAATTCTATAAATAAATCAACTATACTAGTTCAAATTTGTATGAAAACATAAAGTGTAACAGTATAAACAAGATGTCATAAAGGAAATATTTCTTTACCTTTAGTTTCATTATATAAGTAAAAATTGTCTTGAAATATCAATTAACAAATAGGTAGAAAATCTTGCCTCCTTAACATCAAGTTGCATGTTTGCCTTCACGACATCAGGTTGCAGGTTGCCGTCTGGATATTCGGTTGCACATTTTGCCTCCCCGACATCCAGTTGCAATTTGCCTCCATTGACATCGAGTTGCATATTTTCCATCTCGACATTAGGTTGCATCGAAATGGTGAAATGTACATAAAATTGAGCATGCTCAGACTCAAAATAAATTAATAATAATAATAATAGTAACGATAAAAATAATAATAACAATAACAATAATAATAACAAAAATATCGTTACTAATAATAATAAGGATAATAATGATAATAACAATGATTATAACAGTAATAATAACAGTAATCGCAAAAAGAATGATAACAATAATAATAAAATAATGAAAACAACAATAAGAATATCAATGGTAGTAACAACAATAATAATTCTAGTAATGATAATGAAAATAATATCAAGAATAATAATAGTAGTAATAATAGGATTATACAACAAAATAAGAATTTGTCTTATCAAAATAATCCATTACAAATATATAGTCGATCAAAAATGAAAAGTGAAGTTAAAATACACCATTGTTCGGAATAACAAAATCTTTGTTGAGAAACATTTTTATAGAAGATCGAAAATGAATATAATAATTAATAATCGAAATATAGAAAGTATTCGGAAAAACAATTATAAAGAGAAAAATGGGTCGGAGCACCCAATAAAGAGTTAAAGAGGAGGATGACTAGAAGGGACAAAAGAAAATTAAGGAATTGAATACGAAGGAAGAAGGATGAGGGGCAAAATCGGAATTGAAGAGAATATAGCAGGGAAGAAATAACCAATATGATACTCAATATGAATCAACAAATGAAGATGAATGCAAGGCACGAAAAGCAATGAACGACACACGGACTGGAATAAGAAGGGATCAACGAGGCAAGCAGAAATTAGAGATTGCTTGCGCCGGAATTCAAAAGAATATGGGTACAGAAAGAATAAATTGTACCTAATAAGGAATTAACAAATCAGGATGACTGTAAGATATGGAAGGAATCCATGAATCAAAGAACTGAATATGATGGGATCAAAATGAATGGGATAAGACTTGTGTCCAGATCGAGTTGATTATCAAATTATTCATGTGATTGCATGGCCTGTCTAATGTTGAGTTAATCCTGACTGAGTCAAGCCTGTCTAATGTATTAGTCAAACTAACACATTAGCCAAACCTGGGCTCTGATACCACTAAAAACTATGTCACGCCCCGCTTCCCAAAAATATAGAATACGAGTGCGTGACGAAGCCCAGCGGATGATTTTAACATCATCCATAAGCTGTAAGATCGACTCAACATCACAACAAGAATATAACAATATATATATACAACCAAGCATGCATGAATAATTCATTAAGCAACAGAAAACAATTGAAAACGAATAATAATAACCAAGAAATTTTCTAATATGGATCAAAGTTAAAACTCGGGAACGTAAGCCCGTTACAAGTCTTAAGAAACAACAAATGAAATAACTCAAATACAAAATGATATGATTAAAGAAAGCTTTTTCCAAGCAAGGCCTAGAACGTTTGCTCACCGATCCCAGCAGGTAGCACGTCTCCAAGTCTGCTTAATAAATATAAAAAGGGAAAAAAATAGAGAAAACAAGAGAAAATGCCCTTAGTGCAAGTTAGGGCCACAAATAGCAAAAACGAGTACAAGTAATGTGGAACAAGAATTGGAATCAATAATGTAACAGGGATACAATAAGTAGTGGAAATCCAAGAACTAGCTAGCAAGAGAGACATATTAGTAAACAGGCTGGATAATAAATACTAGTGGTGAAACAAGTGACAAGTGAATACATAAGGTATCTAACCTCAAGTGACAGGTATCAAGTACAAGTGTCAGGTAACAAGTCTCAAGTCTAGTGTCAAGTTGTCAGGTCACAAGTATCAATTATAAATGTCAAGTGTTATTATTCAAGTATCAAGTCTCATGTAACAAGTCATCAAGTTTCAAGTAAACATGTATCAGGTTCGAGTTTCATGTATCAGGTTTCATGTATCATGTTTCATGTATCGTGACATCAAGTATTAAGTAAACATGTATCGAGTTCAAGTTTCATGTTCAAGTCTTATGGTGATTACTATCTAGGTAGCACTTCATGCATCCATACTTTTACTAGATGGTTGCTATAGACAATACAATTTCGTTTAGGCCTAGTAATGGAGTCTATAGGGCAGCGTACTCAGGTATCAAGTATCGAGCAAGTGATCAACCATGGGCTCTAGAGGTGGCCCCCGTCACCATGACGTGGCACTTAGTTCTACGTGGCACTTAGTTCCATTTAACATAAAATTATGGGAAACACGGGCCCCCTTTCGAGTACACTTACCTATATTGTCTACTACTATGGTCTTTCCCTTAAACCCCGGCTTGTTACTTTTATTAATTCTTATCAAGCATTCTCACAAGTGTGTGAAACAAGTCAAGAAGTCATAATTATGGACATGGGACAAGTCTGAGATGTTTATATGGCATAATCGAGGGTCAACATAAATAAAAATATCATGAATAACGAAAATCCCAAATCTGGACAGCACGATGTTGCTGCACCAAAACTGTGATATCCCCTAGACCGCAATTCGGAATTCGAAAATTCCGGAGGCTATCGACATCTAGACATCTGGAGCTACGTTTACTGTTCACGGCTCGGGTTCAGATTCTGATGTTAAAGGAGTCAAAACAGCATAACAAGATTCAGGACATCAACATATGGAAATGTCTTACGAGTATAGGTTACATGAAAATTGGTAATTAGGCATCTAGGTTAATGTGTGATATAAATATGGGGTAATGGTTATTAAAACAGCAAGTAATATTTATTTCTCGACTGTAGTGGGTGCAAGTTCATCACATACAAGATATATCATACGTCTACAAATCTAGGGCTCCTTAATTTCATGTGTCCATTGTTCAGGGGATAAGATGAGTCCAAATAGTTGTAATGTAATACAATGAAATTATTGTGACTCTTAAGATTATGAAATTGAGGAGGTTTAATATTTGATCAACAACGACAGTCAAGGAGGAGTCACAATTTCTAACTATTTGTAGTATTTTGAAGGAATTCTTGTAGTAGAACAAAAATGTGTACAAGAGGAATACTTGCCTTGATTGAAGACAATTAGATCCAATTGTTAAAGAAAATGGGATCGAAAATTCCCGGACGAAGTCTCCCAAAAGCACGTGTGAAGCACGTGCAAAAATTCAACAGTAGCGCGAAAAATCCCTCACCGGATCCCGCCAAAACAGCGAACAGCGATCTCGGGATCCGCTGCGCCAAAACACGGGACACCAGAATCGACCAATCAGATCTCTCCTACGCAGCGGATCGGGGCCAGAATAGCGGACAGCAAGTGGGGATTCGCTGTGGCAAAACAGGGGACAGCGCAACCAACCACTCACCACCCGTCTTCAACCTTACGGCAGCGAGAGAGAGCGTGCGGCACAGGCTGGCACGACGAATGCGACGGTGACAGGAAAACGGCAGTGACGATAGGCTGATGATTTCGATGCTGCGGTGCGACTGTGGCGGCGCAACATCGAGGAGCGACGTGCGGCTACTCTGCTTGTGGGTTTCGAAACAGGGAAGAAGGGAAGGGAATGGGGATTGGGTAATGGCGAAGGTGCTGGGGTTGTGACGGTGAAAAGAGAGCGAAGACGAGGCGGGACTGCCACTGCGGTGATGGGATGGTTGCCGAGGGTGAAGGAAAAGGCGGAGTTGGTTAATGGCGGAGGATGTTTAATGGCGGAGGATGGGTTCGAGAGGCGATGATGGCAGTGGTGGTGATGTGGGGTGACGACGAAGGCAATGGTGGGTCAAAGGTGATTGTTAGGGAAACGAAGGCGGTCGGGTGGATCGGAGGGAAAGGAGGTTGATGGTGACGAGGTCTGGGTAATGTGGAGGTGACTGGGGATGTTTCGATCGAGAGGTAGAAGGAGACGGAAGAGAGAAGAAGGGGGACGGCTGGTTGTTAGGGTAAAATAGTAGGGATAGGGGTTAGGGTTTAAATAGTGTGGGTTTGGGGTTATGGGTCTTAGGGTACCCGAATTGAGTAGGATCCAACTGGAGAATTGGTCAAAATGTATTAAAATGAGGAATGAAAAGATGATTGACATAGAATAGCTCATTCTTCGTGAAGAACGACACAAAGAGCACACACAATTGAATTAGATGAAATGACCAAAAATTGAGTTGAAACAAATTAGTGGTTTTATTCAAATGAAAACAAGATACAGGATTTCAAATAGATAAAAGAGTATAGTGGGACAAAAATATAGTATAAAAATACAAATACGGGAAATAGGAGTTACAAGAGTAGTTTGTACAAAAATGCAGTTTCCTGCTGTTTCAAAAATCGAAAGTTGAATCTGTAGTAGAACGGGTTTAACTTTTGCTACACAACTCAGAATTTAAAATTTCAAGATGTTCTGGAAACTAGAAAGATAAGGCTACAATTCATGTTCAGAAAGAGTTTTATTTTAAGATCGTCTACTGGTTCAAAAATAGCAGTCAACATACAGGTCGCAAGCAATATACAGGTTTTAGGAAATTTTCATGAATAATTTAATTTAAACATGATAGGTATCTATTCTTTAGTCAATAAGTTGTATAATCGGCATGATGGGTGTCACAATATGATAAATAAAATTAGAACACGCTCATACATCAACTTATCATCAATCAATCATCAATCGATCAAACAACATACAACCTATCAATTGTCTCTACAATAATTTATTTGTGTGACGATTATATGAACAACCCTATTATCAATTCAATATGCACTCATGAAAGATCCAAACTTTAGAGTCAAAAGTGGCACAATGTTAAAAATATTGGGGTTAGCTCATGTAAACCCTCAATGGACCCAATGAAGAGATGAACATTGGATAATACGATAACAAAGAGAACTACTTACAAGAATTTCAACAAAACTTGAATTTGATACAATTAAGAATTCAAGAGGACAATGACTTGCCTTATAATCGATGAATTTGAGTACCAAGAATAACAGGATAAGGATCCAGAAGCAACGAACCCATGAACACTCGAATTGGCACGTGCAATAAACATGCACTAATCAACACAGCACAAAAAGAGACAAGTAGCAACAACAATCGTCAAAAGTAAGAGAGAGAGAGACAATAGTAACAATGGCCAGCAACGGCAAGGGGCTTCGGGACTTGAATAGGGATGAACGACAGGGTTGACAGCGGGGTGGCGCGAATGGCGGTGGCATCAGGGGGGAGCGGCGACTGGTGGCCTTCGATCGAAACAGAGAGGCGGCAGGTGTTTTGGGGTGCTCTGTTAATGTCGAGGACAAAGGAGGGCAAGGAGGTGCAGGGGGGTTTCAGGAGGTGTGCTGGCGGCGCTAGGGGAGGCGGCGCCGACGAGGGGAGGTGACGACGGGGAAGAGGTCGCCGGAGGGTGGCCGGGGAAGACGGTCGGGAGAGAGGCAGGATGGGATTGGGGGTTTTTGGCGGGAAAACATAGCGGAAGAGAGAGAACGTGAGAAGAGAGGAGAGAGCAGAGAGAATAAGTTGCTAGGGCTTATAAAATGTGCAATTTTTAGGGTTTGCATTAGGGTTGTATTTATAGGGTACAATTAGGATACTGGATTGGTGAATTAGGGTCCAATAATAGCAGATTTGGGTTAAGAACAAATGAAATTGGATTTTAGGGTTCAATTAAAAGATAGATCAAAATCAATAGGGTTCCAATAAAAATACCCACAATTAAATAAAAGATAATAGGTTCAACAAGAAAATCTCAATCAAGAAGAACGGAATTTTTTCATGAACAAATTTAATCAAAAAGAAAATAATCAAGAAAGAACAATAGGGTATTTAAAATATATATATATATACATTAAATCAAATAGTAAAATGCATATAAAATTGAGCTTGTTCGGGCTTAAAACAAAATAATAATAATAATAATGCTAATAATAATGATAAAAATAATAATACCGATAACAATAATAATAACAACAATAATAACAAATATTAATACCAATAGCAATAAGAATAACAATAATAATAATAAATAACAATAACGATAATAATAATAATGATAATAATAATAATAATAATAATAATAATAATAATAATAATAATAATAATAATAATAATAATAATAATAATAATAATAATAATGATAATAATAATAATAATAATAATAATAATAAGATTATATAACAAAATATAAATTTATTAAAATAACCCAAATATTAATAATACATTTAAATTGAGCATGTTCGGGCTTAAAATAAAATAATAATAATAATAATGCTAATAATAATGATAAAAATAATAATACCGATAACAATAATAATAACAACAATAATAACAAATATTAATACCAATAGCAATAAGAATAACAATAATAATAATAAATAACAATAAAGATAATAATAATAATAATAATAATAATAATAATAATAATAATAATAATAATAATAATAATAATAATAATAAAATTATCTAAAAAAATATAAATTTATTAAAATAACCCAAATATTAATAATACATTTAAATTGGGCCCAAACACAAATAGCTGATCAATAAATTTAGCACAAGTACTTTAATGAATTTAGACAACTTTAATGAATTTAGCACAATTTAACACCACTACTTGAAATGAATTTAGCACAAAATAACTTTATAAAGATCAAATTATAGAAAATACATGGAAAATACTTATTATAGGGAATGGGGGTTACACATATGGGTGAGTTGGGAGAATAAATTATACGACTGATTTATCGTATGTATAGCTTATAGTTTGTCTAGGGTTTGTTGATACCCTAGGGCCATCAACCCAGTAGAAAAGCATTTAAATGACTTTTCTGTCTCGAAAATTGTGGTTTTCCATCGGGCGTCGACGGATCGGTTACCAAGAGATGGTTGATTGCGGGCCGGGATATAGGATAAGATCCAAGTCAGAGGTGGTGGCGAATGTATATGTACTGACGTGTCCACTCAATTAGGTGCTGGATGCTAAATCGCTAGTGCAGAACAACTCAAGGCCAGCAGAGCACCCAAGTGGAGAGTATCCAGTGTACATCCCCACCAATAAGTAGTCCGGAATCATAGTAGTGCAGTGAAAGACTCGAGCTGCGTGGTGCATCTCGAGGAAATAGCTTAAATACTCGGTGGAGTTTCCAGTTGAATCATTTGACTACCTTTCTAGGGGGCAGGCGGTAGCCGTTACAAAATAATATTAGTATATGTAATATGTTGATGTAATTTATATTCCTTGTTATAAGAATAAGATGGTGATGTAATAACTCTGGTGGCAATAATTTTTTTTAATTTTTCATATTATTACTGTGTTATGATGTATTTGAAGGAAAAGATTCTGGTTGTGTCACGAATTTTCGGTAGTGGGATCCGGGGCGTACAATGTGGTATCAGAGCTGACTTGAAATTGCAGTCTAACATAGGAAATTAGACTTGAATGCCAGATTAGTTGAGTTTATTTTGGCAGATAGGATGATCATAAATCATAAGGTAGCGTTCTTCAACTTATGATTATGACCTTTCCTATATCTGAACCAGCTCCAATGTATTTCATTCTTTACTAACAAGCTTGGTGCAACTGGATATTGGGAAGAACACAGCTGCAACCGGACATCAATGGAGGCAAATCTGCAACTGGATATCGGGAAGGCATGTCTGCAGCCGAATGTCCAGAAGGCAAACCTGCAACCGGATGTCGAAAAAAAAGCAAATATGTAACCTGATGTGAAGGTAGCGAGTCTGCAGCTAAATGACAAATAAGGGCAAGCCGCAACACAGGAGTTGAGGAAGAACTGTCACGCCCCGCTTTCTAAAAATACGGAATATGAGTACATGATATTGGCCCAGCGAATGACTAACGTCACCCATAAGTTGTTTATCCGATCAACTCAACAATATAATCAATACAGAAAAAATGCGCAGGCAATAATAATAATCTCATGAACAATAATACTTGGAATGAAGTAATAAAAATATCCAAATAGAATAATAATCCAACATTTTGAACAATAATAAAATCCGGGACATAAGCCCAATACAATAATAAATCCCAATACAATAGTAACAAGTCTCAATACAATAAGTTCATTAAAGTAATAAGCACTTAAATAAGCACTAAGTCTTTAGAATGTCTATTCTTCAATCCCAGCAGACAATTCTCCTTCATTACCTGTGTACACATCATCTAAAAAGAGAAGAAAAATTGTCCATAGAGTAAGTCATGGACAACAAGTACAGAAAGTAAGGAACAATGGAATAACGGTATAACAATGAGTCAATGGATCAATAGGAATCAATAACATGGGACAATAAGAAAAATCGATATCATGATAATCGGTACAATGGCTATAAACAATGATGCAATATTCCGTAACAGTAATCAATGATCAATAACGGTAACACTTAGCCAATATTTGATATCAATAGGAACAATGATGAACAATATGCAATGTCGGTGATGTGTCAATCCTTATGTGTAACTCCTATTTCCCGTATCTATATGTTTATACTGTATTTTGCCCCACTGTACTCTTTTATCTATTTGAGATCCTGTATTTTATTTCGTTCGAATAAAAATCGTTATTTTGTTTCAAATCAATTTTTGGTGCCTTTATCTAATTCAATTTTATGTCCGTCCTGCTCTTTTGTGTCGTTCTTCATAGAGAAATGAACTGTTTCATATCATTTATCTCTTTATTCCCATTTTTATTGATTTTCGACAAATTCTCTAGTTAGATCCCACTCAATTCGGATACCCTAATACCCAAAACCCGAAACCCTATGCTATTTAAACCCTAACCCCCAAATCCTAATCCTAAACCCCGTTACTATTTTACCCTAACTAAACAGCCGCCTACACCCTCTCCTTCTTCCTCCCGTCTCCTTCTCCTTCGCATCTTCGAAACCATCCGCCATTAACCTCCACCATTACCCATATCTCATCGCCGTCCCCATTGCCCTCTCCCCTGCGCTCCCATCGTCGTCACAACCCCATCGCCATTGCTGACCACCTTCGCCTTCTTGCCGAACCCAACTCCCGAACCCCACCGTCGTCTTCAACCTCGCAACCCACTCCCGCCATTACCGCACCTCCGTAAACCATCATCTCATCCCTTCGACCTCCTCTCCGACCACCGTCATCAACCAAACACCTTCGAACCAATCCCTCGCTCTCCTTCCCTGTGTTCGAACTCGAGAACAAAGGATCGCCGTCATCGCCGCCACAGTTGCTTCCCACCACAGTCGCGCCACCGCCAGCGTCGTGAGTACCCCGCCTCGTCACCGTCGAAGCCATCGCCTGCCACCAGTCATTGCCTCTCCCTTTCTCTCCCTCGCTCCCTGTCGATCTAGAAGGAAGAAGAAGCAGCGTTTGGGTGGTATCCAATCTCGGCCGTCGGATCTGATCAAGATCCAATCTTGATCAGATCTGATCTGATCGGTGTTCCGTGTTCTGGGCGCAGCAGATCCAATCGTTGTTCCATGTTTGGGCTTGGATCAGATGTGCGGGAGAGATCTGATTGGTGGGTTTTGCTGTCCCGTATTGTGTGCATAGCGGATCTAGTTGCCGTTTGCTATTTTGGACGGGATCTGGTGTGGGGATTCGCTTGGGTACTGTTGATTCTTCGCACGGTCTTCGCACGTGCTTTTGGGAGATTTTGCCTGGGGTTTTTTGATACCATTTTTCTCAATTATCGGATCTAATCGCCCTCATCCAATCAAGGCAAGTATTCATCTTGTACATATTTTTGTTCTAGTACAAGCTTAATTTGAAAATACTGCAAATAGTTAGTAGTTGTGACTCCTCCTCGACCTGTCGTTGTTGATCAAATGTTAATTTCCATCAATTTTCATAATCCTAAGAGTCACAACAATTTTTTTGTTTTATATTACAACCACTTGGACTCATTTTATCCCCTGAACACATGAACACATGAAATTAAGGAACCCTAAATTTATAGATGTATGCTATATCTTGTATGTGATGAACTTGCACCCATTCGAGTTGAGAAATAAATATTTCTTGCTGTTTTGATAACCATTATCCCGTATTTATACCACACAATAACCTAGATGCCTAATAACCAATTTTCATGCAACCTATACACGTAAGACATTTCCACATGTTGCTGTCCTGGACCTTACTATACTATTTTGACCCCTTTACCATCCGAATCTGAACTCGATCCCTGGACAGTAAATGTAACTCTAGATGTCTAGATGTCGATAGCATCCAGAAATTTTGAATTCCAAGTTACAGTCTTGGAGATATCGTAGTTTTACTACAGCTGTGTCGGTAGACGCAGATTCGCAAAACTGCTGTACATCTTCAGTTTGCGAATTAATTTAACTATGTTAGCAGTAAGCGTTTGACTTGAAATTTTATATGCTGTTGTTGGAAACCCTATAGAACCTTCCCAAAATTTCTTAGAATTAATTAACAACATGTCAACCTTGTTTCACATGTATAAACTCAAATACACAAATTCTGCCTGAACACATTAGCTGTGTAATTCGCTGTTTTGACACATGTTCCCACAACCTTCTCGTACCTTAATTATATGCGCTAGAACCGGATAGGAGTCTAGTTTCTAGATCTTCTAACGGATCCACTTTTGCTATCTCGTAGCAACGGGAAGCGCAATTTTGGTACAACAACGTCGTGCTGTCCAGATTTGAGATTTTCGTTGTTCGTGTTATTCTTATTCGTGTCAATTTGAGATTTGAGATTTGAGATTTGAGAATATGCCATATAAATATCTCAAACTTGTTCCATGTCCATGATTATGTTTTCTTGACTTGTTTCACACACTTGCATGCTTGCTGGGTAAATAATAATAATAAATAACAAGCCGGGGTTTAAGAGAAAGACTATAGTAGTGGACAATATAGGTAAGTGTACTCGGAAGGGGGCCGGTGTTTTCCAAATACTTGGTTCATGAACTTGTTGTATCTTCATCGATTCATGGAGTCAGTTACTTTGCTCATGAACTTATTTGATTCATGAACCCACTGTGCGGTTCTTGAACTTGTTAGTGGATTTGCGAACTTGCTTCGTGAAATTGTTATTTATTTTTCGATTCATGAACCATGGCTTGCTTGATACTTTATACCTGAGTACGTCGCCCTATAAAATTCATTACTAGGTCTAAACGAAATTGCTTTGACTGTAGCAATCATGTAGTAAAAGAATGGATGCATGAAGTGCTACATAGATAGTAATCACCACCAGACTTGAACATGAAACTTGAACTTGATACATATTACTTGATACTTGACAACTTGTTACTTGAGACTTGGCACTTGAATATAAAATTTGACACTAGACTTGAGACTTGATACTTGACACTAAACTTGATACTTGTTACTTAACACTAGACTTGAGACTTGTCACTTGAGGTTAGATATCCCTACAGGTTCACTTGTCACTTGTTTTGCTATTAGTATTTGTTATCCAGCCTGTTCACTTGAGTTTTCCTCCTTGCTAGCTAGTTCCTGAATTTCCACTATTTGTTGTATCCCTATTACATTCTTGATTCCAATTCTTGTTCCACATTACTTGTACTCGTTTTTACTATTTGTGGCCCTAACTTGCACTAAGGACATTTTCTCTTGTTTTCTCTATTTTTCCCTTTTTATATTTATTAAGCAGACTTTGGAGACGAGCTACCTGCTGGAATTGGTGAGCAGAGGTTTTAGTCTTCAAGTGGAGAAAAGTCTTGCTTAGAATATTTGTTTTTCTTGAATTATTTATTCTTTATGTTTAAGAACTTGTAATGGGCTGCTATTCCCGAGTTTTAACTTGATCCAGACCTGAAACTATTTGGATATTACTATTGTGTTTTCAATTGTTTCTGTTGCTAATAAATTATTCATGCATGCTTGGTTATCTATATCTCTTGTTATGTTCTTGTTGTGATGCTGAGTCGATCCTACAGCTTTTGAATGATGTTAAAATCATTCGCTGGGCTTCGTCATGCGCTCGTATTCCATGTTTTTGGAAAGCGGGGCATGACATTTTGTCTATTAATCATTTTAATATTAACTAATGCATGTACTACAAGTTCGATGCATGCAATCAATTTCTTTTAGACTTAAGTGGTAAATTCTATAGTTCATGTACTAGGTATGATGATGATAACGGTAATAACACGGGGCCATGGTATAATTCCTTACACGATGACGATAATGGTAATAACACGGGCCATGGTGTAATTTCGTACATGATAACGATAACGGTAATAATCACGGGCCATCATCCGAGTATAGTCTCTATATCATCAACTACTCTAGTCAATCCCTTAAACCCTAGCTTATTAATTGTTTATCAATGCAATAATACAATATGCAATTAATGGACATTTCGGTGAACGATAGTATCAATAGGGGAAAATATGATGGTAACAAGAAGTAGAAAAATTAGGATGATGACAATAACTCATTAGGATCATGCAATACAACATACATACATTAATTCATGCAATAATACGATATAAGAATAATTAAACTATTAGAAATTGAAAAGTAAAATTCTGGACAACAAGAGTAGTTTATACAAAAATACAATTTTCCGCTGTTTCATAAATCAAAAACTGAATCCGTCAAATATTCTAGAAACTAGACTTCCACACGGTTCCAACACATATTTAAAGTTCAAAATCTGACAACAGTAGCTAGGTCAATCACAATGTTCTTTTCAGATTTCAAGTTCAGGAAGAATTTCGACATCAAGTTGTTATAATTTTATAATCAGCAAAAACTCAATAATAAATTCATAAAAAATATTTTCTAGACTCCTAAGAATGTTGAGCAACAATATGGAAATTATCAGAGTAAAATTTTATCATTTGATCAGCCTTTTTACTATTTAAGCATGCAAGATACAAGAATCTGAAAATCTGAGAGTAAAAACACAGCTTTAGTAAAACGGACATAACGTTTGCTACAAAACTCAGAATTCAAAAATTAAAGTTGTTCTGGAAACTAAAAAGATAAGGCTACAACTCTTATTCAGAAAATAATTCATTTTAAGATCATTTGTTGGTTCGAAAATAGCAGTCAACATATAGGTCAGCAAGCAATATACAGGTTTTAGGGTAGTTTTCATGAAATAAATTAATTAAATATGATGGGTATCAATTCTATTAGTCGATAAATTATATTATCAGCATGATGGGTATCAAAACATGATAAATAAAATTGGAACACACTCATACATTAATTTATCATTAACCAACAAAAATTAATCAACCAAATATACAACCTAACAATTATTTCTACAATAATTTATTTGTGTGATAATTATATGAACAACCCTAGTATCAATTCTATATGCACACATGGAAGATTCAATCTTTGGAGTCAAAAGTGGTACGATGTCAAGAATATCGGGGTTAGCTCGTGTAAACCCTCAATAGACCCATCGAAGAGCTGAACAAGTATAATACGATAAACAAGGGATCTAACTGCAAGAGTTTCAACAAAACTTGAATCTGATACAATTAACAATTCAAGAGGATGGTGACTTGCCTTATAGATGAAGAAAACTAATACCAAGAATAACGGGATAAGGATTCCGAAGCAACAAATCCACGAACACACAATAGCATGTGCAATAAACGTGCAATAAAAGAGCCAAAGCAACACAGCAACTCAAAGAGACAGCAGTAGCCACGTCAGCAATGGTAGGGGCTGACGGCAAGCGGGGTCGTCGACGTCACTGAAGGATGTGGACGTCAATGGCTGGTCGGGAGTCGACGGTAAGAGGCAGCAACGATAGCAGCGTCGGAGGTGGGCTCTGTCGCTAATGTCGAGGATAGAGAAGGAGGTCAGGGTTGGGGTTTGGTGTACTGGGTGTCGACGGGAGGCGACACCAGGAGGTGTGGCGCTGGGGAGAGGTCGACGGGGGGTTAACGACGAGAGGGGGGTCTAGTGGAGGTAAGGGCTCACCGGAGAAGAAATCCAGCAATGGGTTTCAGTGGATTTTGGGCGGGAAAACGACAGAGAGAGAGAAAGAGAGGAGAAAGAATAAGCGGCCAGGGTTTCGAAATTGCACAATTTTTAGGGTTTATAGTAGAGTTGTATTTATAGGGTACAATTAGGGTATTGGGTTAGTGATTTATGGTCAAATAATAGCGGTTTTGGGTCAAGAACAATTGAAATTGGGTTTTAGGGTTCAATAAAAGATAGATCATATTGGGTTAGTGATTTATGGTCAAATAATAGCAGTTTTGGGTCAAGAACAATTGAAATTGGGTTTTAGGATTCAATAAAAGATAGATCCAAATCAATAGGGTTCAAATAAAAATACCCACAATTAAATAGAAGAAAATATAATCAACAAAATAGCTCAATCATGAAGAACGAAGAATTTCATGAACAAAGTTTAATAAAAAAAAGAAATCAAGAACAAAAATGGAGTATTTTATTCAATTACAAATAAAATATTACTAAAGGGAAAAAATGAAAATAGCAAGAACGGTAGTTACAAGAACAATAGCGCCACTCCGACGACCTCAATATTGAGACTAGAATTCGTGAAGTACCAAGGAAGGCACGGGTGGAAGTCAGCAGAAACCAGATGCCTCCACCAGGAAACAATCCAGCCTTGGCTTGAGGAAGGATTTGTCGATGACCAACTTTGTAATATCCCAGTTGGATATTATATTTGTATTATAATTATTTTTAAAATTAAAATATTTTTATGGAAATTACTTGGTTTTACTAATAAAAAGTTATCTGTATATATATACTAGTAAGTATATATATGTATTGTATCAATTTTGTGCATCTGTACAAAATAATGTAAATTGTGTTTTTGAGAAATATCTGTAATATCCGGGTCTGATATAAAAAATTATTATTTTATTTTTATTTTCAGAATTAAAATATTTTTTATGGATATTAGTTTTATTAATAAACATTATCTATATATATATAGACTAGTCTGTATATAACTGTATTGTATCAAATTGGTACTGAAATCTTCCGAACCGATAATAAAATTATTTTTATTATTATTTTATTTTTATTATCGGAATTAAATTATTTTTGTACAGATTGATTGGGTTTGATGAATGAAAATTATCTATATATATAGATGTATGCATGTATATGTACTATATCGATTTCGTACGTTTGTACGAAATCATGTAGTATGTGATTTTGGGAAATACCTATTATTTTGATCAATAATGATCAAATGGAGGGTAAGGATTAGATTAGGGTGTGATTGCAATATTAATTTGCAAATTGATCATCAAATTAATTAACCCACAAATAAAGAGACATGTGGCTCTCTCTAACCACAAGCTCTATCTCCCTCACCTATAAAACACCTAGGCCGGCCATTACCAAGAGGGCAAAGCCCCTTTTCATTTGTTCCTTCATCTCATCTCATCTCATCTCATTTCATCTTTTCTCTTACATTTTCTTTATCTTCTTTTACGTGTTTTAACTTGGAAAAAAATTAAGAAGAAAAGAAAAGAGAGATAGATCAAATCAAAGAAAAAATAGAATGGGTTAATTGGCTTGGAGTTGTTCTTGAAGAGGAGCAAGAACATGGAGGAGAAGAGCAAACCAAGTCCTTCCTACACTTTTTGGTGGGGGTTTATCATCTCATGTTTGTTATTTTGTTATTATTGTTGTTATATGTTAATAAATGAAGAACTTGGACTGATTTCATGGGCATATTTATGATTGTGGACTAGAATAAAATGGCATACAAGATTGAAGTGGTAGAACACACATAAAAACCCTAAAGATCGAATCTTTAAACTAGTATGTAGTTTTGAAAGTTAGAATTAATTACTTGTGCTAAAGTTTGAATTTTGACTCCAAATTAATTTGAGAGGTTCTTATATGTGTTACTACCATGCTCTAATTTTTGTATATTTTTCTGGATTAATTTACTAGGCTAAAAAAATGTTTTCCCAAAACAGCGAGCAACACAGCAAAACTGTTGTTTTAGCAGTTTTTGACTTGTGTTTAAAGAGCAGGAATTTGAGTTCCATGCGAAATCTGAGAAAGTTATCAACTAGAAAGTTGTAGTTGATGTTCTTAGCTTTCCAAAAATTTCAATTTTGTTAGATTTCGATTAGTATAGCACCAGTTATGAGCTTTACAAGTTTCAGCAAATTTGTTGTCTTTTGTTGTTCTTAACTTGTGTTTAAATAGCAGGAATTTAAGTTCCATATGGAATCTGAGAAATTTGTTAACTATAGAGTTATAGTAGATTTTTTTAGCTTTCTAAAAAGTCCAATTCCATTAGATTCCAATAAGTATAGAACTAGTTATGAGCTTTACAAGTTTCAGCCAATCTGCTGTCTTTTGTTGTTCTTAAAATGTGTTTAAGGAGCTGGATTTTGAGTTCTATACTGAATTTGAAAAAGTTGTCAACTAGATATTTGTAGTAGATGTTCTTAGCTTTTCAAAAAGTTTAATTTTGTTAGATTCCCATAAGTATTACACCAGTTATGAGCATTACAAGTTTCAGCAAATCTGCTGTCTTTTGTTGTTCTTGACTTGTGTTTAAAAAGCAGGAATCTGAGTTCCATACGAAATCTGAGATAGTTGTCAACTAGAGAGTTGTAGTAGATGTTCTTAGCTTTCAAAAAAGTTCAATTTCGTTAGATTCTGATAAGTATAGCACCAGTTACGAGCTTTACAAGTTTCAGCCAATCAGCTGTCTTTTGTTGTTCTTAAAATGTGATTAAGGAGCTGGATTTTGAGTTCTATGCTGAATCTGAATAAGTTGTCAACTAGAGAGTTTTAGTAGATGTACTTAGCTTTCTAAAATGTTCAATTTTGTTAGATTCTTATAAGTATATCACCAGTTATGAGCTTTACAAGTTTCAGTCAATCTGCTGTCTTTTGTTGTTCTTAAAATGTGTTTAAGGAGCTGGATTTTGAGTTCTATACTGAATCTGAAAAAGTTGTCAAGAGTTGTAGTAGATGTTCTTATCTTTCCAAAAAGTCCAATTTTGTTAGATTCCGATAAATGGAGCAATTGAGTTATGACCTTTACAAGTCACAGCAGCTAGCCTTTTGGCTGAAGCTTCGCTATTTAGAGTGTTCGAAGTTTTTCTACCTCTTATTGATTGAATCTGAGAAGGTTTTCAACTAGAGAGTAGCATGTTTAATTGCTTCTAGGTTGGTAGCAGGCTTTTTATGTTGTTTTTGTGTATAAAAGATCAAGTTTTGTTAGTAAGCTTATACACAAAATTCTAGTTCAGGTTAACTAGAGTTATCGTGAATTGTTAGTAGTTTGAATTATGAACTTGATTATGAGTAATAAGTATTCCTTGCGTTCATAAGTCATGTAATACATTGATCTGTCTCGTACGTAGCTCACCTGGCTCGTATGTAGTTTGTTTGTTCATGCGTAGCTCATTTGGCTAGTATGAGTTTTGATTAGTCGTATATAGCTTATTAGCTAGTACGCAGTTGTTGTGCTCGTCTAGGTTGATATCATTGCCCTATGGACCATCGACCATCAAGACCTGTATTTATTTTACTCCCCGTGGACTGTGGATGAGTTACCCGTGCACCGTAAGATCTTAACCGGTGTAGGTTGATCGCAGGCTAAGAGCATAGACGGAATCCAAGTTTAGGATAGTAGCATGCGAATAAATTCGTATTGCCAGGGTCTTGGATCGATGAGCTGTGAATATGATCCTTAGAGATTCTGGTAAGTCTAGGTTGAGCACCTAGTAGAGTTATCTTGCAAAGTCTAACTTAAGACCTAGCATGTTGTGCTAGTACTGTTGTCATTCCTCGGATTGTTTAGGGTTAGTGACATCGTTAAGGTAGTAACTTATGGCTATTACTACTTAACCTTTATTTATTATCATTTCGCCGAAGGGAAAGAGTTGGTATTAAGGGTGATACCTTATGTTCCGACTTGTTCTATAGGCCAACACTAGGTGGTGTTATTTGTTGTACCCTTCCTATCAAAGGGACACGGTCTGTGCCTTCTCACAAATTGGGAGCACGGGATCCATATCTCGTCTGGTAATTTCTAAAGTGCCATGATAAGAGCGGGAAGTTTTCCTGTCGGAACTAGGAGATAGACCCACGGAATTCCGTCATGTTCTATATCGGGGAAGGCGAACAGGCCATAGACTACAGTCTATGAGCTAGGGGGCCACAGGGGATGCTTCGAGCTAACCTGTGTTATAGTTAACTCCGGGTGTTCGTCGGATTTTTGAGTGTGGTCCGGTACATCGGGCAATAGTGGCAAACAGAGACACCACTATATGACTGCGGATGGCAGGATTAGACCGTTTCAGAGCAACCTCATCAGTCATGCTCTATCTTCAGGAACAGGTTTAATACAAGAGTAGAATTCATAGCGTGGGTTCAAATCCCTATATATATATGAAGAAACAACTTGATATGGGCATATGTATTTATGGGGTGCATACTGTCTAGAGTCTCGCTTGCATTAGAATTAGAGCATCCTTGCATTAGTTAATCTTTCATTACAGTAAGTCATAGCATACACTGACACATCAATTATATATACACATTTCTCTTTTCATCAATCTGTTTGTTTAAAGTTGAGATTCGCTGCTAGTCATCAGCCTTAAAGCATCAATATATGTACTGACGTCCCCACTTCAATAGGTACTAGATTGCAAAACTGCAGGTACAGGATTCAGGAGGACTTAAGGTAAGAGACGTAAAGTGTTGATTCTTATTTCAATTGTAACATCTGTTGTAATTTATTTTATGTTGAGAAGCATCCAAGTAAAGTACCAAGTGTTATTTATTATTCATTGTGCTCTGATGTAAATTTATTGAAGGTTTGTAACACTTGGGCTTGTAAGGTACTACTGTAACACTGATGTAATGTATTGCAGTTTTATAACATTCGGACTTGTAATACATTGGTGTTAAATAAAAAGTTTTTAATTTTTCTTTTTTATGTATATTGTGGATAATTGAAGGAAAAGATTTCGGCTTATGTCACGGTTTTCCAGTGTATGGAAATCGGGCCGTTACAAACTTAATCATTTTCCAGAAGCGGCGGAGTTCTCCAAGATCAGCTTACGATCAAACAACTGCCAAGAACACGCAAAGGAGGAAGTCTCACCAAGATGATGACCAAGCCAAGCATTTAGCAAAATCGTCAAAGGAGTTGCTAGAAGGCTAAAGCGGCAATCCATGACTTCGTCATTTTCTAAGGAGGGAGTGGTCACCAATCAGCGGAAGTTGCAATCAAGGCATAAATCTGCATCATTGGCGGACAGAAGCAAGATAATGTGGCTGTTGTCTACTCCAGAACAGGAGCAGAAGAATGTCAGCATCGAATTCATTGTGAACCTGTCCAGAAGACTGAAGAACAACAACTCTACTTGGAAGGCCAGTTTGTCGAGGATATCACTCGAGAAATTGGAGCTGATCAAGAAAGTATCTCCTGATAATTGATTATTATGTGCTTTTTTCTCTCCCCTAGTGTCGTTCTGAGGACAGAACGATTCTCAGGAGGGAGTAATGTAACACCCCACAAAATAGTATGTAACTATTTTGCATATTAAGCCATGCATATTTGAGAATTGCATGTGATTATATATTTTTCATGGTTATTAGTTTTAATAGAGGAATTTTCAGATATATTATATATTTTGAACCCGATGAGATATATTCGGGATATCTTCTCAATTAATATTTTGCATATTATTCCGATTGTTTAAACGAAACAATCTTTTGAGAAATAATATTTTTATAAAATATATTCTTATGTTTTACAAATAGATATGTTCTTGTTTGCATATATGTAAATATATATATGAATGTATGTATATTTTGACAGGATTGTATATGATGTATATACATGAATACTTGTACTTATTTTTATATGTATATGTATCTATTTATATGTATATATATTTATTTGAATTGTAATGAATTAGATTTTATACTTGAATATACCTATATGTGTATGTATGTGTATAAGTATATATAAATGTGTATGTATGTATATATATATATATATATATATATATATATATATATATATATATATAGACACACACACACACACAACCAAGAGTTCTAATTTTTTTGATCATGATGATCAAATAAAACCTAGGTCTAGGATTGATTCCAAGTGCATAACTAAGTCATTTCTTCATGTGATTATCGAAGCTTCTAGGAATGAAGTGGCTAAAGCTAAACCCCTCCACCGCACTCCATTCCTTCTCGACTCTTCTGCCGACCTACCCCCCCCCCTCCCCCCAATCCTCATATTGTAACACCCCGAATTCGGAGTTCCACAGGATCTTTACACTTCTCTTCATACAATTTTACAAGGAATTAAATTTTTTTGTTACATCAGAGTTACATTTACAATACATTTATAAAGCGGAAGCAATTTACAATAATTACATGAATAAAATATACAACTCTTGAAATCGTTCTTTAGGTAACATGCATACTTTAATCTTTCCAATCACTTTATCCTGCATAGAAACTGTGGGCACGTCAGTTAATTCAACTGACACTAGGATATAATACATCAATTTTCTCTTACTTGGAAAACACAAACTTGTCACAAACACAACTGCGGGGATTATCCTATTGATGTCGTGTTGTGAATGTGCACTTAGTCCTTAATGCAGTTGTTTATATTATATGACACTAATGTGCACTTGTTCAGAGTCTATGCAGCCCATACTACATAGGTCCGAGGGCAAGCCCTTAACTGTTCTTCATTTTGTAGGGTTCAATCCCTCGCCATGACTTAATCTACTACGGTAATTACGGTAAGTATCCTAGGTGTTCTATGAGTTACGAGCCCACGTCTAGGCGCCCTGGAGAGAACCCCACGCACTGATACATGACTCATCATGTAGGCATCCTGTGGTCAATTCACTTCCTACCATAGACATGGCACCACCTGTAGTCATTAAACTACCCCATAAGTGTCGCCACCGGGACGGTACTCTGGAGTTGTATCCATGCCCTATTCATGACGCATCATGGGACATCCTGTGAATACTCTCACCCTGCCAATCCAATGGCCCTCATACTCATGTTTTTCTCTTACTTTCATCACATCTCCACTATGTGTCTAGTCCTTAATTTCTTTGAATCATGAATAAAAACCAATCACCTAGAGTTAGCACTCCCACTATACCGGTCTTAACCATTTAAATAATACGACCCAACCTTGGTCTTTCCATTTCAAATCTCATTTCAACAAATTTCTTTCAATGCCGGTATGAGGCTTAGCTACACTGTAGTTCTCAATTTCACTTCATAATTACAAAATTGAGTTTTCATACTCATAAGTTCTTTTTCACATTTTAACATGATTTCCATTCTTTCTTTATGAATCAATCCCATACATAAAGTTCAATTTCTCAATCTATACATTTCACATTCAATTTCACTACATCCATTAAATTCTCAATCTATTATTTCATTTCTTTGCTTAATTCAAAAGTCACAAATTGTGTTCTTCATTTATCTTTCGAATGCCCATAATACTCAAATTAGTGAATGAAGGTCCCTGAACAACACACTTAAATTTTCTTCATTTAAAAATCCTCTTTTATAACTTACTATAATTTTCTCACGAAATAAATCACCAAAATGTCAATTTCATGGAATTCTATTAAATTTTTACTTCCAAACCACTCTTATTTAAGTCAAATATTGTATAAATATTTTTCATGAGATCCATATATTTTAAGGATAATTTTAATATTTTTTTCGGATTTTTAAAGGTCCAAAAATCAATTAAAGTCAAAAACCCAAAAATTTTCTTAAAGTGCCAAACTTAGGAATCGAACCCGCAACCAAAGACCACCCACGAGCTACAGTGCAAAGCACTATTGCGCCGTTGCTAACCAAGAAGGCCAGAGCGCACAAGCGATATAGAAGGGGGTTTAAATCCATATGAATTCGTTCTCAATTTTCGGATTTTCTCAAAAAAAGAAAAAAACAAAAGGGCTAATGCCCAGTTTCGAACCCGAGACCCAAGACCACCCACACGCTACAGTAAAGCGCACCCAAATGCACCCGTTAACCAAATAGTCCAAGTGGCTAATCTGATATAGATTGGGGTTTAGGGGTTATAGCTCGAGTCTTTGTTACTTTCGAAATTTTATAGAAATTTAGTATTTTTAAGCGCTCTTTTTTTCCAATTTAATTCAAAAACTCCAGAATTTACTTTCTATATAATCACAGAATTTTCTCCAATTTAATTTTATAGAAACTTGATTTTTGACACAAAAATCATAATTTTACTCTCTACTTACATTTTGCTCTACAATTCCAAATTTTAGAAAACAAGCATAGTTTCTCTACCATTTTGCACTTAAAATTTTTTCTAGATCACTGCTATTATTTTTATTACTATTACACAATCATTTTAGCAACGATTTTTCTTTTTCATGCCATTAACAAGTAAATTAGTAAAAATCACATTTTTCATGGTTATTATTTCAATTAACTAAACATACAATCATAGTTTCTTAACTTAGCACATAACAAACATATAAATCATGGTAGCATGGTAATTTCTGAAATAACAATCACAATTTGCATTAATTAACATTCTTTTTAACACACTTTCCTACCAATTGCAAGTCTCATTTTCTCAACACATGGCTAAATTAACTAGGGTTTTCTTTTCAATTTTATCAAACAATACCCTAGCCTGATGTCTAATTAGAAGTTCGAGAAAATCACCCACCACTAATGGAGAGAAAACAAACAAGAACTCCTAAAGATCTCCTAGAATGAACAAGGGAAGCCTTCTCCTCCTAGTTTGAGCCACCAAATTTGCTTCTCCTCCTAGCTTGAAAGGTGTTGGACTCCTTCTTGCTCCAACGATAGGCCGACCAAGTTTGGGAAGGGAACACACACAATTCAACTTTCAATCTTTTAGACTCACAATTCTCTCAATCTTTTGACTTACTAATGTTTCTTCTTTTCTTTCTTTGTTTCAATAATTTAGGTGCAAGAATGAAGAGTGTAGGGGGAGGGGGGTATTTATACAAATTTTGAGTGCAAATGGAAGGCTAGGATTAGTCCAAATAGTTAAGGATCAAAGGCCAAAATGAGTTAGGGAGTTGTAGTAACTACCCATGACGAAGCAACCACCTCCCCACTTCACCCATCTCTCCCTCTCTTTTTGGTGAAATCTGGCTGACACCCAAAGTGCACTTTGCACGTGCTAGTGCAATGCACATGCAAAACTAGTACCCCTCACTAAAAGTTTGTTCATGCAATTAATTTATTTGTCTACTAGATTATTCTACACTACAAGTTAGGCTAATTGAAAGGAAATTAAATTAAATGGGCTCACTAATGGGCCAATTAACCATGGGCTCTTAATAAGTTAATTAATTAATTAATTATGGTGGGCTCGTAAAAGATAATTAGGCCTAGGATTTTATTAGGCTTTTAAGAAAATAAAGAGAAAGACTTGAAATAATTATTGTTTCATGTTATAAAGAAATAATTTTATAGAAAAAATGCATATGAAATTATACATGCAAAACACGTAAAATCACAAACTCTTCATAAATAAAAATTCAGGGTGTTACACATATGGCAGCCGAAACCCATTTCTCCCCCCCCCCCCTTCCATCTCCATATCATCTCCACCTCAACCTTAATCTCATCTCATCGTCTTCTACTTCATCTTCTACACATTTCTTCTACTTCTTCATTAAACAATGGAAAGGGAGGAAAAGAAATAGAGAAAGAGAGCTTTAATTTTGTTTTGTAGGTTGAATAGAAGAATTGATTGGAGGTGAAGAAGTCGATCGGAGGAGAAGGAGCTATCAAAGCAAAGGATTTCAATTCTTCAATCGGATGTGGGTGTTTTCTAAACTCGAACTTGTTTTAATTTTGTTTGAGATAGATGTGAACAATGCTTGAATGCTAGATTCTTGCTTGAATGCTTGTTTGGTCATGTTGAGTTAAGATATATATATAACTTGGTATAGAAGTGCAAAAATTTACAATGAGTATAAGGACTTGTATATGTAGACAATTTCATAACTTGGTGATACAATAGAAGTCTGACCCCAAAATTTTACTGGAGGTTCTTGATGATGTTAGTAGAAAGCTTGAATTATTTCATAATTTTTGGAATTTAATTGAGGGTTTCAAGAAATTCAATTCCGAAATCAGCAAGTAGAAGAAAGCTACAGCTTTTTTGTAAACAGCAAGCGCGTGTTCAAAAATTCATAACTCGAGATCCATAAGGAATCTTGAGGTGAAATTTGAATGGAGCTAGTTGTAATGTTAGTAACTTGCATTCTAAATTTTGGAATTTTTGGAACTATGTTGCTATTTTTAAAGTATATTTTTGGTCGACTGGGTTAGCAGTAAAACTGCTATGTTTTTGGATGAAAGTTTGAACTTTGGAAAATCATAACGCTTAATTGGTATGGAATCTTGAGATAAAATTTGATATGTAGCATCATGTATAGGTCTTCTACCATTGTGAAAAGTTTGAAGATTTTTGGATAACATTTACTATCCTGTTTGATCGATACAAACAACATAGTCAAGAAGTTGAGATGTAGTATGTATGTTATTGCTGAGTTTTGATCAATGTTTGAAAATTCATATCTCCTAGAATACTTGGAGTTGTAGTAGATACTCATAGCTCCTAGTATAGTTGGAGTTGTAGTAAATACTCATAGCTTTCTATAACACCCAGGATCATGTGATTCCAGTAAGAGGGTGATTTGTTATGAATTTGGCAAGGTGCAGCAGCTGTATGATCAGATTATTATAAGGTGATTGCTAAAGGTTTTTGTCATGCCCTGCTTCCCAAAAAGAATATGGAATACAGATATGCAACAAAGGCCCAGCGAATGATTTTCATCATCCATAAGCTGTTCAAGAAATCTTTACAACATTCTCAAGAATCATCAGAGTCGGAAGCAAAATAATCAACCACATGCACATAATGAGCCAAAAAACCCAACAAGAATACTTGAAACCAAATATATAAATCTCAAATAGTCATGATCTGAATAAAACAAATATCTTGGGTCACATCGCCCAAATACAAGAATAAAACCAAGTCTCAAATATAATATTGTTCAAGCAAGTTACAATAAATAATATTAATAAAAAGCAGCACTAATACTTTATGTCTCTGATACCATCTGGAACCTGTTCTCCAAAATTTGCAATTCAACGAATGCAGGAAAGAGGAAAAGAGAAAAAAAAGTACCCTTCAATTGCAAGTTACGGGCCACTTATAATGTAGGATACAAGCAAATGGGGAACCTAACTAGCAACATGGTATAAGTATGATGTCAACATAAACAACTAGCATGGTAATGTGATCAAGTGTACATGGCATAAATCAAGTGTCAAGTAATCAAGTATTATGTAAACATGCATCCAGTGTCAAGTGTCATGTAATCATGTATAAAGTCTCATGTATCATGTAGTCAAGTATCAAGTTCAAGTATCAAGTTGTCAAGCAAGCATGTATCATGTTCAAGTATCATGTATCAAATCTTATAGTGAATTACTATCTTGGTAGCACTTCATGCATCCCACACGACATGGTTGCTACAGCAAATAGTTTTGCTTTAGATTTCATAGTGGACCATAGAGGGCAGTATACTTGGGGACAAGTCAAGTATCGAGCTCCAAGCTCCAAGTATCATGTATCATGTAATCATGTGTCAAGTGTGCAAGTGGAAAGTATCGTGTCTTGCGTGTAAGTATCAAGTAATCACGTGTCAAGTATCATGTCTCAAGTAATCACGTAGGATTAGTGGATCCCCTTCTGAGTACACGTTTCTGAATTATCCACTATTAGATCCGTCCCTTAAATCCCCGGCTTGGTTATTTATTATTTTGTCAAATAAGCATGTATATTTGCAAAATATATCAAGAATAACCTGTCATGATCATGTAGTACGTTCAAGTTTCAAGGTAAACATGTACGAGTGCAAGATATTTCATAAAAGATTAAAATAGACAAATCTCAAGTTCAGGACATCAAGACCATACTGTAGTAAAACAGTGATTTCCAGTGTTACAAACATCCAAATCTATATCCGTCGAAGGATCTAGAAAAATAGACTTCCACACGAATCCAGTGAATATAAATAAGTCATATATTAATTCACAAAATCATAACTCAAAACTGATTTGAATACCGAAAATAGGTTCAGCCAGAAATCAGGAAAACGAATTCAAGAACAGGAAAACAGCATGAAAACACATTAAATAAACCTACGAAAAATTTGGGGTATTTCCCTATATGTTCAGTTTCTAAATATAAAGTTTTAAAATTTTCCAGTAAACTTAGATCAGTCATCAAAAATAAGAAAGTATCAAGAAACCATAGTTTGGCAAATCTGGAATTCCCAACACAGCTGTACAAGAACTATGATATCTCGCAACCAGTGAAATGAAACCCAATTCCGCCAAAAGGATGTGAAAATAGATAAAATATACTAACTTTCATATTTCACAAATATTTTTCATACAGTAAAAGGAATCATAGTGAAAATAAGGTTTTTTATAGAACAGCGAGCAAAATACAGTAAGTATAGATTTCATAACCAAGCATGAAACAATACATAACTCATCAATAAAATTCACCAAAATTCTGGGTAATCCCTAACTATATAAAGAAATACTGACCAAAGTTTTGGATCAAAATAATATGTGTAGCATAGTTAATCAAATCATTTAGTCATCAAAAATATCGTAAAACAAAATCTGGAAAAGATCGACACCTCTTTAATAAAACAGTCATAACTCAGTCATACAAAAACAAAATCAAGCAAGGTCAGAGGGGTTTGAAAATATATGAAATTCTCTAAAACTCATGTTTTATACCAAAATTAAGATACTGACTTTAAAACAGTCCAAAACAGCAAACAAAACAGATAGCGATAAAATACAGATTTTTCCCTTAAAAACAAAATCAACATAGATTCAAGAAAATTGATCCAAACACATCCAAATATGAAATCGAGTCTACCAAGTGTCTAAACATCATAAATTAGGGTATCTAGCGTGTCCACACCAAATATATCACATGGGTCTCAACCAAAATACGAGGTCTCACAAAAAGTCTCACATACATGATCAAAATCAAGAACGGGTACAACCTAAGTTAATTCATGTCCATATTGTGTCGTGAGTTATCTACGGTCTAATTTTCACAATAGAGACAAAACCCATCAAGGAAAATACAAACAAGAGTCGTCTCTAGACCTAACTACACTATAGGTGGTATTTTTGACTTGTATCAAATAAATGAATTGGAGTACAAGTTGCTTGCCTTAACCAAAGAAGAAGAACAACGAAAACCAAGAGTAACGAGAAAAACCCACGAACGAAAATCCACGAATCAATGAATCCAAGCAACCTCGAGCAAGAATCTCCACACGAACAAAACTCCACAAAGCGAGAGAATAATAGTGGCTTGCGGCCACAAGAGAACACCACAAGAGCGAACTAGGGTTTGTGTGATGTGAGGTGGTCGGGATATGCAAGAGGGATGATTGGGAGTAGGGGCTCAGGTGTAGGAGATGTTTCCTGGATGGATGCAGGCCGAGAGGGAGGAAGATGGGCTGTCGGGATGGGGCACACAGGCCGGGGAAGTGGTCGGCCTAGGGCTGGCTTGGGGTCGGGTTGGCTGCGCACAAGAGGAGGGAGAGGAGGGCGGGTGTGCTAGAGTTAGGGTTAGGGTTTGGTGGAGAGAGAGAGTGGTTTATATATAGGGTTTGGTTGTGGGTTAATGGGTATTGGGTTGTGGGTATTAGGAGTAGTAGTAGGTTTACCAATGGATTTTGGGTTTGGGTCAATTAAATAGGAATACAAATAGGATTGGAATTTATATTTGGCTTTGGTAGTCAAATAGGTATTAACAAATAGGATTGAAAAATAGGACAACCAATCACCACCATCACAAACACCCAAAAAAAATAAAATAAAATAAAGAGAACGAGACCAAAAATGAAGAAAGAACAAAATAATGAAGAACGAAACAAAAGAGATAACCAATGAAACACAAAGAGCACAAAATAAAATAAAACGAATATATATATTGAAAACAAATCCAATATACGGTCCAGAAAAATGCAAGAGAGAAAATACACCAAAATGAAAAATACACTTCAAAAATACACAAAATGAAAAACAGGGGTTACAGTTTTTCTAGCCCTAAATGGCATAATTTGAGATAGTCGTCAACTAGAGAAGTGAAGTAGATTATTATACCTTGCTATAGGATTTGGAATCATCGAACTTGTGTTAGTAGATGATTTGTTACGGAATTTCTAAAAGTGCTGCAGTATGATGGCTACAGGCTGATTTGAGATATTTGAGTATTTTTCCCATATAAGCACTTCAAAATGGACTTCGATGTGATTCTTGTGATTATAACTGTGATGCCCCATTTTTCAGAAATATGGAACACAAGTGCGTGACATTGGCCCAGCAAATGACTTGCGTCATCCATAAGTTGTTACTGATTCAACTCAACAGTATAAACAAGAAAGCGATACAACCACACATGTATGAAAGCGATACAACCACACATGTATATAAGAACAATAACGTGAATAACCAAACGAAATGAAACATGAAATAACAATTTGATAACCAAATCTGGAAAAGAAAAACATTTCTGGGTCAAATGCATACATTACAATAAAATAACAATATTCAATGTTTTAAGTCTCCATTACATAAAAGACAAATATATAAGCAACGATGCTATCAATTCCTTTATCAGTGTTGTTCTCCCAACTCATCAGGAAATTATCCTTGATTACCTGTAAGTTGTTCATCTAAAAAAAGAGAATAATATGTCCTTAGAGCAAGTCATGGACGGCAAGTAGAGAAAAGCAGTAAAATAATGACAATAACGATATAACAATGAATTCAATGAAACAATAGGATCGATAGCAATGAAGGGTGGCTAAAAATAACGCTGCAATATGCAATAACGATGATCAATAACAATAACAATAAATGATAACAATATCGGTAAACAATAACGATCGATGACAATATGCAATGACAATGCGATGATAATCTTAAGTCTATATGTAATGCCCCGATTTTTCATTTAATGAAAAATTATTTATTTTGCACGTAGTGTGCACGTGCAATATTTTTATAAATATTTTCATCATGATGAGTATAGATATTTAAATATGTGCCTTTAATTATTTTTCTATAAAGCCTTCTTTCAATTAGGCAAAAGGGCCTTTTCTTTTTAAGAGCCCAAAGTTAATTTAATTTATTATTTTTTTATAATAATTATTTTGGCCCATAAACTAAAGCCCATGGACTATTTTTATACAACTTGTCATGTAGAATACAATTTAAAGACTATTTTATGTTTATACAAAAATTTAATGTACAAATTTTTGGAGGCAAATGCTTGCACGTGCATTGCACGTACACGTGCAATATGCACTTCCTATTGTAGGCCGGATTGCTTCTTTTTGGAGGGAATGGGAAAATTTGAGTGGAGATCATGCTTGGTGGTTACTTGATTGTGGGTAGTTAATACAACTCCTACTTTCATCTTAGTCCTCCATCTTATAACCAACTACTTGATCCTAGCCCTCCATTCTCTTTGTTTTTTAGTATAAATACCCCCCCCCCCCCCCATGGCTAGTTATTCTTGTGCTTATTAATCCCTCCAAACCTATAGTCTAAATTATATTATCTAGTAGTGATTTTGTGAGTTAAAAGATTGAGAGTGTGTGGGATTGTGCTTGCAACATCAAGAAGGAAAGGAGAGGCTGGCTACCATCAAGGAGCTCTCGGTGAGGTGTGCTTGGAGGCTTGTGTGCGTGTCGTCTAGGAGGAGGTGCACTCTTGTTGCAAGGACATTCGTCTAGGAGGTTGTTAATTGTATCTTTCTTCAATAAGGTGGGTAAATTTTCTATATTTCTAATTAGGGATGCATGCTAGATTAAATTGAATGATTGAAGCATGAAAAATATTAATAAGAGTACGCTTTTAATTGATAAAATTGACCTATGAACTAGTTGGAATGTGGGTGTTTCTCATGACTTCTAGTATAGAGATCATGCTAGGATTAATATTGATTGGTTATCGTACTTGTGAAAAGTGGATTGATAGGATGATCGTTATGTTATAATGCTCTGTGCTATACATAATGTGGAAAATGTGAATGAATGAAAAAGAACTAAAGATGTTTAGAGCATTGGAAATTTCCTGTACAGTCGACCGATCATGTGAACAGTCGACTGGTACAATGAAATAAAATGTGTACAGTTCGAAATTTCATGAAATGATGTTTTTAATGTGTGTCGTATCTTGACTTTCCTAGTATGTTAAATTCGGAGTTGATATCCATCTTCGTAGACAAATAATGAGTAAAAGATGAATGTACGACTAGAAATTGTATTTGGATGAAGAAAAATACTAGCTATGTGAAATTTACACTTAATCGTAAACTATATTGTGATGTTTGGTAAATGAATAAGAATCGCATGATTGTGCTGACATTGAACATACTATAGTGCTATGTGCTATTTGAAGAACAGAAGAAAGAGATAAGTCCTTAATTTGAAATTTAACTCTATTCAGTCGACCAAATATATGTAGCAGTCGACTGCACTGAACATGAAAAGTTGTATAATTGAATTACCCAGAACAGCCGACCGATATGAACGACAGTCGACTTCTCCGTAATTTATATTTTTATTTCGAATGCTGCGGAACAGTCGACTGGCCATGTGCAGCAGTCGACTCTTCCGAGCGATTATTGAAGAACTTTCTTTGGCTGAACAAGTTGACTGGATGAGTTCTAAGTCGACTGTTTAGAGCACTTTTGACATCTCAGAAATTCTATGAATTGTTTTATGATAAAGATTGTGAATCTTATGTTGAATATTGGTTGTGACAGTAAACTCTATTTGTCTTTGCATGAATTAATATGGGGTGAATCATTTATTTGAATTTATGAAAGTTATAATCGTGGAACTATGAACATGAAAAAGCAAATCCATAGTGATTATGAGAAAAATGAACTCATGAACTGGAAATGCTCAATTTTTGGTAATTGTGAATTGAAATTGAAACAAAAGAGTAGCTAAGTCTCCCACCGGCAATTGGAAAGAAATGAGATGAGATGAAATTTGAAATGAAAGACCAAGGTTGGTCATGCTTGAACGAATGAATAAGTCCGGTTTAGTGGAGAGGCTAACTCTAGAGCTTTGATTTTGTTCATGATTCTGATAAAAACTAAGGATTAGTACATAGTGGAGACGTGATGAAAGTAGAAGAAAAATACGAGTATGAGGGCCATCGGATTGGCGGTGTGAGAGTGATCCACAGGCTGCCTGCTTGATGCGTCAAGACATGACGTGGGCACTACTCCAGAATTATCGTCCCGGTGGCGACGCTTGTGGAATGTTTGGTGATGCAAGAGGATCATGTGCCATGAAGTGAGGCTGAATTGCCATAGGCTGTCTTCACGATGCGTCGTGACATGACGTGGGATTCCCCTCTATGATTTTCTGTACACGTGCTTGTACTCATAGATCATCTAAGATACCTACCGTAATTACAGTAGTAGATTAAGTCATGGCGAGGGATTGAACCCTACAAAGATGAAGAACGATTAAGGGCTTGCCCTCGGACCTATGTAGTACTAGTATAATGCACGTGCGATGCATGTCTATAAAAAAATTTAGTCTTACTTATTTTACGTAATTCAGAAATTTTATCCGATCCTGGTCAATGCAGTTTTTGACAATATGTTCAAAGTAATGCAATTTATTGAGATCAATTAGTAATGATAACTTTTTTTGTGTTATACTATATCAGTATTCAGTACACTAAGTACTTGCTTATTTTGAATTTTATTTTCCTAGTAATCACTCACTAATCACTTCAGCCACCAATCACCATTATTAATTAAAACGTGCACGACATACAAAGTCATGCTAACATGAATGGTCTCGGTATGCTGCACCCACTAATCCATAAGCAACCACATTCAACACATTCTCACAATTTACCAAACCAAATGCACATTCTCACACATTCTCACAATTTTCCATCATGAATGGTCATGAATGGTCATGAATGGTCTCGGTATGGTCAGATATTAATCACCTTCTATTAATCACTCACTAATCACTTCACCAACTAATCACCATAAATAATTAAAACGTGCACGACATACAAAGTCATGCTAAGATGAATGGTCATGAATGGTCTCGGTATGCTGCACCCACTAATCCATAAACAACCACATTCAACACATTCTCACAATTTACCAAACCAAATGCACATTCTCACACATTCTCACAATTTTCCAACATGAATGGTCATGAATGGTCTCGGTATGGTCAGATATTAATCACTTTCTATTAATGAAGGGTATGAATGGGTGGCATGCAAATCTAGGGTTGTTCATCGGTGCTAAACCGAACCGAACCGAAAATAACCGAACCGAACCGAAATTTTCGGTTTGGTATATTTGAAACCAAAATCCGAACCGAAACTGATAAAATTTGGTTTGAACCGAACCGAATTTTATCGGTTCGGTTCGGTTAATAACCGAACTAACCGAAATTTTTAATACATACTAATTTTCTACTATGACTCAGAAGAGTGGCAGATGAGTCAAAAATATTCATTCATTTCGCTCTCATAACTTAAACTATCTCAGAATGAAAATGGTGCTTGTCCTCCATTTGAGAAGTTGAAGATTGAACCACCATCCTATTAGGCTACACATCAGCGTGGCTCACATGGTAATAATCTATTATTCACTTAAAATAATTCACCCTAAATCAGGATTCACATTTCACACACATAGCCTTGGTAGTATTTTGATTTCATTTTGATTTCACACACATAATCAGGTATGCTACTATTAGCTGGAAGTGCACTTGCATAGCAGCTTAGTTTGAGATGGATCCTAGGGGTATAATTTATTTTGGTCCAAAAAAAGTTCGGTTTTTTGTTTGGTTCGGTTTATTTAGAAGCCAACCAAAAACCGAACCGAACTTTCTAAAAAAACTTCGGTTTGGATCAAAACCGAACCGAAAACCGAAAAATCGAACCAAATTGGTAAATTTCGGTTCGGTTCGGTTCGGTAATCGGTTTTAACCAAAGTATGAACAGCCCTATGCAAATCTACAATTTTCCAACATGAATGGTCATGAATGGTCTCGGTATGGTCAGATATTAATCACCTTCTATTAATGAAGAGTATGAATGGGTGGCATGCAAATCTTAATTTATTAGTCATGCAAATTACATTTTTTAACCCTATATATTTTTTTTGTCTTTTATGTTGATGGGGGCATGATAGTAAAAAGCCGCTAAAATAGGGCTTTGCTTAATAATAGTATAGAAGTCATGCAAATTACATTTTTTAACCCTATATATTTTTTTGTCTTTTATGTTGATGGGGGCATGATAGTAAAAAGCCGCTAAAATAGGGCTTTGCTTAATAATAGTATAGATGGAATGCATAGAATCCGAACAAGTGCGCATTAGTGTCATGTAATATAAATAAATGCATTAAGGACTAAGTGCACAATCACAACATGACATCAATAGGGTAGTCCCTTTTAGTTTGATATGTGACAAGTTTGTGTTTGCTAAATATGGAAAATAAGTTATACTATTTCCGACATAGAGAGGTTGGCCGTGTATAATGATCGTCGGTTGAACAAACTGACGTACCCACAGTCTTATATGCAGGTAAATGGCTTGATACCGATTAAAGAGGAACAAATGCTTAAAGATTATTCAATGTGTTGTACATTTGTTTCATTGTTGTAAAGTTTACTTCCGCTGTGCAGTGTAAATTGTAATGTATTCATGTAAACTCTGATGTAAAGTGAAAAGTTCAAATTTCCTTGTAAAATTGTACTAAAGGAAGCGAAAAGATCCTGTAGAACATCTCGAATTCAGTGTATTTGGGATTCGGGGCGTTACAGAGTGGTATCAGAGCCAGGTTTTCCACACTTGTACAAATTTATAAGGAACGGAACCCTAGTAGTGGACATTAGAGTGTGTGTTTGAGTCTAGAGATTTAAATGTAAGTGACTTACATTTGTGTTGCTCTATGACTTATGCTTCTTCCTCTCTATTTCTAAGATGGCTGACCACTTCGACCCTGCTGGAGACGACGGCTGGCATATCATCGAGGAAGAGTACCATCCTGGACAGGCAGATTCCGAGGACGAGTACTATCCAGGGCAAGCAGATTCTGACGGAGAAGAATGGCCTGAATCCCGAGAGATCACCCCACCTCCGGATTCATCTGATGACTCTTCTTCTGACGAAGAAGAAGAACCAGTTCCAAATGGTCTTGTGATATCTCTTCAGAGGCAGGTAGAAATACTGCGGGAGAGAGTCGGATTATTGGAGGCTCAGTTGGCAAAGCGAAAGGACGATTTTGCAGTTCTCAGTCATCGGATATGGGAACTCGAGAAGAGGAAGAATCTAACCGATGTGCTAAAGGATGAAGTCGATGAACTACGGGGAGAACTTCGAGAAGCGAAGAGGAACCGTAGGAGTTAGACTGTTGTAGCTTCTACTGTTTTCATTCTGATGTCAAGAAATGTTTTTCAATTCGAATGTATAAAGTTTGGAATTCAATGAAATGGAAATATTAACTTGAAAGATCATGTTTCATACTTCGAATTTGATGGACCTTTTACATCAGAATATGGAATGAAAGCTGTCGTGCTGTTCGATACTGGATCCTCTCATACTTTTGTGTCTCCTAAATTTGCTAAAGTGTTGGGAGTTGAACCAAAGATTTTTCCAGGTAAGATCTTAGCAGTAGCTACTCCATCAGGGAAAACTTTAACCACTAATCGGTATTATGCTGATTGCGAGATTGTGATTGGAGATCGAATCTTTGGGATTGATCTAATCGAGCTGACTATCTTGGGAGTCGATGTTATCATTGGCATTGATTGGATGTCGGTGTACAGTGCAAGCATCGAGTGTAAGACCAAGACGGTAACAGTGAAGGCTCTAGGTGGACCTGAAGTCACTTTCCAAGGGAAGAAGAAATGTTCTAAGCTGGTGGCAGCTATCCGCAAGGAAGAGACTCCTGTGGAAGTGCAAGGGATTCCTGTGGTTCGGGACTATCCGACTGTGTTCTTGGATGATTTTCCTGGGTTACCCCCGCATCGTGATGTAGAGTTCAGCATCACTGTTCAACCAGGAAGTGCACCCATTTCTAAGGCACCGTATAGGATGGATCCAGTGGAACAGGATGAGGTGAAACAGCAGATTGAGGAGAAAGGCTTTATTCAACCTAGTGCGTCACCTTGGGGAGCACAAGTGCTTTTGGTAAAGAAGAAGGATTGATCGATGAGAATGTGTATCGATTACCGGGAGCTGAATAAGGTCACTGTTTAGAATAAGTACCCTATTTCCTCGAATTGATGATTTGTTCGATCATCTACAAGGAGCAGCTGTATTCTCCAAAATAGATCTTCGATCAGGATATCACCAAGTTCGAGTGAAAGCTGAAGATGTGCACAAAACTGCATTTAGAACTCGACATGGGCATTACGAATTCTTAGTTATGCCATTTGGAGTGACGAATGCACCCGCAATCTTCATGGATTTAATGAACAGAGTTCTGAAGCCGTTCATTGTTTCTTTCGTCGTGGTGTTTATCGACGATATCCTCGTGTACTCCAAGTCAGAAGGGGAGCACACCGAGCATCTGGCAGCAGTTTTGAAGAAGTTGGAAGAGCAGAAGTTGTATGCCAAGTTATCCAAGTGTGATTTCTGAAAATCTGAAGTGACATTCCTAGGTCACATCCTTTCTAAGGAGGGAGTGACAACTGATCCTCAGAAGATAGAGGCAGTGAGAGATTGGGCTAGGCTTACTACAGTGAAGGAAGTCAGAAGTTTTCTTGGAATGACTGGATACTACAGGAGATTCATTCAAGGTTATGCTCAGATAGCTGTACCGCTTACTGGTCTGACCAAGAAGAATGTGAACTTCAAGTGGACTGAGCAATGTGAGGCAAGCTTTCAGGAGTTGAAAGAGAAGCTGACTACTGCACCTATTTTGGCTTTGCCTAGAGCAGGTGTTGAGTATGATGTTTATAGCGATGCTTCACATCGTGGGCTTGGTTGTGTCTGAATGCAAGAAGGAAGAGTAATCGCATATGGGTCCAGGCAACTACGATCGCATGATAAGAATTACCCGACTCATGATCTGGAGTTGGCTGCAATTATCTTTGCCCTGAAGCAATGGACGCACCACGTGTACGGTGAGAAGTTGAACATGTACACGGACCACAAGAGTTTGAAGTACATATATCAGCAGAGGGATCTGAATCTGAGGCAGCGGAGATGGTTGGAAGTGCTTGAGGACATGCGACCTGAGATCAAGTATCATCCTGGGAAAGCTAATGTTGTTGCTGATGCACTTAGTCGCAAGAGCAGTTTAGCCAGTTTGATTACAACTCAGAAGCATCTGATTGAAGAATTGGACCGAGCAGGTATAGAAGTTGTCTTGCAAGGATTGGAAGCATCCTTGGCTCAGTTGAGGCTTCAGCCTACACTAAATGGAAGAATCATTGCAAGTCAGGAGGTTGATGCTGATATCTTGAAGATGAAGGAGCAGGTTGGTGCTGGTAGGTTGCCCGGATTTCAAATCAGGGATGGAGTGCTGTGGTTCGGAGATAGACTGTGTGTTCCAAATCAGGCAGACCTGAAAGAGAGTATTCTTCAGGAGGCGCATGCTACTCTTTTGTCGGTACATCCAGGGAGTACTAAGATGTATAAAGACATCAAACAGTATTTCTGGTGGTCAGGTTTGAAGCGGGATGTGGCTGAATTTGTGGCGAAGTGTGAGGTTTGTCAGCAAGTCAAAGCCAAAAATCAGAGACCCGGAGGTCTATTACAACCGTTACCTATTCCGGAATGGAAGTGGGATAACATCAGTATGGATTTCATTACGGGATTTCCTAAGAGTCCTAAAGGCAATGATGCGATTTGGGTTATAGTCGATCGACTAACCAAGTCCGCTCACTTTCTGGCGATGAAACCCACTGCTTCGATGGACAAGTTAGCTGAGTTGTATGTTGGCGAGATCGTCCGGCTTCGTGGTGTTCCGTCAATTATTGTGTCTGA
Source organism: Hemerocallis citrina (assembly GCA_017893485.1). NCBI lineage: Eukaryota > Viridiplantae > Streptophyta > Magnoliopsida > Asparagales > Asphodelaceae > Hemerocallis > Hemerocallis citrina. Next base: position 190,576,720 of record CM030359.1, on the reverse strand, counting down.
TCGAGATGCGCGGTTTACTTTGCATTTCTGGAGGAGTCTTCAGACAGCTTTGGGTACCAAGACAGATTTCAGCACGGCTTTTCATCTGCAAACCGATGGGCAGACCGAGAGAGTCAACTGTATTCTTGAGGATATGCTTCGGTGTTGTATACTAGACTTTGGAGGCAGTTGGGAAAGGCATTTACCTTTGGTAGAGTTTGCCTACAACAACAGTTTTCAGGCTAGAAATGGGATGATGCCGTACGAAGCTTTGTATGGCAGGAAGTGCAGGACACCTGTTTGTTGGTTTGAGGTTGGGGATCGTCAGTTGTTTGGTCCTGAGCTTGTGCAGCAAACCTCTGAGAAGATTGTTCTGATCAGGAAAAGGTTGGTAGAAGCTCAGAGCAGGCAGAAAAGCTATGCAGACAACCGGAGAAGGGACCTTGAGTTTGAGGTTGGTGACTTCGTCTTTCTGAAAGTATCACCCAGTAAAGGTGTGGTTCGAATTGGCAAAGGCGGGGAGTTAGCCCCGAGGTTTATAGGCCCGTACAAAATATTGAAAAGGATCGGGAAAACTGCTTACCCGCTTGAATTACCGGAAGAGTTATCTCAGGTGCACAATGTCTTTCATGTGTCTATGCTGAGAGGTTATATTCCAGATCCGAGCCATCATTTGCCTGATGTACTAAAGGAAGCGAAAAGATCCTGTAGAACATCTCGAATTCAGTGTATTTGGGATTCGGGGCGTTACACTATAATTCAATTTAGTCCTAACTAATGCACGTACTACTGCGTCCCATTCCACAGGTTCGGTGCATACAAGCAGTGAACGTTCAGACTAAAGTGGTGAACTCTACAGATCATGTACTCAGCACAATGACAATAACGAGAATTCACAATCCCCCATCCATGACAAGACTTTATCCACAAGATGCTACGAGATCACAAGAACACAAGATTACAAGATAATGATACAGGGAACCACGGGCCCCTCATCCGAGTACAGTCCTTAATTGTTCACTACTAAGTCGACCCTTATACCCCGACTTGTTATTAATAATTCTTTATTCAATTAATATGCAATAACGGTTGGCAATATTACGATACTAATAGGGAACAATAGAGACAATAATATCAATGGGGAAACGATAATATGCTCAATAGGGAACACTAGAATGATGACAATACAACACTAAGATCATGCAATGCAATTCATACAATTCAATGCATCAAATACAACAATATAGATTTGACTATATTATCAAAAAATGGAACCTCAATTTTGGACAACAGTAGGTTACTGTACCAAAATCAGATTTTCCGCTTCTATAGAAATCCAAAGCTGGTTAATTAGACTTTTGCCCGGTTCCAAAGCATATTTAAAGTCAAAGTTCCGATAACTGTAGCTGGGTTAATTACAGGGTTCTTTACAGATTACTGATTCTGGCTAGTTATCGATGTCAATTAGTTACAGTTATAAAATCAGTAAGTAATCACTTTAAAAATTATTAAAAATAATTATCATGACTCTAACCACGTTAAATATCAATTTGGAATTTATCATGGCAATATTTGATCATTAGTTCATCTATTTAATAAGTTTAATATGGTGTAGTCATGAATAAGGAAATTCTGGGAATAAAACACAGCAGTAGTAAAATCATCATATCTCATGCAATATAAGTCGGAATTCAATACTTTTTAGTGTTATGAAAACTATAAATATAGGGATATATTTCATATTTACAAACATTCATGGTTCAGTGTCAATAAAGGTCATACAAATTTCAGACAGACGGTAGAAATTCTGGATTAACATATTTCATGGTATAAATTTGATCTGGGGTTATAGTTATCAATTCAATTAGTCGACTAACATGGTAAGCATGATGACAATCGAAACAAAACCATGCATCAATATAATGCTAAATAATACATCAAATCAATGGTTCAATCAATAGCAACCTAAGATACAACTACAATAGTTTATCGATGGAATGACATGCATGAATAATTCCTAATGTCAAAATATCTACATGAAATGCATGAAAGACATGATCTTTAGAATCAAATATCGACACGAAGTCAAGAATAAGGGGGTTAGCTCGTGTAAATCCTCTACATTCCCAGCGAAGAACAAGACAATAACAATATACGATGAATATGATGAGATCTACTTGCGAGAATTTCAATAAACATTCTTGAATACAGACACAATAAATGATTCAAGAAAGCGACGGTGACTTGCCTTTAGACGATTATCCGGTAGTTAATAGAATAACGAGATTAAGATCCCGGGGCAACGGTGCACGTGCAAGCTACGTGCACGACAAGCGGCAACAATAAGAGCACAACGACAATCACACAACAGCAAACGGCAGCAATCACACAACAACAAACTTCCCAATAGCAACCAGTGATGGTGGTGGAGCATCAGGGACAGGGCTGGCGGCGACACAGGTGGCAGTGACTGGGGGTGCTCGACGCCGAGGTGATTGTAGGGAGGGCGACAGGCAACGAATGTGCAAAGGTTGATCAACTCGGTGATCGATGATGGCTTCAGCTTTGGTGCTGCAGTCGGTAGGGCGAGCGGGGATGGTGAAGTGGTTGACGGCAATGGCGTTTGATGGGGTGAAGGTGATGGGTGGTTGCGTAGGTGAGATCACATGCGAAGGAGGAAGGTGATGTCAGGGGTGAGCAAATGAAGGACAGAGTTGGGTTTCGAAATAATTAGAGGAGGAAGAAGATGCACAGGGGAAGAGATAGAGAGAAAAATTCGGGGGTTACACAGTATTGGAGGGTTGAATAGGGGCAAGGGTTGGGGTTGGTGGCTGTGAATAGTAGGGTTAGGCTTAGGGGGTTTTAATAGTGTATTTGTAACACACCATTTTTTTTTTTTTGAAAACTAAACCTCTAAATTCAATTCTTTCAATTTCTATATTACTTTAAACATAAAGTAAGATAGGTATAGTTCAAATAAAATTTTGGCAGAGTCTCCCCTGAAATTTCTGCCCCGAAACACAAAAAGCTTACAGAATTCTGCTCTAAATTCCGTAGCTCACATTACAAGCAATAATATCATGGGCTCCAAAGGCCAAAATGAGCAACATCACACAGGCAATATAATATCTTGCTCTGGGGGCCAAACTCATAATAGAATATCAAATACTAAATAAAAACCATAAATTTCTTTGAAAACGAGGTAAAAATTTTAGAAAAACCTTTGTAAAACCTACCACAGGGCCCAGTACACCACAACGAGATGGGTACGGGTCAAGAACATACCATACTACCCCACACTATACTCATCATCGACATCCAGGTACTGTTACATTCAAATTACAATTTAAACTACAAATTTCACTAGTCACCTAACTAATTTTATACAAAAATTCTAAAATAAAAACTCCACCCTATAAATCTACGCCTCACCTCTGTGCTGCTGAGGACCTGTAACAGTAGGGGATCTAGGGTAGTCCAAGGACTCCCTAACCCCCCAAACACTAAAGGGCCAGCCATTTCTGGTGTGAGTATAGTTATTAATCTAATAAATCATTAAATAGTATAAAGAAAATAAATTAAACTTACAAACATCCAAATAAGAAGATGCAATTTGAATTCTGAACATAAAAACATCACCAATACGAGGTTATATCAAAATACTCTTCCAATCTGCATCCAACTATATAATTATCCATAACTTCACACATTTCACTATATGCTTCACATCAACCTCGTATATATCTTTATTTTACATTCGCATAATACGAATTCGCATACAATCCGTTACTTTTCAATTTGAATTCCCTAACACGAATATTCATCTTTCCACAATTATCGTCATAGCAGCATTTCACTATTTATATGAATATAACTACATGCTGTTATTACACCTTTCTTTAATAACCATTTATATGAATACAAACTCATAACAGAACATACTTTCTTTAATAACCATTTTCATAACCAATCTCATAATACGGGTATTTATTTTATTGTGTTATAACGAGTATCACATCATAAACATATGCATCTATTCTCATAATACCACATTCCTTCATGTCTTATGACATAAATATAATATCTCATCGCCCATTGCAATTTACTCACAATTCATCACATCATTAACACATCACTAATTAGAGTGCTTATTCTCATTGCATCAAAAACATGTTTTATAGCTCATTTTCATCTCATTAAACCACTTTAGTAATTTCTCATTCTTATAAGTAATATATCTTATTATCATTTTCACTTATAACACAAATTGCCATTAGCTTCACTTTCATTCTCATCACAGTATACTCCATATCCCCAAACACAATTTGGGCCACAACATATCACACCCCAAAGCCGATAGCTTGGGTAATAATCACCGCACCCCAAACACACAGTTTGGGTAATATCACATCACATCTCAAGCCGATAGCTTGGTTATTAATTCACTTCAATTACTTTTCATCTTCACTTTACTTAATTCTTCATTTCCATTAATCATTACAACTATCATGCCAACTCACCCTACGAATTATGCCAAGGCAGGTAGTTCCCACCATTTCCACAGAAATAGCGGGCAGGTAGTTCCTTGACACAAGTCCAAGGTGTAACAACTCATACCATACTGTATTTTACTTTAATCATTTAGATAAAATAATTACTTCATACTGTTCATAATAACACACGTCTCTTTTACTCTTTTCATTTTAAATTAACCACATACTGCAATTATCATTTCTTTTCATACACAACTCATAACAAGTATCTCTTCGTATTCATTTCATTCACAACCACTTTCTTTCACATTCACAATTCACTTTCTTTACTCTCACATTTTTATTTACACTTAGTTATTTTATTAGTTTGTCGACCAGTGAGCCACAGTATCCCAACATACTGAAAGCCGACAGCCCAGTAAACACGCAGTCGGATGCTCACACAGAGTCTTACTCGTCCGAGGCTACGTCTTCCTCCTAGCCGAACTAGCGAGGGAACCACTAACCCCAAGTAGAACTTGGGTACTTCCTCCCAGTCGAAGCCAAGAGGGAAAAACCACCGATCTCAGATAAACTGGGTACTGCCTCGCGACAGCTGTCATCGAGGGAACAACCGGTTCTCAAGCCGATAGCTTGGGCGATAAAAACCACTTACCCCAACCATAGTTTGGGTCCACTTACCCCAAGCCGATCCATGGGTGTTAGGAGGTCTAGCCCAAACCTCTAGGATTGCTGTAGGTACTGGTCAACAAAACCATCGACCAGTGAGCCACAGTATCCCAACATACTGAAAGCCGACAGCCCAGTAAACACACGGTCCGATGCTTACACAGAGTCTTACTCGTCCGAGGCTACGTCTTCCTCCTAGCCGAACTAGCGAGGGAACCACTTACCCCAAACATAGTTTGGGTGTTAGGAGGTCTAGCCCAAACCCCCAGGATTGCTGTAAAACCTTCTATTATTAACATTAATCATTTCATCTTTTCAGCTTACTTTATCACACAAGCATTTCACTTTTGATTCGCAAACTAGTCATGTCTTTGACTTTAACCACATGAATTAATAACACATTTTATTAGCACATACCATCTTATCTTTTATCTTACCATTTGATGCATATCCGTTGTCCACAATATTAATCATCGTATCATTATACCATACTATGCATACAACTAGTCATTCCACAATTAAAACCATCACATCATATTATTGCATAATATTAATGTGCCACGATATTTATTTTGCCATAACAACCCACATTAAGAATACCATATTATTCAATAGCTCATTGTATTATATATAGGCATACGCCAAGTTATAACATTAATAAGAGAACTACATTAGGTTACTCCATATCGTAAATGTATCAAAATGTATACTTCATCACATTATAATATCATATTATTACCCATTAATTCACTTCGAACATAATTATAATGCAAACATAAATCCACTTACTAATTTCATCAATTATCACATCACAAGTCAATATCATGATATATATATATCACAAACATACACCACACATGCGGGTTTCCAAGAAAAGAGGCCAAAATCACTTATTTCCTCTAATTAAATCTCATAATATCCAATGATAGCCTACTAGCTCATACACCATGTTCCATGTAAGTAAAATCACCTATAAGGGCCTATATGTCCCAAAACATGCACTATAATTACACGGGTTTCCAAAACATGATCACAATCACTAATTTTGTCTAATTACATATTATAACATCCATCCATAGCATGCTGGCCCTTACACAAGGCTCCACATATACGAAATTACCTATATTGGCCTATATACCCAAAAACATGCACGAAACATGCACGGAATAAAAATATGCATAAACAATTTAATATATTTAGTTTTTATACATCAACACATCACATTAACCCATAATATTAGTTTTATATACTTAAAATAGTTAATTTTACCAAATATCTCAAAACCCATTTTCGGGCCCCAAAAATCCGTATTTTCATTGAAAATGAATTTTTAGCATAACTTCTATAAGATATATCAGAAAGCCACGAAATTTGGCCACAATATAATATATATATAGATACAACATACTCACCTGACGGATCAAGCAAACGATGTCCCACGTCCGCCCGGTAGCCAGTCGAAGTTCAACTTTTTCCACCTAATTGGAAAATTATAGGATCGATTAGCATAAAACTCAAAACTTGACCTACGGACCTCCAAATTTAAATCTGTCTTCACTCACATGTCACAAATGACATAAGTAGGCGAGCTACATCGACGGATTTCAAATTCGAACCCCAATACAAGAACTCACATATTGATCGGAGGCTTGCTAATAAGAAAATTCCCTATCTCCTAATTTCTTTAATCCCTTCATCCTAATTTCTCAAATTAGGGTTAATAACAATAATAAAACCCAATTACACCTCTGAATTCATCAAATTCTCACCTAAATCTCGCTCGGGCATTTCACCGAACACCCGACGTACATACATGGTATACCCGTATTTTTGAGATTCCGACGGGTTTCTAACTCCATAAAATTTTCACTAAACTTGTTCTAAATTGTTTCCCCTCAATACACAACAATTTCTATAACTCATACTTATCAATTATTCTATTTATTATCAAAATTCTAAAGCCAACACACTAATTGGTTAACAACTTACAAACTAATCAATTTCTTAACAATCTTTCTTCTCTATAATTACCAGCATCACCTAATTACCCTATTGTATGATTTTCTAGCACTAGAACTCAAAATCAGAGAATCACATAAAATAGGGTTTCACAATTTCTCACCTCTACTACTCCTAACATCTCCAAACCTCCCTATCATAATATTTCTACTCAATAAAACTACCTACACTTAATTTTATACAATAAATAATTTAGGGTTTACCTTTTCGAAATCCTTTCGAAAATCCGATGCTACCACGATGTAGAGAACCCTCCAATTAGCCATCTCCTCAAATAAATTTGAAAACGATGAAGAGATGGGGTGGATTTGGGTAGGGAAGAGGCCGGCCGAAATTGGGTTCGGTTTGGTCGGGAGGAAGAAACGGGAAGTGATATGGCTAAAAATAGGGGTTTAATCAAGACCATCCAAATTGGGCATGAATCCTAAAGTCCGGGGGTAAGACAGTAATTTCACCCACAAACGGGTCAGAAACGGGTACTAGGTCTCCTTCTCACAGATCCAATGACCCGCAAACGGATCCACTTCAACTGGGTGCGGGTTTCAACCCGCAACAAACCTGGTCCAGCAGGATAGAATTAGGGTTTCTGATTGATATCAATCAATAGCCCTGATTCATATCTATCCCTTCACTGGGGATTAGGGATTACATTCCTTATCTATATACACAGGAAATACATGCCTAATCTGTTCCCTAAGACGCCTATAAATACCCCCCCCCATCCATCTCCATTAAGAGGTAATCAATCTTTCACCAGTTTTTGCGCTCTTTCATAGTCTGCCAGATTACTGACTTGAGCGTCGGAGGGTGCGTCGCCGGGAACAACCCCGGTGTCTCGCACTTTTTGCAGGTGCACGGCGGGAACAACAATCAAAGCCCGACAGAACAGGTATACAGGTTTACTATTCAGTTTCCCTAAGAATCCACAAATACTATCTGTTTGCCCCCACACCAAAATTAGCGGCAACAGATTGGCGCCGTCTGTGGGAAACTAACGAATAGAGACCTCTCCTCTTCCCCGAATACAGGTCTTCTCCAGCCATGCCACCTCGGAAAGTCAGGTCAAGGGGGTCCAACCGAGGATCCAACCCTGATCAGCAGCAAGAAGTCCCCAACAATCCTGCTCAACAACAAGGGTAGCTTCCCCCTACCGCGGAAGACCCGCTCCAACAGAACCTTCCCCCTCCTGATCCAAAGGGTCCTAACCCTCAAAAACAGCCTCTTCACCAGGAGCACGTCTCCATCCACAATGCCTCTACGGACTCCATGGCCTCCTATCACCCCCGAGCCTCTGGTCGCCATAATACCGCCCTCAACCGCCAGAGAGATGACGATCTCCGCCGCCACCTGGATGAAAAGCGGGCTCGAGAGGGAGCCTCCCGCCAACACCATCCGGGCGAGCGATCTCCTCGCCACCGGTACCACAGGTCCCCCGTCCGCAGAGGGAGGAAAGAGTCCCCCGATCACTACCGAAGAAGGCACTCCCCCGCAGGTCGGCAACAGCCCAGGAACAATGAGGCACCAATCACCCGTGCCGAGTTCCAGCAGTTCCAAGCGACCGTCCTGCAGGCTCTCAACCTCCGTCAAAATCCTAATGAGCCGAAGGTCCCGACCCTCCTCCGGTCCGAAGCCCTCACCGACGGTTCCCATCTCCTCGTCCTGCTCCTACCAACTCCCGGCGTACCCTAAGTCCTCGTCGCTCCCGAAGTTACCATCGTCGCAGCCCTCGCTCTCCCTCATACGAAGACGAGTCTCGTGGCTCGGCAGATTACCGTCGGAGAGATGACACCATGAACCGCCGTCTTCATGAAGTAGAAAGGCGCCTGGGTCAGATAAACCGAGAAGAGGAGCTCAAGGGGAGGACCCTACGTCCTAGCCGACCCCCTTTCTCCCGAACCATAGTGGATGCACCTGTCCCGTTCGGCTTCAAACCTCCCCAATTTGAGACTTACACCGGGGAGACCGATCCAGTTGACCACATCGAAAGCTTTAGGACTTTGATGCTCCTCCATCAAGCTTCCGATGCCCTCCTCTGCAAAACCTTCCCTGCAACTCTCAAAGGACCAGCTCGAGAATGGTACTCTCGCCTCGCCCCCTCCTTAATATTCTCCTTCGAGCAGTTCGAAACCCTCTTCGTCACCCATTTCGTAAGCAGCCGTAGAGCTGAGAAGACCAGCATCTCACTATTGCACCTCCACCAGAAGAAGGGGGAAAAATTGAGACACTACGTGAAGAGGTTCACGGCCGAAGCCAGATCCATAGCATCCCTCGACCAGTCGGTCGCTACGGTAGCATTTCAATCTAATGTCCTCAATTCCAACCTCCGCTCCTCCCTCGCCAAGAAGCCACCACAGAACTTTTCCGACCTCCTCCTTCGAAGTGAAAAGTACATCCGGGCTGAAGAGGCCGAGCAACAACCAAACTGGGAGGGGTCTACCTCCGGGTTTAAGAGGAAGGGAACGGAAGAAGAAGGAGCCAAGAAGCTCCAGAAGGATAATGCCGGCCAGCGCCGACCTCCCCCTAGATTTGAGAAGTTCACTCCCCTCACCACTAACATCTCCGCCATTTTCATGGAAGTAGAAAAAGAAGGGGTCTTGCCTCCTGTTCCGAAGATGAACACCCCCGCCAAGAGAAGAGACAGAGAGAAATGGTGCCGCTACCACCGGGACCATGGGCATGACACCAATGATTGCCGTGCTCTGAGAAACGAGATCGAAGCCCTCATCCAGAGGGGGCAGTTGACGAATTTTGTAAGAAAGGACCGAACCGAACTTCCTCCCCAGCCTCGGGGGGCTAACAAGCGTCCGGAACGAGAAGAGACGCCAGACTTTGAGGAAGAGCGAGTCCTCCACCTCATCTATGGGGGTCCAATGGGGGGCTCCTCGAACTCCTCTCGGAAAGCATTTATCAGAGAAGTCAACTCAGTCTGAACCACCCCTCCTTCCAAAGGCCTCGGAGTGCCCGTCACCTTCTCTGACGAAGATCTCGAGGGTGTCCGCACCCCTCATTGTGACGCACTCGTCATCAGCCTTCACATGGCCAACTTCAAAGTGGAGAGGATCTTAGTAGATAACGGCAGCTCCATCAACATCCTCTTCCTCGATGCTTTTAAAGGCCTGAAGCTCTCGCGGGACAGACTCAAACCCACCGGTTACACGCTCCACGGGTTCACGGGAGTGCCAGTGACTATTGAAGGGGTGATTACCCTCGACGTAACCGCTGGCAAAACTCCTACTACCCGAACGGAGTCGATGGACTTCATGGTCGTAGATGTCCCAGCAGCCTACAATGTCATTTTGGGTCGGCCCGGTCTGGCCACCCTTGAAGCGGTCCCTTCTGCCTATCATCTCAAAATGAAATTCCCTACTCGGGCCGGAGTAGGAGAAGTAAGGGGCAATCAGGAGCAGGCCCGCAAATGTTATATGACCTCTACCCTCGGACCCGTCCTCTCATTGGAAACACTGGAAATCCCCCAAGATGCCTCTCGGCCGACTTCCGAGCCGGTGGACGAATTGGAGGAGGTGCTCTTCTCTGAGCAAGAGCCGACCCACAAGTTCTTTGTTAGCAAGACCCTGCCGTCCGCCCTATACTCGGGTATCGTAGAATGCATCCGAAGCAATCAAGACCTCTTCGCATGGTCAGCTGCAGACATGCCCGGTATCTCTGAAGAACTCTTGGTCCACCGCCTGAGCGTTGATCCGGGGTCTAAATCGGTTCAGCAGAAGAGGCGCAAGTTCGCCCCCGAGCGTCAGCTCGCTATAAAAGAGGAGGTAGACAAGCTGTTGAAGGCCCGATTCATACAGGAGGTAAACTACCCTGAGTGGTTGTCAAACGTAGTAATGGTGAAGAAGTCCAATGGGACTTGGAGAATTTGTATTGATTTCACCGACCTCAACAAGGCCTGCCCCAAAGATCCTTTCCCTCTACCGAGCATCGACACTCTAATTGACGCAACCTCGGGACATGAGCTCCTCAGCTTCATGGACGCTTTCTCGGGTTACAATCAGATAAGAATGTTCCCCCCGGATATCCCGAAGACATCTTTTGTGACCGACCAAGGCCTTTATTGCTACAGAGTCATGCCATTCGGCCTAAAGAATGCAGGGGCGACATACCAATGCCTCGTCAACAAGGTTTTCCAGGCCCAGATCGGCCGGAACATGGAAGTGTACGTCGACGACATGCTTGTGAAAAGCATCCGAGGCGTTGATCATGTGGCTGACCTCCAAGAAGCATTTGATGTTTTGAGAAAGCACAATATGAGACTCAACCCGAACAAATGTGCGTTCGACGTCTCATCAGGGAAGTTCCTCAGCTTTATGGTTAGCCAACGAGGAATTGAAGCAAATCCGGAAAAGATCAAGGCCATATTGGACATGGCCCCTCCTAGAAATGTCAAGGAAGTTCAGAGGTTGACTGGTCGCCTAGCCGCCATAGGGCGCTTTCTGTCGAAGTCCGGGGAGAAGTGCCTCCCGTTCTTCAAAGCCCTCAGGGGGGCTAAAGGATTTGAGTGGGGGCAGCAGCAACAAGACTCATTCGACCAACTTAAAGCATACCTCGTCAATCCACCTCTTCTCAGCAAACCTATACCTGGCAAACCACTCTACCTCTATCTAGCAGCTTCCAAACAGATGCTTAGTGCGGTCTTAGTCAGAGAAGAAGAAAGGGCTCAGAAGCCCATCTAGTACGTCAGCAAGGTGCTTCGTGACGTCGAGCTCCGGTATCCGAAGATCGAGAAAATAGCCTATGCCTTGGTAATGGCCGCGAGAAAGCTTTGACCCTACTTTCAGTCCCATTCGGTGGTCGTCCTTACCGACCAGCCGCTGAAACAGGTCCTTCACAAGCCCGAGACTTCCGGTCGCCTTATGAAGTGGTCGATCGAGCTGAGCCAACATGATATAACTTATCAGCCTCGGACCGCGATCAAGGCACAAGCACTGGCCGAATTCATAGTTGAAACTACATTCCCCGAGTCCAGCCAAACAATGAAGGGACCACTCGCCTGGTCGATCTATGTCGACGGGTCCTCTTGTAATGAGGGAAGCGGGGTGGGGGTCATCCTGGCAGGTCCAGATGACTTTATCCTCCAATACTCCCTCCGTATAAACTTCAAAGCCTCGAACAATGAAGCCGAATACGAGGCGCTCATAGCCGGCCTTGGAATGGCCCGAAATGCAGGGGCACAATGCCTGCGGATCTTCAGCGACTCTCAGTTGGTCGTCAATCAGGTCTTCGGCGAGTACGAAGCCCGCGATGACAGGATGGTTAGATACTTGGCTAAAGTCAAAAGCCTCATGGCATTGTTTGAGGAGGCCCTCATCCAAAGGATCCCCAGAGAAGAAAATGCTCAGGCCGACGCCCTATCCAAATTAGCCTCCTCTTCCCTTCAAGGCCTCGAACAAACTGTTTTGATAGAAATCCTCCTGAAGCCGAGCATAGAGGACGATGCACTCGACTCCGTTGAAACATTGCCTGTCCTCCTCGAAGACGATTGGATGAAGCCCCTCATCGAATTTCTAAGAGACGGACTCATCCCCCAGGATCCGAAGGAAGCACGAAGGATAAGAACCCGAGCCGAGCATTATACATTAATCAAAGGCATTCTATATAAGAGCTCCTACACCTAGGTAGACGGTCGGCCTTACCTAAGGTGCCTCTCACCCCGGCAAGCTGACTATGCCCTGCAAGAACTTCATGAGGGCATTGGCGGGGCTCATTCTGGCTCCAGAGCCCTAGCGCGCAAAGTGTTGAACTACGGATATTACTGGCCCACTCTCCTACGGGACGCCGAACGACACGTTCGGCAATGCAGCTCCTGCCAGAAGTACTCCGACATCCGACGCCTTCCACAAGCACCACTCACCTCCCTATCAAGTCCGATCCCGTTCGCAATGTGGGGGATGAATTTACTAGGACTGTTTCCGCCAGCTCCCGGACAGCTAAAGTTCCTAGTCATGGCAGTCGACTATTTCTCGAAATGGATAGAGGCCGAGCCCCTGGCTACAATCACCGAGCATAGGGTCGTTCAATTCTTCTGGAAAAATGTGATCTGCCGATTCGGCATTCCCCGGGTCATAGTTACAGATAACGGAACGCAGTTCACTGGGGCGGCCTTCCGAGCCTTATGTGAGGACCTCGCTATACAACACCGCTTTTCCTCCGTCTCACATCCCCAGTCAAATGGCCAGGCCGAAAATGCCAACCGACAGATCCTCTCAGGCATCAAGAAAAGACTAGACAAGTGCTCCAAGGGCTTGTGGGTCGATCAGCTGCCCAACGTGCTATGGAACTACCGCACCACGAAGCGGACCACAACAGGCGAGAGCCTGTTTAATCTCACCTATGGGTCCGAGGCCCTCATTCCCCTAGAAGTCGGGATACCCTCTCCTCGTTTGATAGCTTTTGAAGAAAAGCAGAATGCCAGAGAGCTCAGAGCAAGCCTAGACTTGATAGACGAAATCCAAGAAAGAGCTGCTATACGGCAACAAAGTTACCGAAGAAGAATTGAGCTAGCATACAACAAAAGAGTCCGCCCAACGGACCTCAAAGAAGGGGACCTAGTCCTCCGAAAATTGGCCATCTCGTTCCCCGGACAGAAAAGCAAACTGGCCCCGAATTGGGAGGGACCATACAAAATCTCAAAAGTGATCCGCCCCGGTGCATACAAGCTAGAAGATCTCGAAGGCAGAGAAATTCCCAGGACCTGGAATGCCGACCATCTTTTGAAATACCAAGAGAAAGCAACTACGCCTCTCTAAGTAACTCGAGATGTCGAACCATTCCCATCCTGTTACTAGTAGTGATTTTTCCTTTATTTTTTCATTGTAATAACGGCTAGCAACTTTAGAAGCAGCCGACCATTGGATATTAATAAATAAAGTTTTCCATATTTTCGATACTGTTATATCTCTCTGCTTTTAATTCCTCAATCTCACGATGGTTCGGAGTCCAGCACTCGGCTCGACTCTTCTTCCTCGGCTCGCCCATAGACGAGCCAGAAGAAGATCGCCGTTCGAAATTGCTTCCGCAGCCGTTGAATGGTTCGGAGTCCAACACTTGGCTCGATTCTACTTCGCAAGTTCGCTCCTAAGCGAACTAGAAGTAGCTCGCCATTCGGAACTGCTCCTGCAACCCTTAAACTAACTTCACGATGGTTCGGAGTCCAGCACTCGGCTCGACTCTTCTTCCTCGGCTCGCCTATAGACGAGTCAGAAGAAGATCGCCGTTCGTAATTGCTCCCGCAGCCGTTGAATGGTTCGGAGTCCAACACTTGGCTCGATTCTACTTCGCAAGTTCGCTCCTAAGCGAACTAGAAGTAGCTCGCCATTCGGAACTGCTCCTGCAACCCTTAAACTAACTTCACGATGGTTCGAAGTCCAGCACTCAGCTCGACTCTTCTTCCTCGGCTCGCCCATAGACGAGCCAGAAGAAGATCGCCGTTCGAAATTGCTCCCGCAGCCGTTGAATGGTTCGGAGTCCAACACTTGGCTCGATTCTACTTCGCAAGTTCGCCCCTAAGCTAACTAGAAGTAGCTCGCCATTCGGAACTGCTCCTGCAACCCTTCAACTAACCTCACGATGGTTCGGAGTCCAGCACTCGGCTCGACTCTTCTTCCTCGGCTCGCCCATAGACGAGCCAGAAGTAGATCGCCGTTCGAAATTGCTCCCGCAGCCGTTGAATGGTTCGGAGTCCAACACTTGGCTCGATTCTACTTCGCAAGTTTGCCCCTAAGCTAACTAGAAGTAGCTCGCCATTCGGAACTGCTCCTGCAACCCTTAAACTAACTTCACGATGGTTCGGAGTCCAGCACTCGGCTCGACTCTTCTTCCTCGGCTTGCCCATAGACGAGCCAGAAGTAAATCATCGTTCGAAATTGCACCCGCAGCCGTTGAATGGTTCGGAGTCCAACACTTGGCTCGATTCTACTTTGCAAGTTCGCCCCTAAGCTAACTAGAAGTAGCTCGCCATTCGGAACTGCTCCCACAACCCTTAAACTAATCTAACGATCGGATCTCTCCTATGGCTCGACTTTATCTCACCGGCTCGTCCTCAAACGGGCCGAGGTTAGATGGTCATCCCAAACCTGCCACGCGACTGTCGAGCCGAGCGGACGAGGTACCGACCCTCGTATATGGCGAAAAAACCTCCCGAGACGAAACCACCGTCAGATCATCTCAGAAAGTGTGCTAGGGCGTGATGAGCGGATCTAATTCAGCCACGTGTCCACAAAACAACAAGATAGCATTTTCTTGGGAACTGGACCTGCCTCAAGATTCTTGCAAACATCAGACGGCTATGATCGCTTCACTTCGCTCGGCAGAAGTCACTCCGGTCTTCAAGCTACGATCAGGCCACGTGGGCACAGCTGAGAAACAACTGCGCCTTAGCAGCCGAACCGAGCCGAACCTGAAGGGACCGGGCAAGATTCAGAAGCGCAGCAAAAGAGAGTTTCGAGGCCAAGTTGCTCGACGATGCGAACACCTGCCTCACGGTTCATTTCGGGCCTACCCTAGTTAGTGCGACTAGAGCGCAAATAAGGAGACAGCAGAGAACAGTTCGGATAAAACAACTCCAATTCTATTAATAACTTGGGTAAAATTACAAAATGGATTACAACAACAAAAGCTTGCAAAGGGGTTACAACAACAAGACATGACCCGCTTACTACCTCCAAGGAAGGGGTATGCTCCGGTTCAGTGACACTTTGGGTCGGCGCTTCTTGACCTCCGAGCTCGTCTCCAGTCCAACGAATCGAGATGCCTCCTCACCGCTAACCCTGACGGTTGCTCCAACCGAAGCACCGCTTGAGGACACCGCTACACCGCTTTGGACGTCGGCTGCTGACCTGCCTACGATAGGAGTCCGACTCGCCGCTTGATAGAACGTGATCCCTCGCTCGATCTCTTCGCGAGTGCACGAGGTGCTCTGGACATTAGCTCTCACCGGCTGAGGCTTGAGCCGAGCAACCTCTTCCTCCAGTTAACGATCCGATCCTTCAGTGTGTCATCCCTTACTATCACTTTAAACCGAGGAAGTTTTGCCGAACCAGGATACTCGACACTGTCGGATATAATGCGGTGCAAGTGGGTCACCTCGATACTCTTGTCGACCGTCACCCTTTGCAGCTGTTCCACCTTCTTCTCAAAGTCATCTCGTTCCACCGAAACTCGCGCTAGTTCCTCTTCCTTAGCAGATAGCTCGGCCTCGACTATCCGTAGATGGTGCAGCTTGGCCAAAGCTTCACTATGCCTAATCTCTAAATTGTGAAGTATCCTCCTCGTCAAGTGAACTTCACCCTCGAGAAGATCCTCCCGAGATCGCTTAAACAACTCGGCTCGACGCCGATCAGCCGAGGTGATAGGAGTCTGCTCAGCGATCTGAAATGAGAAAGGGATAGCATTGAAGCACTACATTACCGAACCAAACACTTAGTTAAATTTCGGAGTCAAAATATTTTTCATTCATTAAAAGCGGTGGCCAGTCCGCAGAAGGCATTACAATGCTCGGAAGAAAAAACAAAACGAAAACTACAAAAATTTAATAAGGGGATCAGGGGTCCACCTGCATCGCCGCTTCGACCACGGGCGCATTGACAGATGGCCCCTCGATCCTCCCCTCGACCTGGCTGTCCGCCACCGGTCGTTCGGTCTCCTCCTCCTCGTCTTCACCTTCGGTCTCGTCGCCTTCACCTTCCTCCCCCTCGTCGCCTGAAGACGACCTTGGCCACAATCGGTAGCCGACCCGCTCGAAGCCAGGGATCCGTTCTTGGACATGATCGAGCGCCGTTTGATAAGACCGCTCCATCTTCTCGGCCATGTGCTTCTTCGCCTCGGCCTCGGCCTCCTTCTCCACCTCGGCCTGATCTTCGTCGCCAAGGCCTCCTTCTCCGCCTTCTCTTCGGCCAAGGACTTCGTCGCCGCAGCCAGCTCCTCGGCGGCCTTGGCGGCCTTGGCAGACTCCGCCTCGAGGCTCCCCTTGACTTTCTCCAGGTCGGCAACAAGGTCGGCCACCCGGACTTCCAAGGCCTCGGCTCTCCTCTGCTCGGCCTCGAGTTCCTTGACCGCCCTAACCTTCGCCAACCGGTCTTTGTCGCTGGCAGCCCTCAACTCCTTCTCCTGCTCGGCGAACGTCTCGAGGAGATGGCCGAAGTGACAGGTAGCCTGCGAAGACAACGGTGAGCGCACTAAATAAACCGGGCAGTAAACTTGGAAAAAAACTTAGCAACGAGAAACTTACCGAGACGAGTGACCGAGCCACCTCGTAGGTGTCGTCGCCCACCGTCCTCGCCCTCAGCGCGGCTCGATCCTTCGGGGTCGCCAAGTGCTTGATGACCTGCACTGACATTTGCGAATTGCCGAGGAACCCGTCATGGTTCTTCACTCGCCAATTCGGCACGAACAGCTGCTTGTGCTGCTCGGTCAGAATCTCCTCGGCAGCCCTGGTCAGCGGTGGTGCCTCGAGCGACAGCGCCGCATTTACGTCGAAGGCCCCCTCAATCACGCCAGGGGCCACGGGGGCTGGGGGCTCCTCAACAACAACAACCTCCGAGGGTGCCTCGGCAGTCGGAGGGGGCGGGGTGATGGTCGAGGCAACCGTGGGCTGCAGAGTCGATGAGGCAGTCGCGGCCGCCCTCTTCCTCTTTCTACCCCCGGCCAACTTGGACCTGTCGGCCATCATGGAGTTGAAGTCAATCTTCATTGCTTCTGCGTCGAGCCACAAAAAGAAAAGAGAAAGACGAGTTAGTGAGTCGAACTAAAGACTTGAAAGAAAAACGAAAATAAATGAGATGTCAGGAGCATACTCGGGTCGATCGGGCTTAGGCCGGACCCGAACAACACCTCCTCCGTCAACTCCCTCCAACTCAACATCGGAAGAGCCATTATCTTCCTCGCCACCTCCTCCTCGGCCTCTGACAAAACAGGGTCGGCTCGCACGAATTTCGGCACCTCCACTTTCCACCGGGTCGGAATAGGCCGAATCGCCTCGCCCCTTATGATAAAATATTTTTCTTTCCAACCCTTAATTGAGTCAGGGTTTTCTATAATCCTAACACCCTTCCTCGGCCCCAAGTAGTATCGATACTCCGTTTTGTGCTGCCGGTTTATGCGATACATTCCTCGGAAGACCGTTAGATCCGGCTCCACTTCGGCTCTGTGGCACTGAAGCAAAAAGGCGTTCATGTGGTGCCATGTGTTCGGCATGAATTGGGTCGGCGCGAGGCAGAACCAGCCGAGGATCTCAAGGATGAAAGGATGCAGCAGGAAACGTAGCCCGGCATTCAAGGAGTCGACATCGAACATGCACATATCCGACGACGGCAGCTTGGAATTCGCTCGCATCCCGGGACCAGGGAGAATCAGTTTGTACTCCGGAGGGATGGCGAAGGCCTTTCTAACCCGAAGTAGGTCCTTCTCGGACAACACCGAGATGAGCTCGTCAGCTTCGGTGGGAAGGGCCGGGTTAGGTTCCTCGATGATCTTAGACTTCTCATAGATCGCCTTCTCCAACAGGTCGCCCTCGTACTGCCTGATCCCCGAATGCCCGGACAGGACAGAAGGATATCGCCCCATCTCGGGGGCTTGCTTCGGATTCTCCACAATCACCGCCACTACGGGAGATTGGGTCTCCACCCTCCTCTTCTTCTTTTCCTGCCTCGTCTCGGCTACAGACGCTTCGGCGACCTGTTTACCCTTTCTCCGGATCTCCAACCTCCTCCTCTCCTCGGCACCATCATCGCCCGAAGACGAGGCCCCACTCCCCGAGTTCACTCGAGACATCTCTAGAAAAATTGTTTAGACTAAGTAAACTGACCTTTGAAGTGACGTTTACGGTCAGAGTGCTCTCGCCGAAAATCGCCTGGCCCACGCGACAGCTAACAGCAACGCCTTGGAGCGAAAATTGCCGCTAGAAGAGAACTTAGAGATCGAAAGTGCAAGCTTGAGAGTAAAAAGTAAGAAATGAGCTTGGGAGTGAGGGTGAAAGCTTATAACCCCTAACAAGTTGGGCCTCCTTGGGAAACGCAAAAAGCCCACTAAGAATCCAAAGCGACAAGCGGAGAACAGCGACGTCGCGAGAAGCGAAAAACTCTTCAAATCGCTAAGTCGACAACTCGGCCGCCGGTCAGCCAAGCTGAGCTATCGAACAGCCCGGCTGGGCAACCGAGCTACTGCCCTCCCTCAAAACACCCAACTCAGCACCTCGGCCAAACAACCCTAATGCGCCGAGCCGAGATGACGAGGTACCGACCCTCGTATATGGCAAAAAATCCTCCCGAGGCAAAGTCACCGTCGGATCTCTCCAAAATTCGTGACAGAATCTGATGGACGGTTCAGATCATGCCACGCCCACTAAACGACAAGATAACATTTTCTCGTGATCTGAATCCCATCCTCGTGATGCGCGCCATGATGAACGGCCCAGATCCAGCCACGCGTCTCTTCCGAGCTGCCTACCATCGGCTTGTTCAACCAAGCTACCGAACAGCTCAGCCGAACAGCCGAGCTACTGGACACGGAGGGGCAGAACCTTCAAAGAACACTTCCTCCAAAAACACCCAACTCAGCACCTCGGCCAAACAGCCCTGATGCGCCGAGCCGAGATGACGAGGTACCGACCCTCGTATATGGCAAAAAATCCTCCCGAGGCAAAGTCACCGTCGGATCTCTCCAAAATTCGTGACAGAATCTGATGGACGGTTCAGATCATGCCACGCCCACAAAACGACAAGATAACGTTTTCTCGTGATCTGAACCCCATCCTCGTGATGTGTGCCATGATGAACGGCCCAGATCCAGCCACGCGTCTCTTCCAAGCTGCCTGCCATCGGCTTGTTCAGCCAAGCTACCGAACAGCTCAGCCGAACAGCCGAGTCACTGGACACGGAGGGGCGGAATCTTCAAAGAACACTTCCTCCAAAAACACCCAACTCAGCACCTCGGCCAAACAGCCCTGATGCGCCGAGCCGAGATGACGAGGTACCGACCCTCGTATATGGCAAAAAATCCTCCCGAGGCAAAGTCACCGTCGGATCTCTCCAAAATTCGTGACAGAATCTGATGGACGGTTCAGATCATGCCACGCCCACTAAACGACAAGATAGCATTTTATGGAGATCCACACTGAAATAGACGGCCCAGATGATGCCACGTACCTCAGATTCTTCGAGCCGAAGCGCTGACCCTCCGAGCCGAGGCACTGACCCTCCGAGCCGAGGTGCCGAGGTACCGACCCTCGTATATGGCAAAAAAATCACGCCGACCCATATCAGCCGCTGGATCTCGTGAAAAAGCGCGCTCGTCATGATGGACAGCCCAGATTTGGCCACGTCCACTAAACGACAAGATAGCGTTTTATGGAGATCCACGCAGAAATGGACGGCCCAGATGATGCCACGTACCTCGGATTCTTCGAGCCTGAAACACTGACCCTCCGAGCCGAAGCGCTGGCCCTCCGAGCCGAGACGCTGGCTCTCCGAGCCGAGGTACCGAGGTACCGACCCTCATATACGGCAGAAAAAACTTGCCGAGGAGCAAGGGACCGTCTGATCGCTCCGAAGCTCGCGCTCCGCCCTGATCGAGGGCTCAGATGACGCCACGTCATAAATAAATATTAAAAAATCGATTTTTATTTATTTAAATCATTTTATTTATTTAAAAATTGTGAAAAATCGCTAAAAATTCGGGAAAATTAGCTAAAAATTCTAGGAAATAATTGAAAATTCGGAGGATATTTTTGAGCCTCCGAACGAACAATTATTGCCTAGAATATACGGCTAAAACCCCCGAACGACTAGCTAACGCATCGCAAAATTAGATAAATAGCCCGAAAAGATAAATAAAAACTTGATATACCACATGGCTTCAAGAAAGAAGAAGGAATTACCTTACCACCCACTTTGGGATTCAAAAACACCCATTTGGACTCCGATACAACTCCGCTAGCCACTAAAACAGTCAAACTAAAGACTGATTGTCCTCAGCCTTCAGGAGTGGGGGGCTCGTGATATGGCTAAAAATAGGGGTTTAATCAAGACCGTCCAAATTGGGCACGAATCCTAAAGTCCGGGGGTAAGACAGTAATTTCACCCACAAACGGGTCAGAAACGGGTACTGGGTCTCCTTCTCACAGATCCAATGACCCGCAAACGGATCCACTTCAACTGGGTGCAGGTTTCAACCTGCAACAAACCCGGTCCAGCAGGATAGAATTAGGGTTTCTGATTGATATTAATCAACAGCCCTGATTCATATCTATCCCTTCACTGGGAATTATGGATTACATTCCTTATCTATATACACAGGAAATACATGCCTAATCTGTTCCCTAAGATGCCTATAAATACCCCCCATCCATCTCCATTAAGAGGTAATCAATCTTTCACCAGTTTTTGCGCTCTTTCATAGTCTGCCAGATTACTGACTTGAGCGTCGGAGGGTGCGTCGCCGGGAACAACCCCGGTGTCTCGCACTTTTCGCAGGTGCACGGCGGGAACGACGATCAAAGCCCGACGGAACAGGTATACAGGTTTACTATTCAGTTTTCCTAAGAATCCACAAATACTATCTGTTTGCCCCCACACCAAAATTAGCGGCAACAGGAAGGGAAAAGAAAGAAAGAAAGAAGGAAATTGGGGGGGGGGGGGGGGTTAAAATATATTATATATATTAATAATAATAATAAGGTATATTTACCTATAAGCCCTCCAAGTCCAAAATATTACAGATAAACCCCAACTCTTTTCTATCATAATACGAACAATACAAAATACATTAAAATTAACTTATAATAATCCCCCAAAATTATAAAATAAAATAAATAATATTTATTCACATAAAATCTCAACTCATGGCCCCAATATATCAATAATACCCATCTACCACAAATATCCATACCAATATCAATATTAAAAATAAATAAAATAAGATATCTCTTAAAAATAATTCTCACCCCTACAAAATATAAAAACCGAATATTTTCGGTATTTTAAAATCTGAGGTGTTACAGTATTTATAGGGGTTAATTAGGATATTGGGTTTTTTGGGTAGGAATTCAATAGGAGATGGGTTATAGGGTAATGGGTTTTGGGTATAGGGTTGAAAATTCAATAGGAATGGGTATTGGGTTCAGGGTTCAAATCCAACAGAGAAAAATAATAGGATTTAGATTAAAATTGAACAAATACATCAATAGTAATATAATGTAACAATTAAATCAAATAATATGCATCACATTAATACTCACTACTAAATAAATACAATAGAATGTATGGATTTAGAAAAAAATAATATTGGATTTGATATGGTTAAAATACAATAAATAGCAATATAGTAGTACACTTTAATTAGTTAAAACAAATAGTCTAAAAAATCCAAACTCCAATAATCATAAAGTATAAATTAATTAGATCAATATTGCTTTCAAAAATTAATAAATAATGAAAGATGAATTTTAATAAACATTCGAAAGTAGTAGTAGTAGTAGTAGTAGTAGTAGTAGTAGTAGTAGTAGTAGTAGTAGTAGTAGTAGTAGTAGTTAAAGTATAAATTAATTAGATCAATATTGCTTTCAAAAATTAATAAATAATGAAAGATGAATTTTAATAAACATTCGAAAGTAGTAGTAGTAGTAGTAGTAGTAGTAGTAGTAGTAGTAGTAGTAGTAGTAGTAATAATAATAACAATTATAGTAATAATAAGATTATATAACAAAATAGGAATTGGGTTTAACAAATTTATTAAAATATTCCAAATATTAATAATATAAATAGTCGATCAATTAGGAATATAAAATAAATTTAAAATATACCATCATTTGAAATAAATATTGTAACCCCTATTTTTTTCTATTTTGGATTTTATGAATTTTAGTTTATTTTCTTGATTATTTTATCTGAATTCCTTTTAATAATAAGTTTTTGCTTTTCTTAGGCTTTTTTATTCTCTTTCGAACATTTCGTGCTCTATTAGCTTGAATCCTGCTATTTTTGACTCACTACAAAATTTTGCTCTTCGTGTTTTGAGTTTGAATTGTTTATCTCATCGTCTTCTATTTATTCGTCTCTTTTTGGAGCCTAAACTCGTACCCAAAACCCATTAACCCGCAACCCAAAACCCTATATCTTAATCTCTTATATAAATAACCCTTTAACCCAATTTTTTTTAATCCCCCTCTCTCTGTTTTCGTTTTCAAACCCATCCCGAAGCCGCCCATGTCCCCTTCCGTTCTCTTTCCACCACCACATCACCCTTCCACCATCCACGACCCCGCCTTCGTCCTTGCTTCGCCCTCGCCACCACCATCCCATCGCCCTGCCTCTCATCCAAATTCCACCGAACCCATCGCCTGCACCCCTCGAATCCCCCTCGTCGCCCTCTCTCAAGCATCCCGATCATCTTCTACACCCTCGCCAAAGACCCCCCTTATCCCTGTCATCGTCGTTATCGTCCTGAGCACCCGAACCCCTGCCGTTCTCGTCTCCTCCTCTGTTTCAGTGAGAAACAGAGCACCGTTGCTCCTCACCGAAGTTCTCATCGTTGCGTCGCTTCCCGACCGCTAGCGTCCCGTCGTCATCGCCCTTGCTCTTGTCGCTGCTGTCGCTTCTCGACCGCAAGCGCCGCCACTATTGTTCCCCGCCACGATCTTTCTCTCTCTGCTGTTGGTTTTGGCAGTAAAGTGGGGATCCATTACTGTTTGGTGTTCGGCAGTAGAGGGAATCGTGGATCTGTGTTTACTGTTGTAAAGGAGGAAGGAATATTGATTTGCTGTTTTGGCTGTGTGCTATTTCTGGATTTGCTGTGTGGGCATTTTCACGTAGCTCGCACGTGTTTTCCATTCGTGGACACTTCACCCGGGATTCTCATCCCGCTATTCTAAATATTCGAAATTAACTTCTAAAAAGCAAGTCTCTTCTTGAACTAGTTATTGTTTTGTTCAAGATTCTTTGATCTCTGCAAGTAGATCTAAATCCTTTTTATCGTATTGCTATTTGAATTCCGTTAAGTATATTCAGGGTTTACACGAGCTAAACCAATATATGCTTAACATCGTGCCTACATCTTTGATCTAAAACCTAATATGTCCTGTACATTGCATATGCATGTTTACGTGAAAAATAACTAGATCCATGTTATAGAATTGTTTGATGAATTGAATCTGTTAAACTGAAGTTGAATTAATGAATTTATTACCATGCCTGTGAAATTGCATCTTAAAACTGGAATTATGCATGTTAAACCTCTAGCATCACTTTAATTATTAACTAGCATGAACTATATGGTTGTATGAGTAAGTTGTTGCCTATTCATATCAAATTAAATTCTGGCATGCTGTTTGTTTCTTTTTGTATCAGATTTTTGACCATGTTGCTGTTGTAATTTGAAATAACTTTCTGAATATGATCTGTAGCCCTATGAATCTATTTTCCAGAACTTTTGACGGATTTGAATTCCGATGTATAATCTATTAGATATCAGTATTTTAGTACAACTAGATTTGAATTTCCAAATTCACAAATTCATGCACATGTTTCTGTTTCATAATTAAATAGAACATGATAATAGTAAAATAAAAATATAAAATTAATTTGGCTGAAACTAGACATGTGTTAGAATCACCCTGGATTTTTATAGATTTAATTGAGGATTTTGCTAATTTGATTCATATGTTCGAACACAATTCATAAATTGCTGTCTGAACATAAAATCTGAAAAGAATAGGATTTTCACCCTAGTTTCTATAGCTTTTATATGTCATATATATATTTGCTGGAACCAACAGAGAGTTTAGTTTCTAGAATTTCTGACGGATCCAGATTTGCTTTTCTGTAGTAGCGGTAATCTGTGTTTTTGTACAGCAACGTCATGCTGTCCAGATTTTGTGATTTGTGCTTAATTAATATGTTTGCTTCTTGATTGGTCTGTAACGAGTAGAATTAGACACACCTAGAATCATACAACATTGACACCTTCTTGCATGCTCACATAGGATGAAATAAAATGTTAACAAGACGGGGTATTATGGGATGACTTGGTAGTGAACAATCGAAAACTGTACTCGGTTGGGCCCTACTGCTTGACTTATACTGACTGATGGCCATAAAATACTGCTTGATAATCACTGTCACTGAACATTAAACACTGATTACTGAGTCGAGTACACGAACCGTGAATTCACCATCAGTCTAAAGCGTACACTGTGTGCTTGTGCCAAACCTGTGAAATGGGACGCAGTAGTATGTGCACTAGATAGGTTAATAAAATGATTAATAACCTGCATTTGACATTTCATGCTTGATTTCGTATACTGTCACCAATATTGGACTTGAATTGAAACTATTAATTAAATGCATGATTAAACATAAACCCCTTGACATTATTGCCATTCCTTGACCTTGTTATTGACTTTGATATCGTCCCTTTTTTTTCATATACCATGTTCCTATTAGTCACTGTTTTCTCTACTTGCTGTCCATGACTTGCTCTAAGGATATTATTTTCTTTCTTTTTAGATCAAGAATTTATAGGTACTGAAGGAAAAATACCAGAAGGAATTGGTGAGTAACGATTCTAGGAGATAGAACCAAAGATTGCGCTGCTTAATTTACTTTATTGCTAGATTTATTTCTTGTGAACATTGTCTTGATATTATACTTTACTTTTGGGATTTTATGACCCGGAGTTTGTTTTTATCCCAGATGTTGGATATTATTATTTGGATTATTTCATTTATTAGTGAAGTTGATCTTGTTTATGTGATTATATCTCCTTGCATGATTGTAATTGTTAATTCATATTGTTAAGTTAGTCTGGTACAACTTATGGATGGTGTTTACATTATTCGTTGGGCCTACGTTACATACTCGTATTTCGTATTTTGGGAAGCGGGGTGTGACGAGTTTTTAGTGGTATCAGAGCAGTAGGGTTGGATAATATATCAGTCAAACATGACTAACTTTATGAAGGTTTGTCTTTGATTGATATTTTACTCAAGTTTGGCAATAGCCAGGTTAACTCAGTAATGTGCACACCACGATGATCACATGAATGTACATATAATAACCAACATATAATCTCGATACTGACCATATTTGATCATGTTTCAGGCTATGGCTCGTGGAAATTCTTCTTCTTCCCGCGTGAGGGATGAGCAGCCAGACAATGCTGCTATTCTTCAAAAGATTCAGCAGATGATGGCTCTCCAACAGGACCATAATGAATTGATGAGGGCCACCTTTGCGGCTAATGGAGCTGCCGCTAGACCTGCACCTGGGCCACTGCCACCAAGGCTCGGTACAGTAGCAGATTTCATGAGGCTGCACCCGGATAAGTTTTCGGGCACTGAGTCGCTGCTGGAGGCCGAGCAATGGCTTATCCGGACGGAGCAACTGTTGATCACCTCCCGTGTTGCTGATGTAGATCGTGTGGATGTGGTTAGCATTCAATTGGTGGATCTCGCCCACATCTGGTGGTGGGCTGAAACCGAAAGGATGGCGAGACCCATCGAGTGGGCAACTTTCTCAAAGATCTTCATGGTGAAGTTCTTTCCCAGTGTTACCAAGGCAGAGATGGAATGACAATTCGTTTTCCTATCCCAAGTCAGCTAGATAGTGTTCTTAAATGTCATTGTTGTTGCTTACTTCTACTATGACAATATTAATTTGAGCATTGTCTAAACCAGGGAAACCGTTCCGTGGAAGAGTATGCTGCAGAGTTTACTCGGCTCAGTCGATTCGCTCCTGCCGTGGTAGCCACTGATGAGGATAGGGCTCGCAGATTCCAGTTGGGCTTGAGTTTTTCCCTCCAGGATTGCTTGGCTACTCTTCGGCTTCGTGCCTATGCCGACATTCGGAATGCTGCTCGGATCTAGGAGCAGACCCTTAGCAGGTCAGGTGTTCCCCAATGGACTGTTCCGCACCCTGTTGTAGTTCGGCCTACTGGAGGACTTATTCAGAGGCTAGTTCTGCCTCCTCCCGCAAGGGCACAGCCATACGCACCTGTTGTTCCGAGGACTGTCGAGACTTGTGGCTACTGCCATAAGGTTGGGCATTCACAGCGGGACTGCTGGGTAGCTAATCAACTATGTCTTGCATGTGGAAGCAGTGATCATATGATTCGGGACTGACCCAGAAGTAGGGCAGCTGTTCAGGCCGGAGGTACTGTTCAGCAGGGAGCACTAGCTCGTGGTCAGGGTAGACTGCCTCTTCCAATGCAGTGAAAAACCTTTGAGAAGAGGCATGTGGCCCTAGGGGAGGTCAGACTGGGAGTCCTGGTCAGGCTTATAACCTGAAAGCTATGGAAGCGAAGGTAGCTGTTGGAGTGGTTGCAGGTATATCAGTTGTACTATTCATTTTTTTTATTTTAGTTTTCTGCATGTTATTTCCTTCTTTTGTACAACTATTCGTGCATATATCCTGCTAGAATCTTATCCTTTGTTTGATCATCTTCTAGGTGTTATTCTAGTCTTCTCCCTTCCATCTTATGTTTTGATTAACTCTGGTGCTACCCACTCTTTCATTTCCTTCCATTTTGTTGATCAGCATAGTTTGGCAAACAATGTTATGCCCGCAGCTTGGGACATCACCATAGGTGGAGGTGTCATTGTCTGTTCTAGGGTATGCAAGCAAAGTCCGTTGTTGATTAGTGGTGTGGATTTCTTGGCTAATTTGATTGTGATTCCCAATTTCGATTTTGATGTCATTCTAGTCATGGACTGGTAAGGTGTTTCTTGTGCCGTGATTGATTGCCGAGAGAAGAAGGTGACTTTCAGGCTTTCTGGTCAACCAGAGTTTGTGTTCCATGCGGATGAGACACCACACCTTCAGGGCGTGTCAAGAACTCGATGGACCCCAAGGTTGTTGCATTTGTGTCGTTGGACTCTAATGGGGTTGTTGCACCCTTAGTTGTCCGGGATTTCCTTGATGTATTTCCTAAGGATTTTCCTGGTTTGCTGCCAGACCGAGATGTGGAGTTCAACATTGATGTTCAGCCAGGCACATCGCCTATTTCCAAGAGTCCGTATCGTATGGCACCGGTTGAATTGGCACAACTGAAGGTGCAAGTTCAGGATCTACTTGATAAGGGTTTTATCAGGCCTAGTGTTTCACCTTGGGGAGCCCCAGTTCTGTTCGTCAACAAGAAGGATGGTAGCCGCAGGCTTTGCATTGACTATAGAGAGTTGAACAATGTCACTGTGAAGAATCAATACCTATTGCTAAGGATTGATGATTTGTTCGACCAACTGGGAGGTGCTTCGGTGTTCACAAAGTTGGATCTTCATTTTGGGTATCATCAAGTTATGGTGAAGTCAGAATATGTTCAGAAAACTGCTTTCCGAGCGAGGTACGGGCATTATAAGTTCTTAGTGATGCCTTTTGGAGTTACTAATGCACTCCCTGTGTTCATGAGTCTAATGAACAGGGTGTTCTTGCCATTCCAGGATCAGTTTGTCATGGTCTTCATTGACGACATATTTGTGTACTCTCGAAACAGGGAAGATCATGCTGAGCAATTGAAGGTTGTTCTGCAGACTTTGAGGGAGAACCAGCTGTATGGGAAGCTAAATAAGTGAGTTTTGGCTGGATCAGGTTGCTTTTCTGGGCCACATTATTTCTGATGCTAGTGTTTCTGTTGATCCGTCGAAGTTTTCTGCAGTCAAGGATTGGCCGATTCCAAAGTCTGTTCCTAAGGTGCGAAGCTTTCTTGGGTTGGCCGGGTATTATCAGAAGTTCGTTCAGGATTTCTCAAAGATTGCTGGGCCTCTAACCAGTTTGACGAAGGAGCAAAAGTTTGATTGGGATGAATCTTGTGATGAAGCTTTTGCAGAGTTGAAGCGTCAGTTGACGTCAGTGCCTGTGCTGACTATACTCGACAGTTCAGGTGGTTTTGTAATCCATTGTGATGCATCGGGTCGAGGTCTGGGAGCAGTGCTGATGCAAAGAGGTAGGGTTGTCACTTATGCATCGAGGCAGTTGAGACCTCATGAGAAGAACTATCCCACGCATCATCTGAAGCTTGCGGCCGGGATTTTTGCCTTGAAGTTGTGGAGGCATTATCTGCTTAGGGATAGAGTGGATATATTCACATATCACAAAAGCCTCAAGTATGTGTTCACGCAGAAGGAATTGAACATGAGGCAAAGAAGATGGTTGGAATTGATGACAGACTTTGACATCAATTTGCAATATCACCCGGGCAGAGTGAACTTGGTGCATGATGCTTTGAGTAGGAATCCTGCTGCTATGTTCCTTACCAAGATGAAAGAATTAGTGGAGGATATGAGGAGGCTAGAGTTGGATGTGGTACTTCCTGGATCAGCTCAGCAATTCATGATGTTGCAGTTGTAGTCTTCCTTAGTAGAGCAGATTAAGGAAGCCCAAGCGGATGACCAGCAGTTGCAGGAGTTTCGAAGTGAACTGGAAGTCGGTTTGAGATCCAATTTGTTCATTCATGCTGATGGATCACTTTGTTTTGGCTCTAGGTTGTGTGTACCTAGAGGATAAGTCAGGCAGATCCTACTTGAGGAAGCTCATCGGTCTCCATATTCTATTCATCCAAGTGGTAATAAGATATATAGGGAGTTGATGCAACATTTCTGGTGGCATAGCATGAAGAGGGATGTGGCTAGATATGTCTCTCAGTGCCTGATCTGTCAGCAAGTGAAGGCAAAGCATCAGAGGACTGCAGGACTTTTGCAACCTCTTCCAATCCCAGAGTGGAAGTGGGAGAATATCATGATGGATTTTGTGACAGCTTTGCTAAGGAGTCCCTAGGGTTATAATGCTATCTGGGTGATAGTGGATCGGCTGACGAAGTATGCTCACTTCATTCCTTTCCGTGTGGGTCAGTTCACGAAGAGTTTGGCCAAGTAGTATGTTCAGGAGGTTGTTCGTCTGCATGGAGTTCCTGTCAGCATCATATCGGATAGAGATACGAGATTCCGATCTCAATTTTGGGAGAGTCTACAGAAGAGCTTGGGTATTAAGTTAAGCTACAGTTCAGCGTTCCATCCTTAGATGGATGGGCAGTTAGAAAGGACAATTCAGACCCAAGAAGACATGTTAAGATCATGCGTTCTTCAGTTTGGAGGTTCGTGGGAAGATCATCTTCACTTAGCCGAGTTCTCTTATAATAACAGTTACCAGGCGAGTCTCAAGGCTGCACCATTTAAGGCTTTGTATGGGCGCAAGGTTAGATCGCCGGTCTGTTGGGATGATATCGGCGGAAGGAAACTTTTGGGTCCTGAGTTGATCACGAAGATAGTTGACGCCGTGGCTCAAATCCGGAAGCACTTGCAGGCCACTCAGGATAAGCAGAGGAAGTGGGCTGAATGTCGCCGTAGACCTCTAGATTTTATGGCAGGCAACCATGTGTTCCTCAAGGTATTGCCTTGGAAAGGTGTTATCCAATTTAGAGGTGGGGGCAAGTTGAGTCCCCGGTTCATCGGTCCATTTGATATTGTGGAACGCGTGGGCAAGGTAGCCTACAGGCTTGCTCTATCGCCAGCTTTAGCAGGTGTCCATGATGTATTACATGTTTCTCAGCTCAGAAAATATATCAGGGATGACAGTCATGTGATTGACTACTCAGACTTGTCTGTGATGCCGGATTTGTCCTATGAAATTCAGCCAGTCTCTATCTTAGACCACCGAGGGAAAGTGTTGAAGAATAGAGTCATCAAGTTGGTTCGAGTTTCTTGGAATCCTCACTCGCTAGGTGAGTCGACTTGAAAGTTGGATTAGGAAATTAGGGAGAAGTTCCCTCATTTGTTTGAGTAGTGCTTTGTTTTGTTTCGGGGTTCGCCCTATGTACCACTTGTATAAATTTCGAGGACAAAATTCTTCTTGTAAGGTGGATAGGATTTGTAACCCCTATTTTTTTCTATTTTGGATTTTATGTATTTTATTTTATTTTCTTGATTATTGTATCTGAATTCCTTTTAATAATATTTTTTTGCATTTCTTGGGTTCTTGTCACGCACCACTTCCCAAAAAGGAGAGACGAAATACAGATACGTGACTAAGTCCAGCGAATGACTTTCATCATTCATAAGCTGTCAGGATCTTTACAACATTTCATAGGAATAACAAGAAGTAACAAGGAGAAATCAACCACGCATGCATGAATCAATTAATATACCAATAGGACTTACTTGAAACAAAATAAATAAATCTCAAATAAACCAAATCCGGAACAAGTGATAAATCTTGGGTCAAATTGCCCAATACAAAATAATCCAAGTAGCAATACATTTATTCAAAATAAGCAACAGGAAATAATAATAGCAAGAACTCTAGCAACTAGAATCTTAGATCACCTACTCCATTGGGTAGCTGGTTACGAAAGTCTGTAATTTAACAAATTGCAAGAAAAGGAACGAGAAACAAAATGTCCATCAATGCAAGTTACGGGCCGCTTGTGGTGTAGAAAACAAGTACAGGAAAGATAGACAAGAATAGAGTAACAGCGGAAGCAAGTACAGAATACATGGAATAGATGTAACAACAAAACAGAATGACTAACATAATCAGGAAACAAAATCAAGTAACATGGTATACTAACAGGGTATAGGTAACATGTATCAGGTATCAAGTATCATGCAAGCAGGTAAACAGGTAACATGTACAGGTAAGCATGTAACAGGTGTCATGTTATATCGTGTCGAGTCTTGTATTCATTTCTATCTTGGTAGCACTTCATGTGTCCCATCCATTTATCACATGGTTGCTACATTCAAACAAGTTACGTTTAAATTTCGTAGGGGATTCTATAGGTTATGTACTCGAGTATTCACAGGATTACAAAACTTGATCGGTAAACATGATCGGTCACATGTAACAAACTTGGTCGGTAAACTTGATCGGTAGAATGTAATTAACTTGGTCGGTAAACTTGATCAGTAGCATGATTGGTAATTTGGTCGGTAAGCAAGTCACACGGGAAGCACGGGTCCCCTTCCGAGTACAGGGTCCTATATTGTCCACAACTAGATCTTTCCCTTAAACCCCGACTTGTTCTTATTAATATTATCAAACGGGCATATATGTGCACAAAAAAGGGCAAGAATAACATGACATGAACAAAACAAGTAACAGGTTCAGGTTGGAAGATAAGCATGTACAGGTGAAAGATAACTCATAAAAGATTAGGACAATGAAAATTCTAGTTCGGGACAGCAAGACAATACTGCACCAAATCTGGGATTCCTATTGTCACAAACATGCAATCTAGATCCATCAGAAAATCTGGAAAATAGACACTCGGCCGAATCGAGCAAACATATATAAGTCATATGGCATTTCACAAGAACAATTCTCAAAATAGAATTGTATCCAGAAAACATGTTCAGCTAGAAATCAGAAGTTTGTATTCATAAACAGGAAAACAGCATCAAAACTTATTGATTAAATCCACGAAAAATCTGGAGTATTCCCTAGCATGTTTAGTATCAGGAAGTGTAATTTCATAATTTTCCAACATAGATAGTTTAGTCAAATAAAATCAGAAGACAGCAAGTCATACAAATTTTGTAAATCTGAAATCATAAACACAGCAGTACTAAAACAGCAATATCTAACAAAATATAAATCGAAATCCAGATCCATCAAAAGGGTGATAAATTAGATACAGTAGGCTACAATTCATATTCATAAAGTTCTTATGAAAAGCAAGTAGAATCAGGTCGAAATTATGTTTTTTTACTGAACAGTATGAAAATTCTGC
The DNA here is from genome assembly GCA_017893485.1 of Hemerocallis citrina. NCBI lineage: Eukaryota > Viridiplantae > Streptophyta > Magnoliopsida > Asparagales > Asphodelaceae > Hemerocallis > Hemerocallis citrina. Next base: position 190,543,844 of record CM030359.1, on the reverse strand, counting down.
AAGTATAGTATTAGTTTACAAGTATAGAATAGTTTGTAAAAGTCATCAATTAAATCAACAAAAATTAGGGGTTAATCCCAATCAAGTCTAGTTGTAATCAGAAAAATATTGGATCAAAATATTACCTTTAGCATTAGTATAAAAATAAATAATCATACAGAAATCATATAAAATAGAATCTTGAATTTTCTACACCTCTGTAGTAAAACAGCAGTAACTTGCAACTCACAAATCGAAACTGAGATTTGTCAGAAATTATGGAAAGTAGAAAGAATTCTCTATGATTCATATTCACAAAATATTTTCATTTACTGACCTTAATATGGTCATACTAAACAAAACTGGGTCACAACAAAAACAGAAATCTTCCTCATGCATAAAATCAACTAGTTTATATAAAACACATCTAAATAATAACAAAATGCGAAATATGGTATACTAGATTTCTAAGCAACATGGTATAGGGTATTTTACAAGTCTACAACAAGTTATACTACTACTAACACATCAAGCATATAAGATCATACAATATATCATGGATCACGAATAACATGCATGTATACCTCAAGAATCTATTATATCTAAGTTATTTCATGTCGTGTGTGTACGAGACAACTACGGATAGATCAACAAGTAGAGACAAGATCAAACAAGGGATTTCATGGGAATGGATCTTGACGCAACTACACTACAGGCAGTATTTAGTACTTGTATTATACAAAAAAAGAAATACAAGTTACTTGCCTCATATGACGACGAAAACGACCAAGCAAGAACGAGAATAACGGGAACGAATTTCCGGGCAAGAACACGATACCAACGAACGGATCTCTAACAAGATGATCACGAACACAATTGAACGGGTAGATCCAAGAGTTGATGATGATCACGATCAGGTCAGATCAGATCGGACGACTGAGATAAAGAGATCAAGGTTAGATCAGATCAGATCAGGAGATCAAAGATCACGATCACGATCTAGATCAAAGGTCCAGATCAAGAGAGTTGAAGGTGATGGAACATGATGATGATGATCACAATCGATATGGCAATCGGATGACCAAGGTTCAACATGATCAAAACTCCCCTGATCGACAGGTGATGCACTGGGGACCCATGGAAGCGAGGGTGGAGCTTGAAGGTGAGGAGCTCAGGCAGAAGGCAGCAAGGGAAGCACGCCTGGTGGTCGACGACAATCAGCACAGGGCAGAGTGCTCTGTTTTCGATTCGAAACAGAGGAAGAAGAGAATGCGACGGGATGACGACAGTAAGGTGGAGAGGAAGAGGGAGCTATTATGGGGTGCAGGTGAGGGCGCTCGGGAGGAGGCGTGCAGGGCAGCAGCGATGAAAGGGGCGCTAGCAACAGGAGGTCGCGAGCGGGGCAGGCTTTGGCATGCAGGCTGGCGAGGAGACGGCAGGTGACGAGAGGGAGAAGACGAGGGCAGTTGGGATTGCAGTGGGTTAGGGTGTAGCAAGGGGAATGAGGGATCAGGAGAGAGATGAGCAGGAGGTTAGAGGTAGGGGGTGAAGGAAAACAGAGGTTGTAGATGATAGGTAGGGGGGAAGAGGAACAGGGATGGGTTGTGAACTGCGGGCGTAGCTCGACATGAAAGACGAGCAGTCGAAGTTGATGATGAGGAGGATGAGGTGATGGAAAGCGCGATGGGGAGACAGGAGCCACTGGAGGAGGGTGAGTTCAGGGGGGTAGACGTGATGAGGAAGATGATGAACAGTAATGGGGTAGGGTTATGCAGTTGGCGGCTGTGTTAGAGGTTATTAGGGTTAATATTAGATTAGGGTTAAGTGAATACATATAGAGGATTAGAAATGTGGGTTAATGGGTAGTGGATGCGGGTATAGGGTGGATCTATTAAGAATTTGGGCTCAAGGGTTTGGGTTTTTGGGTTTAAAACCCAATAGGAAAATAAAATAATCAATAAAATGTAGGTTTATATCACAAAATATAATTTGTACTACAATATGGAAATTATTTGAATAAACTACTAATACAATTAACAATAGAAATGGATTTCAAAATAAACAATCAAAGGTAATAATAATAATAACAATAATATCAATAATAATAATAATAATAATAATAATAATAATAATAATAACCGTAATAATAATAATACTGAAGAATAGTAATAACAACAATACTAATAGGGTTTGTATTTCAATATAAAAATCATTAGAAAAATAGCTACAATTAAAATTATTGATTAAAAATAGACTTTAATAGGAGATCCAACAACAAATTTTAACAAAAAGAATTTGAAAGCGAAAAAAATAATTTACAAAAATCGAAATACCGAAAATACACAGAAAATACGTATTTGCGAAAACAGGGGTTACAGCTCTTTTATTCTCTTTCGATCATTCCGTGCTTTTTTGGCTTGAATACTTCTATTTTTGACTCACTGCAAATATTTTCTCTTTGTATTTTGAGTTTGAATTGATCCGCTATATGTTTATCTCATCATCTTCTATTTATTCGTCTCTTTTTGAAGCCTAAATCCGTACCCTAAACCCATTAACCTGCAACCCAAAACCGTATATCTTAATCTCCTATATAAATACCCCTTTAACCCTAATTTTTTTAATGCCTCTCTCCTCCGCCGCTCACCCTCTCCCTCTTTCTGTTTTTGTTTTCAAACCCATCTCGAAGCCGCCCAAGTCCCCTTCCGTTCTCCGACCACCACCTCATCACCCTTCCACCATCCACGACCCCGCCTTCGTCATTGCTCCGCCCTTGCCACCACCATCCCGTCACCCTGCCTTTTAACCAAACCCCACCGAACCCATCACCTGCACCCTTCAAATCCCCCTCGTCGCCCTCTCCCAAGCATCCTGATCATCTTCTCCACCCTCGCCGAAGACCCCCCCTTATCCTCGTCATCGTCGTCATCGTCCTGAGCACCCGAACCCCCGCTGTAACCCCTATTTTCCGTTTTATATATTTTGAGTGTATTTTCTTTTCCCGTGTATTTGATTCAGCTTGTATCTCTTTTTGGACCGTATATTAAATCTTCTTTTCCAATATATTCATTTATTTGATTTGTCGTCTCATTTGAGTTCCCGATTCTATTGTTCGTCTATTGTTTCGTCTCCATTTGATCGAGCTATTATTTTGATCCTCTTTATTCTATTTGTTCATGCCCTACTTTATTTGTTCATTTTGTGCCCATCTCATTATTTTGGACCACCTCATTTTATTAATTTATTTGGATCAATTTTTTTTAACCCAAAACCCCTTATTTATTTAACCCAATACCCATTAACTATTTACCCTGAAAAACCCCCCTGCACCACGGACCCCTTAGCCCTATCCACTATGACCTAAACCTGTTTGCATACCCGTTTAACTCCTACCTTATACAGTTGTCACCCTCACCCTTTAAAACCCTAATTCATTATTTACCCAGTATATATATATCTCACTCATGGCCCTGTTATTCATCCTAAACCTGCCTCTCTCCCCTACCTCTTTCTCCTTACGACCTCATACCTCCTGCACTCCTCCAAACCCATCCATCCCGAGCCTCTTACACACCCCCAATCTCCTCCTGTCTCTCTCTCCTGTCTTTCCCTCCTGCACCTCCTCGTGCACCTCGACGCCAGCAGCAAGCCACGATAGCCCCAGCCCCTGCAGCGACTCGCTGTGCTCCTCCCGAGCGCCACCCTGCCATCCCCCTGGACCCCTTTCCCTACCATTCTCCTTCTCTCGGCGGCTGCACCGACAGCGGCACAGCCCCTCTTGGCCTGTGTTTCCCTTCTGACAACAGAAACAACTGCAGCGCTGCCGTCCCGTCGTCTCCCCGTCCTTCCTTCGCTCTCTCTTTGTGTGTGTGTGTTGGTTCGTGGGTTGTGTTTTGGTTCGTGAGTATTGTGTTAGTGTGTCCGTGTGATTCGTGGTCGTTCATGGAGTTCGTTGCTCATGTGTTCGAGGGTTCGTTGTGTTCATCGTGTTCGTGCCTTGGGTATCCGTTCCCATTATTCTCTTACCTTCGTCGTTTTCGTCGTCGAATTCCAGGGAAGTAACTTGTATTCTTTTCTTTGTGTAATACAAGTACTGAATACCTTCTGTAGTATAGTTGTGTTCTAGAGACAATTCTTGTGTGAAACCACTTGTTGATCTTGTCTCTATTGTGTTGACCCGCCCGTAGTTGCCTCATTACACATATGACATGAAATAACTTAGGGATGACCACTTCTTATTGTATACGTGCATGTTGTTCATGACTTGTTGTATGATCTCGTATGCTTGATGTGTTATTCATAGTGTAACTCGTTGTAGACTTGTGAAATACCCTATACCATCTTTCTTGGACATCTAGTACACCCTATTTCATGTTTGGTTATGTTTTGGATGAGTTTCATATGAACTAGTTGATTTTGTGCATGAAGGATATCTTCTGTTTTTGCCGGTTTCCCATTTTTGTTCAGTATTTTAGACCCTATTAAGGTCAGTATATGAAAATATTTTGTGAATATGAATTATAGAGAATTCTGTCTACTTTCCAAATTTTCTGACAGATCTCAGTTTCAATTTGTGAGTTGTGAGTTATGACTATTTTACTACAGATGTGTTTAAAATTCCAGATCTAGTTTATATGAATTCTGTATAATAATCTATTTTTCTACTGATGTTAAAGATTGTATTTTGATCCAATATTTTGCTAGATACAACTAGACCTGATTAGGATTAACTCCAACTTTTTATGGATTTAATGGATGACTTTTACAAACTATTCTATACTTGCAAACAACTACTATACTTACAAAATTTTCTTGCTGTTCAGTAAAGATACATAATTTCGACCTGATTCTATTTGTTGTCTATAAAAACTTTGTGAATATGAATTATAGCCTACTATATATGTTTTATCACCCTTTTGACAGATCTGGATTTCGATTTATATTTTGTGAGATATTGCTGTTTTAGTGCTGCAGTTTTTATGATTCCAGATTTACAAAACTACTGTATCTTGTTATTTTCTGATTTTACTTGACTATTCTATCTATGATGGAAAATTATGAAACTTTATTTTCTGTTACTAAACATACTAGGAAATACCCTAGATTTATCTTGAATTTAATTAGTGAGTTTTTATGCCGTTTTTCTGTTTATGAATAAAACTTTTGATTTCTGGCTGAACATATTTTCTGTACTCAAATCTGTTTTGAGACTTGTTTTTGTGAAGTACTATATGACTTATATATATTTGCTGGATTCGGTTGGGAGTCTATTTCTTAGAAATTCTGACGTATTCAGATTTGCATGTTTGTAACAACAGGAATTTTAGATTTAGTGCAGTACTGTCTTGCTATCCTGAACTAGAATTTTTGTTGTTCTATCCTTTTATGAGTTATCTTTTACCTGTACATGTTTATCTTTCAATATGAACTGGTTACTTGTTTATACCATGTTATTCTTGCCCTGTTTGTGACACATACATATCTATTTGATAATATTAATAATAATAAACAACCAAGCCGAGGTTTAAAGGGAAAGATCAAATAGTGGAAAATACAGAAACGTATACTCGGAAGGGGATCTATAGATCCTACAAGATATTTCATACTTGAGGCTTGATATTTCACACTTGAGGCCTGATACTTCATACTTGAGGCATGATATTTTACACTTGAGGCTTGATACTCCATACTTGAGGCTTGATACTTGATTACTTGATACTTGTCCATGAGTACTGTAACGCCCCGAATCCCAAATACAATTGAATTCGAGAGTTCTACAGGATCTTTCCACTTCATTTAGTACAATTTTATAAGGAAATTTGAACGTTTCACTTTACATCAGAGTTTACGTAAAACTTTTCTCTTTACATTGCACAGCGGAAGTAAAATTTACAACAATTAAATAAATGTACAACAACATTGAATAATTTTTAAGCATCTGTTCCTCTTTAACCTTTATCATGTCATTACCCTGTATATAAAACTGTGGGTACGTCAGTTTATTCAACCGACGAACATTATACACGGCCATCCTCTCTATGCCGGACATAGTATAACTTATTTTTCATATTTAACAAACACAAACTTGTCACATATCAGACTAAAGGGACTACCCTATTGATGTCGTGTTGTGATTTGTGCACTTAGTCCTTAATGCAATTATTTATATTATATGACACTAATGCGCACTTGTTCGGATTCTATGCATCCCATACTACATAGGTCCGAGGGCAAGCCCTCAATCGTTCTTCATCTTTGTAGGGTTCAATCCCTCGTCATGACTTAATCTACTACTGTAACTACGGTAAGTATCCTAGATGTTTTCTGACATATGAACTCATGTCTAGGCGCTCTGGAGGGAATCCCAACGCACTGACACATGACTCATCATGCAGGCATCCTGTGGTAATTCAGCTCCTACCATAGACATGATACCACCCGCAGTCGTCCAACATCCCACGAGCGTCGCCACCGGGACGGTACTCTGGAGCAGTATCCATGCCCTATCATGACTCATCATGGGACATCCTGGGATACGCTCTCGCCGACAATCCAATGGCCCTTATACTCAATGTTTTTCTCTTACTTTCATCACCTCTTCACTATGTAACTAATCCTTAATTTTAATGAAATCATGACCAAAATCAAAGCTCTAGAGTTAGCCCTCTTACTACTACCGGTCTTATTTCTTTCATTTCATAATGACCTAAACCTGGTCTTTTCAATGTCAATAATCACAATTTATCATTTTTCGCTTGCCGGTGTGAGTTTGGCTATACTCTAATTTTCAATTTCAATTCATAAGTTCACATGTTGAGTTGTCATACTCAAAAAATATTTCTCTTTTCCAATCATGATTTCTAAATTGTTCAATAGTCCATAATTATACATGAAATTCAACTATTCATCATGCAACTCACGAAATGTTATTGTCACATTAAAGAAACCACATCATTAGTTATTCAATTAAAGATGGACATTTACACTTCATAATTTGTCGCACTATTCTCCAATGAGAATAATTCACATCACTTCACATAATTCCTTTATTATTCGTACTTCTTTTCTAACATTCCATTTTAAGTCTTTTGCAAAGTATAACTTTTATAAAAATGCAAGTATAGAACTTTAGTTCTAAATTATACTTTTATTCTCTAAACATACTCCACGTCATGCAAATAATTCTCAAACTATTTTTCACAAGTCCCACATAATTTTTTTAATCATTAAAACACCCAAAAAATTTATTTTTCCCACAACATAATCAACAGCCGAGACCAAGAGTCGAACCAGCGACCACAGGGAAACCAACCGAAGGCACATGCCACTAGGCCGAGTGCTGCACGCGTTAGAAGAGAGGCTGAGAGCATTAAGTGCTCTCGGCCGAAACTGATTGTTTTAAAAGTTCGAAACAAAATATATGGTGTCAACGGGATTCGATCCCTCAACCTCGGAGAAACCCCGCATATACTGTAGCAATTAAGAGCGATCCGACCACTCGAGCTATAGGCTCGGGTTGTCATAGTGTAATTCGAATTTCAAAATAAAACGACCCTCTCTGTTTAGTAAAAACATTTCAATGTTCATCAAATTTTTCATTTCAAATTGCTCTTACTAACCTACTGTAAAAATTCCAGATTAATCATTCCCATCATGAATTATACTCCAGTATATAAAAATAATCTTCTTAAATGATTAAATATATTTTTCCCAATAATTAACACGTATCTACCATACAATTTGGTTAATTTGATATACTACTACTAACGCCTTTCTTTTTTTTTTTCCAACATTTTAATTTCACTAATCTCTACATCAATTTCCTGCTTTTATTCATTTCACGAACATAACAATTACATTCTAATTCATTCATTACAACGTCATAACGAAAAATCTATTTAAGCACATAAAGCGACATTGTCAATTTATTAATTCTTGCATATAATTTTTAATGCTAATAACGAAGTTTTCTTTACACACTCCATAGCCATAATCATTTCGCACACAACTTGAATTTTAATAATAGAACTACATACATTTGCACATCAACATTTCAATCAATTTATAGATCATTTTTCCAATTAAATGTGTACTCTTATTAATCTTTTTCATGCATCATTCTTTCCATTCAAATCTAGCATGCATTCCTACTTAGAAATATGGAAAATTTACCCACCTTAATTTGGAGAGAAAATACAACTAGCAACACCTCATAAACAATTGTCCTTGCCAAAAGAGCGATTCCCCTCCTCGTCGATGCGCACACAACCTCCAAGCACACCAAAACCGAGAGCTCCTTGGATGAAAGCCAGCCTCCCCTCTTCTTGATTGATGCAAGCACAATCCCCACACAATCTCTCAATCTTTTACTCACTTGTATACTACTAAATAATGTATTTTAGACTATAGGTATGGAGGAAAATAATAAGAACAGGAATAACTAGGCTAGGGGGGGGTATTTATACTAAAAATCTAGGGAAATGGATGGCTAAGATTAACTTAGGAGTTAGGAACAAATGGCTAAGATTTGAGGAGGAGTTACACTAACCACCCATGATCAAGTAACCACCACCACCATGACTCCACTTGAAAATTTTGATTTCCCTCCAAAGCTCCAAAACCGGCCATGCTTGGGAAGTGCACTTTGCACGTGTACGTGCAATGCACGTGCAAGCATTTGCCTCCAAAAATTTGTACAGTATATTAAAAAAAATCTTTAAAATGTATTCTACATTACAAGTTGTATTTAAAAATAAATTAGCTCATGGGCTTTAGTTTTTGGGCCAAATAATAATTATAAAAAGATAACAATTAAATTAGATTTGGGCTTTTAAAAAAAAAGGCTTTTTGTCTATTTGAAAAAGGGCTTTATACAAAAATAATTAAAGAGCACATATATAAATATCTATACTCATCATAATGAAAATAATTATCAAAATATTGCACGTGCACACTACGAGCAAAATAAAATAATTTTCATTAAATGAAAATCGGGGCATTACAAGTACACTGCCCTCTATGGTCCACTTTGAAATCTAAAAAGAAATTGTTTGAATGTAGCAATCATGTGGTAAAAACCTGGGATGCATGAAGTACTACCTAGATAGATATAATACAAGACTTGAACATGATCACTTGACATTTGCTACATACTACTTGATTCTTGACACTTTTTACCTGTTACTTGTTACATGTACATGATACTTGTTCACTTGACACTTGATACATGCCACTTGCACTCGTTCATCTTGCTATGCTAGTTGTTCTATTTTGTTATCATGTTTATTCCATGCTATGCTTGCTTCCGCTGTTACCCTATATTTATTTAGCTTTCCCTGTACTTGTGCCTACACTACAAGCGGCTCGTAACTTGCACTGATGAGAGTTTGTTTTCTTTTTTCTCTTCCTGCAATTTTGCTAAATTGCAGATTTTGGAGAACAGCAGGCAGATGGAGTAGGTGATATGAAATTCTAGATGCTGGAGTTTTGCTATTATTATTATTATTGCTTATTTTGAATAATTGTACTTGGTTACTTGAATTATTTTGTTTTGGGCAATGTGACCCAAAATTATTGACTTATTCAGATCTGGTTCTTTTGAAATTTATGAAATATTGTTTCAAGTAAATTCATGTTGGTATATTGATTCATATGTGCATGTGTGGTTGACTTCTCTTGCTTCCGACTTTGATTATTCTTGTAAAATGTTGTAAAGATCCTGACAGCTTATGGATGATAAAAATCATTCGCTGGGCTTAGTCACGTATCCGTATTCCGTATTTCACATTCTCTTTTTAGGAAGCGAGGCATGGTAATGTTTTTAGTGGTATCAGAGCCCAGGTTTGGCTAATGTATTAGTTTGACTGATATATTAGACAAGCTTGGCTCGTTCTGGGATTGGCATAACAGTACATAGACCATGCATACATGAATGAATTATATTCAACTTTGATCGGGATGTTAATTATTTTTGATCTTGTGCAGACCATGGCTCGTAGAGGTTCCACTTATTTTTTATCTGGATGGTAATTATTCTTGATCTAGATGCTAATTATTTTTTATCTTCAGGATGATCAGCCTGGGCTTGAGGCCGTTACCAATGTGTTGGAACGGCTGGTCAATATGCAGCAGAACCACAGTGACCTTGTGATGGCTGCATTGGAAGCTGTTCGGGTTCTGCCTCCCACTGTGCCTATGCAGGCAACTCTCCTTCCTCGTCCAGGTACAGTCACAGATTTCATGATGCTGCATTCGACAGATTATCCGGCACTGAGGCACCTTTGGAGGCAGAACAATGTTTGATATGGACTGAGCAGTTGCTTTTGGCGGCGAGAGTTACCGATGCCGATAGAGTGGATGTGGTGGCCATCCAGCTGGTGGATCTGGCCCATATTTGGTGGAGGCCCGAGTCCAAAAAGCTCGAGCGACCGATTACTTGGGCCACGATCACTAGGAGCTTCTTGGAGAAGTTCTTCCCTAGCAGCACTCGAGTGAAAATGGAGCACCAGTTCCTGGCCCTGAAATAGGTTGGTAGTTATTTCTATTTTGGAATTTTGTTACATATTGTTCATGCAATGTTGTAACATTAGACTTTCTTGAAAACAGGGCTCCAGGTCTGTGGATGACTATGCAGCTGAATTTACAAGACTTAGCCACTTCGCAGCCGTTCTTATGACGAACAATGAGGATAGGGCTCGTTGATTCACATTGGGAATTGAGCGAGAGATTCGGGTTCAGCTCGTCTCTCTTCGCTTGCGTACTTACGCAGAGGCTTTTGAGGTGGCTCGAGCTCAAGAGCAGGCTCGTGGTGGGTTGGTGTAGTACCTTGTATCGTTAAATATATTTTTAAGAGTTATAAATGAATTAAAATGATTTTTGGTGATTTAATGAATATTTTTCAGAAAATTTATCTTTTTACACGTGCAAATATTTTCTTGAAAAGTTCAAAGTCAAAAATTATTTTGTGGAAAATCATTATTTATTATTAGATATTATTTGTGAATTTTTTGGATTTTTTTGACATTTATTGGACCTATTTGCAAATATTACAAAAAGAAGGACTTTTGTGCAATATTACCAATTGGAGTGAAAACTCCAGATTTTTGGATTTTTTGGCAGGGTATAATGCCTAGTAAACTCAGGGTTAAAAATTTTACTTTTTGTTTAGATGAATTTGGTTTATTTTGCAAGTTTTGATAAAAGGGGATCTTTTTGCAAAATTGTCATTTTGAGGGGTAAAAGTGCAAAATTGTTTTCTGGGTTTCTCAAACAGTGCCGGCTGATGCTAGTGGGGGGTCTTTTTGATTTTTTGAACTGGATTAAATTGGTTTTATCAAGTTTTCAAGTATAGGGATCTATTTATGTAAAGTTATATTTAAAAGGGAATATTTTGCAAATGTGTTCAAAACCCTAATTCTCTTATTTCCGGCCTATTTAAAAGGTGGAGTGCAGCCGTCTTTCGCTGCACAATACAAAGGTTTTATTATTATTATTTTCTTGAAGATTTACGGAGGAGATCTTGGATTTCTTGGGAAGGAGAGGCTTTTCTCATTTTTTTAATTTGTCTTTATTTGATCTCTTCAACTAGGTGAGTGACATGTTTTGTTTTGTTTTGTTTTGTGTATGTTGTATGTGGTGTTTCATCTATTAGAAAGCATGCTAGGGTTTTGATATGAATACATATGGTGGATTGGATGAATTGATAAGTTAAAAATTGGATCTTTTGTGAAAACCCTAGTTATTTATGAGTAGAATTTCATGTGAATGATTTTAGATTGTAGGAGAACCTAATATAATTGTGAGTAGGCTATTTCGTTTGGATTATTGTTGATTTGATTGAGTATGGGGAATGTTATGCATAAATTGATTAAAGATAAGGTTTTTTGGACTATTGGTGAGTTGGATGAATGCAACTTGGCCATGTTAATGATAAATTTGTTTTTGTTTATGAATTAACTATTGAGATTAGTTGAGATTGAGTTTGAGAAATTTTGAGAAGGATTAGTGGATTAAAAGACTGTGTCTTGAGGATTTGAGTTGTGATGCTTAGATTTGGGTTTGATACATTTTTGACTAAATTGGGGGATTTTGTGATTTGTGAGAGATTTTACTTGAATTTGGATTTCTTAAATACTAAGATTAAATCTGAATATGTTGTTATTTCTAATCGATGGATTTGTAAATTTTCTTTGGTGCATAAACATGCACGAACACTATTACTTGCATATCATATTTTGTTGTTTTGAAGGAATTGAATCTTTAAGTGTTTTTGAAGATGTTGGTTATATCTCAACATATTTTTGTATTAATATGGTTTGGAACATAATACGAAGGTCTTTTGATGTATGATTGATTCTTAAAAACTTTATTTTCATATATGCACATATTCATGTTTCAATTTGAAGGAATTCATCCAAAAGGCTATTTTTATCAATTCAAAGTGGTTTTGATTGGTTTTGTGAACTCTTATATACTCTACAAGTCGTATTTGATCATATCAGAAATATACTTTTTATAGATTTCGTTTTTATAAAGTAAAACTCCGTATCGGTTGAAATGTGCACAACTAAAACTGCAGTCTGGAGGACTAACAGTCGACCGACCAATGTCGACAGTCGACTGTTGGGGTCCTGGCTGAGGTATTTCTTGAGTCTCGAAAATTTCTGCGGGACAGTCGACTGGCTTCCTTATACAGTCGACTGTCACTGCTGAGATTTCTGTTTTCTTGATGTATTGGATTTTCATGCGGGACAGTTGACTGACCACTTTACACAGTCGTCTGGTCTGCTCTGATTTATGTTTTTTTTTAAAGATTATGATTTTACACGGAACAGTCTACTGACCCATTTTTCCAGTTGACTGCCTCTGCACTGTTTTGATGTTTCTCGAAGTTTTGGATTTTCGCTTTGCACAGTCGACCGGTGACTTTTTACAGTCGACTGCTACTACTTAGAATGATTTTCTTGAAGTGCTGGTTTTTTGCTCTGGACAATCGACCGACTCCGGTTTACAGTCGACTGTTACTGATGTTTTCTTGAATTATTCTGATGTTCTTTAAACGATTGAATCTTAAAAGTTTTGGATCTATAACTTACTATTCTAAACATTATCCTTTCTACAGAACATATGTTTTCAAGATGTTTAATTGTTGGGTTTGGATTCTAGAATTTTATAAAAGATTTGGGTTTTGTTGATTGGAGAAGTTTCTTTATCATCGTTTTGACGATGGATTTGTGAGTTTTGGTCTTGATGATATCTCTAGGAGTTGAGTGGGAGTCCTGTGAATAGGAAGTTGAGATTTGTTGATTTAGACCAGTTGGGTTTTGGGGTTATTGTTGAGTATTTAAGTTCGGCAGGATACACTAACTCTAGATATGGAGATTTTTGTGTTTTAATAATAACCAACCTAAGGACAGGCACTAGTGGAGATGTGATGGAACTTGGGAAACGTAAGTATAGGATCATGGTTTTGTTAGTCCAACGGATGCGTTCCAGGACTGTTTGTTGTTCTGTCTCGAGAGGACATTTGTATGTTCGTGTGTCGAGGGTCTGCAGGCCTATTCACTGAGCATGCAGGGTGCATTCGCATATCGAGGGTCGGCATGCCTATTCATGGAATGTACCTGGTGTATCTGCACGTCGAGGGCCTTGCAAGCCTATTCGTGGGGTACACGGTTGGGAGGTGATACTCCGGTTTTTTAGCTATCTTACATGATGCTTGCGCGTCGAGGGCTATGGTGCCTATTCACGGAGTATTTTGGATATTGTTCTCCATAACTGTAGTAGGATTAGTTGCATAACGAGGGATTTAACCCTATAAAGTGGAGATCGATAAGGGCTTGCACTGGACCTATGTACTATGGAATGCATAGAAACCGACAAGTATGCATTAGAGAGTCAGCATATAGCATTGTGTTTTCTTGACTTGGTTTATGCTTGTGTTTTCCTATTTTTCCTACACTTGACACTTAGTCTAGTTTCACTTGTTGTTTTCATGTATTACTATTTACTATCTTATATTGCTTGATGTTTTCATGCTTTACTTATTGTTATTTCTCATTTCATTTATTCTTGCGGTTAATACATGTTATTGTGACTCTATGTTTTATGATTTATTTACGTTGTTTTCTTTTTATGTCACTCACACCGTTATGGCTGACCCCTGTAGTTTTGGGGGTTAGGGTTATTTCTAGGCTCATGTTTTACAAGTAGATGCTTATAGCTTTGGAATTTGGATGCTGGTGCTAAATTGATGTTATGCCTTATATAAATTTGTAAAAGAAGTGTTGTAAAAGAAAAAATTTTGTAATTCAAGGTGTTTTGTTTTCCGTTGTGTTTGTGAAGATTGTTGTAATGAAAGTTGAAATAAAAATTATCTGTGTTGTCGACTATGTTTACTATTGCAATTGAAGTTGATGCTGGGAATTGTGCCACATATTTCTAAGATATCATATTGGAAATTCGGGGCGCTATAGTTGGCTCCTCCCCAGCGGACTGTTCCGCACTCTGTTGTTGCTACGCCTTCTGGTGGACTTATTCGGAGGCCTGTCCCAGCCCATTCGGTCAGGGCAGCTCCTTACTCTTCTGCAGTAAGCAGGTTGCCCCAGCTCGTGGTCCAGTCAGGCCACCGCTTCCTTCGCAGCGCCAGTTTGTTGATCAGAGGACCGCTGTTCCCAGGAGAGGTCAGGCTTTCAACCTGACTACTGCAGATGCTGAGTCAGCATAGGATGTTGTTGCAGGTATATTTTGCTTTTGTTGCTTTGTTTTTGTTGTTTTCCTTTGCTTCTTTCTTTCTCTTGCATTATCCTTTCATATTGTCTTTCTGCATTATGTTTTCCTCACTCCTGTTCATCCATTCTCCTTCCCTGTCTTTTTGATTCTATCTTAGGTGTTGTCCTTGTTTTTTCTTTTCCTGATCATTTTCTTTTTGATTCCGAGGCAACCCATTCCTTCATCTCATCTCAGTTCGTGGCTCGCCATCAGTTGGAGTGCAGCGTCATGTCAGAGGCTTGGAACATTGTGACAGGTGGTGGTGTTGTCATTTGTTCCCGGAAGTGCAGGCAATGTCCCGTAATTATTGGTAGCACAGATTTCATGGCCGACCTGATTGTAATTTAGAATTCAAGATTCGATGTTATTCTCGGTATGGATTGGTTAGGTGAGTCCCACGCCATTATTGATTACTGTGCCAAGAAAGTTGTATTTCGAATCCCAGGTCACGTGGAATTTGAGTTCCATGCCGGGGAGATGTTCCTTGACCGAGCTGAGACTGCAGTTGACCAGGAGGTTTATGCGATGGAGTTGCATTCAGGCTGTGAGGCAAAGGCGTTGGTTGGAACTTATAGCCTATTATGACATCAGTTTGCAATACCATCCTGGTAGAGTGAACTTGAAGCCAGATGATTTGAGCAAGAGACCGGCAGCTATGTTCTTGACTCAGCAGAGGGATTTGGTTGAGCAGATGCGGAGGTTGAAGTCTGATGTGTTGTTGCCGAATTCTGATCGGAGTTGTTTGGTGCTCCAGCTTCGGTAGAAGACCGCCAGACTTCTTCAACTGCTTCCCATTCTGGAGTGGAAGTGGGAACACAT
Source organism: Hemerocallis citrina (assembly GCA_017893485.1). NCBI lineage: Eukaryota > Viridiplantae > Streptophyta > Magnoliopsida > Asparagales > Asphodelaceae > Hemerocallis > Hemerocallis citrina. The sequence goes on along the minus strand of CM030359.1, from coordinate 190,528,277 downwards.
CACTATGGATTTTATGACCACTTTGCCGAGGAGTCCTAAGGGTCATAATACCATTTGGGTGATTTTCGACCGATTGACGAAGAGTGCTCACTTCATTCCCTTCCGAGTCGGGCAGTCTACTGAAAGCCTAGCTGAGAATTACATGCAAGAGATCGTCAGACTTCATGGAGTTCCAGTCAGTATTGTATCTGACAGGGATACGAGATTCGGATCTCAGTTTTGGGAGAGTCTTCAGAGCAGCTTGGGGAGTAAATTAAAGTACAGTACAACTTTTCATCCCTAGACTAATGGACATTCAGAGAGGACCATCCAGATTCTTGAGGACATGTTGAGGTCCTGTATGCTGTAGTTCGGTGGATAATGGGAGGACCATTTGCATCTCGTAGAGCTCTCGTACAATAACAACTTTCACGCCAGTCTTAAAGCTACAACGTTTGAGGCACTTTATGGGCGGAAGTGTAGATCACCAGTGTGCTGGGATGACATTGGTGAGAAGAATTTGTTGGGTCCAGAATTGATCACCAGGACAATTGATGCGGTGGCTTGGATCAGGAAGCAATTGCAGGCAGCTCAAGATTGGTAAAGGCGATGGGCTGATGTCCATCGGAGAGCTTTGGAGTTTGAGGTTGGTGACCATGGCTTCCTAAAGGTATCGCCTTGGTGCGGTGTCATTCGGTTTGGTGGTGGGGGCAAGCTCAGCCCTAGGTATATTCGACCGTTTGATATTGTGGAGCGAGTAGGCAAAGTGGCCTATCGTCTCGTATTGCCGCCAGCTTTATCAGGAGTGCATGATGTTTTCCATGTCTCACAACTCAGGAGATATATTCGAGATGAGAGCCACGTGATCGACTATTCTGAGTTGACCGTTCGACCAGATTTGACTTGTGAGATTCCGCTAGTTGCTATTTTAGATCGACAGGAGAAAGTGCTTAAGAACAAAGTCATCAAGCTAGTTCGTGTTTCTTGGAATCTTCACTTGCCCGGTGAGTCGACTTGGGAGCTGGAGGAGGAGATTCAGCAGAAATTTCCTCATCTGTTTGAGTAGTTTTTCTTGTTTTGTTCTTTCTTTTCTTTTCGGGGTTACCCTATGTACCTCTTGTTTGAATTTCGAGGACGAAAATTCTTCTTGTTAGGTGGGTAGGATTTGTCACCCCTGTTTTCCGTTTTCTGTATTTTGATTGTATTTTCTTTTTCCGTGTATTTGATTCAGCTTGTATATCTTCTTGGACCGTATATTGGATCTTCTTTTCCAATATATTCATTTATTTGATTTGTCGTCTCATTTAAGTTCTCGGTTCTATTGTCCGTCTAATGTTTCGTCTCCATTTGATCGAGCTATTATTTTGATCCTCTTTATTTTATTTGTTCATGCCCTACTTTATTTGTTCATTTTGTGCCCATCTCGTTATTTTGGACCATCTCATTTTATTTATTTATTTGAATCTTTTTTTTTACCCAAAACCCATTATTTATTTAACCCAATACCCATTAACTATTTACGCTAAAAAAACCCCTGCACCCCTGACCCGTTAGCCTTATCCGCTACGACCCAAACCTGTTTGCATACCCGTTTAACTCCTACCCTATACAGCCGTCACCCTCACCCTTTAAAACCCTAATTCATTATTTACCCAGTATGTATATATATATATATATATATATATATATATATATATATATATATATATATATATATATATATATATATATATATCACCCATGCCCCTGTTCTTCATCCCTAACCAACCTCTCTCCCCTACCTCTCTCTCCCCCCGACCTCATACCTCCTGCACTCCTCGAAACCCGTCCATCTCGAGCCTCTTACACACCCCCGATTTCCTTCTATCTCTTTCTCTCGTCCATCCCTCTTGCACCTCCTTGTGCACCTCGATGTCGAAAGCCAGCCATGACAGCCCCAGCCCCTGCAGCGACTTGCTGTGCTCCTCCCGAGTGCCACCCTGCCGTCCCCCTAGTCCCCTCTCCCTGCCGTGCTCCTTCTTTCGGCAGTTGCACCGACAGCGACACAACCCCGCTCGGCCTGTGTTCCACTGCCTATTTTTCCCCTCCGACAACAGCAACAACCACAGTGCCGCCGTCTCGCCGTCGTGTTGCCATCGTCTCCCCATCCGGCCCTCGCTCTCTCTTTGTGTGCGTGTGTTGGTTCTTGGGTTGTGTGTTGGTTTGTGAGTATTGTGTTCGTGTGTTCGTGTATTCGTGTGTTCGTGTGATTCGTGGTCGTTCGTGGAGCTCGTGTGTTCGAGGGTTCATTGTGTTCGTCGTGTTCCTGCCCCGGGAATCCGTGCCCGTTATTCTCTTATCCTCGTCATTTTCGTCGTCGGATTCCAGGCAAGTAACTTGTATTCTTTTCTTTAGGTAATACAAGTACTAAATACCGTCTGTAGTATAGTTATGTTCTAAAGAAAATTCTTTTGTGAAACCCCTTGTTGATTTTGTCTCTATTATGTTGGCCCGCCCATAGTTACCTCATTACGCACATGACATGAAATAACTTAGGGATGAGCACTTCTTGTTGTATACGTGCATGTTGTTCATGACTTGTTGTATGATCGCGTATGCTTTATGTGTTATTCGTAGTATAACTAATTGTAGACTTGTGAAATACCCTATACCATGTTGCTTGGACATTTAGTACACCCTATTTCATGTTTGGTTATGTTTTGGATGAATTTCATATGAATTAGTTGATTTTGTGCATGAAGGATATTTTCTGTTTTTGCCGGTTTCCTGTTTTTGTTCAGCATTTTAGACCCTATTAAGATCAGTATATGAAAATATTTTGTGAATATAAATTACAGAGAATTCTGTCTACTTTCCAGATTTTCTGACAGATCTCAGTTTCGATTTGTGAGTTGTGAGTTATGACTATTTTACTACAGATGTGTTTAAAATTCCAGATCTAGTTTTATATGAATTCTGTATAATAATCTATTTTTCTACTGATGTTAAAGTTAGTATTTTGATCCAATATTTTGCTGGTTACAACTAGATCTGATTGAGATTAATCCCAAATTTTTATGGATTTAATGGATGACTTTTACAAACTATTCTATACTTGCAAACAACTATTATACTTGCAGAATTTTCTTATTATTCAGTAAAGATACATAATTTCGACCAGATTCTATTTGCTGTCTATGAAAACTTTGTGAATATGAATTATAGCCTACTATATCTATTTTATCACCCTTTTTACGGATCTGGATTTCGATTTATATTTTGTGAGATATTGCTGTTTTAGTGCTGCAGTGTTTATGATTCTAGATTTACAAAACTACTGTATCTTGTTGTTTTCTGATTTTACTTGACTATTCTATCTATGATGGAAAATTATGAAACTTTATTTTCTGTTACTAAACATACTAGGGAATACCACAGATTTTTCTTGGATTTAATCAGTGAGTTTTTATGCTGTTTTTCTGTTTATGAATACAAACTTCTGATTTCTGGTTGAACAAATTTTCAGGACTCAAATCTGTTTTGAGACTTGTGTTTGTGAAATACTATATGACTTATATATATTTGCTGGATTCGACCCGGAGTCTATTTTCTAGAACTTCTAATGTATCCAACGGAAATTTCAGATTTAGTGCAATACTGTCTTGCTGTCCTGAACTAGAATTTTCGTTGTTCTATCCTTTTATGCGTTGTCATTCACCTGTATATGTTTATTTTTCAATATGAACTTGTTACTTGTTTATACCGTGTTACTCTTACCCTGTTTGTGAGACATACATGTCTGTTTGATAATAATAATAATAAATAACCAAGCCGGGGTTTAAAGGGAAAGATCTAATAGTGGAAAATATAGAAACGTGTACACGAAAGGGGATCTATAGATCCTACGTGATATTTCATACTTGAGGCTTGATATTTCACACTTGAGGACTGATACTTCATACTTGAGGCTTGATATTCCACACTTGAGGCTTGATAATTCATACTTGAGGCTTGATACTTGATTACTTGATACTTGTCCCTAAGTACACTGCCCTCTATGATTCACTATGAAATCTAAAACGAAATTGTTTGAATGTAGCAACCATGTGGTAAAAACCTGGGACGCATGAAGTGCTACCTAGATAGATATAATACAAGACTTGAACATGATCACGTGATATTTGCTACTTACTACTTGATTCTTGACACTTGTTACCTGTTATTTGTTACTTTACATGATACTTGTTCACTTGACACTTGATACATGCCAGTTGCACTCGTTCATCTTGCTATGCTAGTTGTTCTATTTTTATATCATGTTTATTCCATGCTATGCCTGCTTCTGCTGTTACCCTATATTTGTTAAGCTTTCCCGGTACTTGTGCCTGCACTTTAAGTGGCCCGTAACTTGCATTGACGGTAGTTTGTTTTCATTTTTCTCTTCCTGCAATTTTGCTAAATTGCATATTTTGGAGATCAGCTGCCAGATATAGTAGGTGATATGAGATTCTAGATGCTGGAGTTTTGCTATTACTATTATTATTGCTTATTTTGAATAATTGTACTTGGTTACTTGGATTATTTTGTATTGGGCAATGTGACCCAGGATTATTGACTTGTTCAGTTCTGGTTTATTTGAAATTTACGAAATTTTGTTTCAAGTAAATTCCTGTTGGTATATTGATTCATATGTGCATGCATATTGACTTCTCTTGCTTCCGACTCTAATTATTCTTGTGAAATGTTGTAAAGATCTTGACAGCTTATGGATGATGAAAATCATTCGCTGGGCTTAGTCACGTATCCGTATTCCGTATTCTCTTTTTGGGAAGCGGGGCGTGACACCCGCTATTTTCGTCTCCTCATTTGTTTCGATGCGAAACAAAGCACCGTCGCTCCTCGCCGAAGTCCTCGTCACTGCATTGCTTCCCAATCGCCAGCGTCCCGCCGTCGCCACCCTTACTGTCGTTGCTGCTGTCGCTTCTTAACTGCAAGCGCCGCCACTGCTGTTTCCCACCACGATCTCTCTCTTTCTCTCTGCTGTTGGTTTCGGTGGTAAAGTGGGGACCCATTGCTGTTTGGTGTTCGTCGGTAGAGGGAATCACGGATCGTGTTTGCTTTTGTGAAGGATGAAGGAATTGATTTGTTGTTTTGGCTATGTGCTGTTTGTGGATTTGCTATGTAGGCATTTGCACGTAGCTCGCAAGTGTTTTCCGTTCGTGGGTTCGTCACCCGGCATTCTCATCCCGTTATTCTATATATTCGAAATTAACATCTAAAAGACCAGCATCTTCTTGAACTAGTTATTGTTTTGTTCAAGGTTCTTTGATCTCTACAAGTAGATCCAGATCCTTTTTATCGTACTGCTATTTGAATTCAATTAAGTATATTGAGGGTTTACACGAGCTAACCCAATATGTGCTTAACATCGTGCCTACATCTTTGATCTAAAACCTAGTCCCTCTTGTACATTGCATATGCACGTTTACATGAAAAATAACTAGATCCATGTTATAAAACTGTTTGATGAATTGAATCTGTTAGATTGAAGTTGAATTAATGAATTGATTACCATGCCTATGAAATTGCATCTTAAAACTGAAATTATGCATGTTAAACATCTAGCATCACTTTGATTATTAATTAGCATGAACTATATGCTTGTATGATTAAGTTGTTGCCTATTCATATCAAATTAAATTCTGGCCTACTGTTTGTTCCTTTTTGTATCAGATTTTTGACCATGTTTCTGTTGTAATTTGGAAATAACTTTCTGAATATGATCTGTAGCCCTATGAATCAATTTTCCAGAACTTTTGACAGATTTGAATTCCAATGTATAATCTGTTAGATATCAGTATTTTAAAATAGCTAGGTCTGAATTTCTAGATTCACAAATTCATGCACATCTTTCTGTTTCATAATTAAAAAGAACATGATAACGGTAAAATAAAAATATAAAATTAATTTTGCTGAAACTAGACATGTATAGAATCACCCTGGATTTTTGTAGATTTAATTGAGGAGTTTGCTGACCTAATTCATATGTTTGAACACAATTCATAACTTGTTGCCTGAACATAAAATCTAAAAAGAATAGGATTTTCACCCTAGTTTTTATAGCTTTTATAAGTCGTATAAATATTCGCTGGAACCGGCAGAGAGTCTAGTTTCCATATTTGCTTTTCTATAGTAGCGGTAATCTGTGTTTTTGTACAGAAACGTTATGCTGTTCAGATTGTGTGATTTGTGCTAAATTAATATGATTGCTTCTTGATTGGTCTGTTACGAGTAGAATTAGACACACCTAGCATCATACAACATTGACACCTTTTTGCATGTTCACATAAGATGAAATAAAATGTTAACAAGCCGGGGTATTTTGGGATGACTTGGTAGTGAACAATCGGAAATTATACTCAGTCGGGCCCTACTGCTTGACTTGTACTTACAGGTGGCTATAAAATACCGCTTGATAATCACTGTCACTGAACATTAAACACTGATTACTGGGTCGAGTACACGAACCGTGAATTCACCATCAGTCTAAAGCATACACTGTGTACTTGCGCCAAACCTGTGGAATGGGACGCAGTAGTACGTGCACTAGATAGGTTAATAAAATGATTAATAACCTGCATTTGACATTTCATGCTTGATTTCGTATACTGTCACCACCATTAGACTTGAATTGAAACTATTAATTAAATGCATGATTAAACATAGATCCCTTGACATTATTGTCATTCCTTGTCCTTGTTATTGACTTTGATCCTGTTCCTTTTCTTTTTGATATATCATGTTCCTATTATTCTCTGTTTTCTCTACTTTCTGTTCAAGACTTGCTCTAAGGACATTATTTTCTTTCATTTAGATCAAGAATTTATAGGTACTAAAGGAATAATACGAAAAGAAATTGGTGAGCAACGATTCTAAGAGATGGAACCAAAGATTGTGCTGCTTTATTTACTTTATTGCTAGATTTATTTCTTTTGAACATTGTCTTGATATTATACTTGTTTTTGGGCTTTTATGACCAGGAGTTTGTTTTTATCCCAGATGTTGGATATTATTATTCGGATTATTTCATTTATTATTGAAGTTGATCTTGTTTATGTGATTATATCTCCTTGTGTGGTTGTGATTGTTATTTCATATTGTTGAGTTAGTCTGGTATAGGTTATAGATGGTGTTTACATCATTCGCTGGGCCTATGTTACGTACTCGTATTCTGTATTTTGGGAAGCGGGGCATGACAAATATAATTTTCGATTTGAAAATATTTTAATAGAAGATCCAAAACGAATGTAAAACAAAATAAATTTATAAATAATCAAAATGCAGAAAATATTCACAAATATGTATTTGCGGGAACGTAGGTTACAATAACTCACGGTGGACATATGGGTGAGTTGAGAGAATAAATTATACGATTGATTTATCGTATGCATAGCTCATAGTTTTTCTAGGGTTTGTTGATACCTAGGGTTGACAAACGGGTCGACCAGACTGGGTCGGTCGAACCCATCTGCATTGGAACCCAACTTAGGCAGGTTGGGGTCGGGTTCTAGTGGCAACCGGGCAGGGCCGGGCTGGGTTGTAAGTGCAAAAAGTCGAGCCGCCCAACCCGCGAACCCTTTCGGGTCCAACCCGGGTCGGGTCGGGTCAGGTCGCAGGTTGGGCCCGTCTAAAGTTAATTTTTTTTTTACTTTAAAAAAAATGTAATTTTAATAATAATAAAAAAATGTAGTAATAATAATAATAATCAAAGAGTAAATGTAACCCATGGTTTCCCCAAAACGTATTTTTGTGTATTTATGTATTTAAAATTTTCGCAATTTTTTTTTTTTGGTTTTCAAATTCTTTTATCAAAATGTAATGCTGGATCTTCTATTAAAATCTATTTCGATCGATAATTTTATTTGTAAATCTTATTATTGTTATTAACACTTTGATCTCTATTATTATTTTTAATACTATTACTATTATTATTATTGTTATTATTATTGTTTTTATTATTGTTATTAATATTTCTATAAAATCCTAAATTTTTATTTTTATTAGTTATTGTATTTTCCTAATACCCAAAACCCAATTTTATTTTATTGGACTTCTTTTATTAAAAACTCCTAAACCCATTAAGCCTAAATACCCATACGCATTTAATCCCTATCACCCTTTAACCCAATAATCATCTGCACTCGTACCCGTTATCCCCATACACTAAACTACCCAAACCCAAAACCCCTCACCCAGACCCGTTATTTTAAATCCCCTAACCCCTTTCTAACCCACACCCGTTACCTATTACCCCGTCATACACCCTAAAACCCTAAATACCTATATACATATACCCCCTCTCCTAATTGTTCATCTTCTAAACCTCCAGTCGCCTCTTCAAATTCTCGTCCTTCCTCCCACCTTCTGATCTCTCCTCCCCTGCCAGCTTGTACTCCTCCCTGCAGCGCCTCTCCTCGACACCGCAGCTAGCAGAGAGTGCCGACCACCAGGTGCATCCTGTGTGTTGTCCCTTCCGCAGCAGTAGCTGCTGTTCCATCGTCGTGCCTCTCCCTGTGCACCCTCATCCCTGTTTCCTCCACTCCCTGCATCATGCTGCCATCAGCCGACCGCCGCTACCCCCTGGTAGACTTCTCCCTGTGCGTTGTGCTGTCTCTACTCGGCCGCAATAGTAGTTCCACCAGTGACAGCAGCCAGCAACATCTTGCTATCACATCGTCGTGCTGCTCCCAACGCCGTCGATCGCCATCTGAGCTCCCGCCATCTGTCGTCATGGTGCTTCGCTGCCGTCATCCTGCATCACAGAGCACAACCCCCCCTGCCTAGTTTTGATCATGTTCATCCTGGCCGTTTGATCAACATCATGATCATCTAGTTTGATCTGGACCATCAGATTGAGTTTGATCAATATCAACTAGATCTTGGTCGTCCGATTGTCGATCGATTTTTATCATTATCGCTCTTGGATCTAGCTGTTGGATCTCTTGATCGTCTTCTTGATCATCGAGACTCGTGCCTTGTGTTCGTGATTGCGATTATGATCGTGTGTTTGTGATTGGTTCGTGATTTGTTTGATTGTGTTCGTGCCGAGATCCGTTCCCATTATTCTTGCTTTTGGCTTCGTTGTTTTCGTCGTCGGTTAAGGCAGGTAACTTGTACTCAAATTCTTTTGTATGATACAAGTCAAAAATACCACCTATAAAGTAGTTGGGTTCTAGAGACGACTCTGGTGTGTTATTCTTGTTGGGTTTTGTCTCTATAGTGCTATTTGACCATAGTTGACTCACGACACAAATTCGACATGAAACAACTAGATTTTCGCTCATTCTTGACTTGATCATGTATGTGAACTATTTGTGAGAATTTGACTATTTGTTGAGATCCATGTGATTAACTTGTTGGGGACTTGTTATATACCCTAATCCATATCTTGTTTGGACACTTGGTAGACTCGATTTCATGCTTGGTTGTGTGTGGATTAAGTTTCGTTGGATATATGTTGATTTTGGTTTTTAAGGAAATTCTATGTTTTGTCGATGATCTGTCTTGATCAGTAATTTAGACTATATTAAGATCAGAATCTTAATTTTAGTATACAACATGATTTGTAGAGGATTTCGTCTTCTTTCCAACCCCTCTGATCTTACTCGATTTCATTTTCGTATGTGTGAGATATGACTGTTTTACTACAGAGGTGTAGATCTTTTCCAGATTTCGTTTCTTGGTAATTTTGATGACTAAATTATTTTGATACTTGTGCTACACATATTATTTTGGTCTAAAACTTTGGTCAGTTTTTCTATACTTATCTAGGGATTACTCAGAAGTTTGGCAGATTTTACTGATGAATTTTATATGCCGTTTCATTCTTGTTTATAAAGACTGTACTTACTGTATTTTACTCGTTGTTCTGTAAATAATCGTATTTTCACCCTGATTCCTTAGACTGTATGAAAAATATTTGTGAAATGTGAAAGCTAGTTTATATTCTCGATTTTCATCTCCCTTTGGCAGATTTGGATTTCGTTTCACGGTTTGCGAGATATTACAATTTTTGTACAGCTGTGTTGGGAATTCCAGACTTGCCAAACTATCGTTTCTTTATGATTTCTGATTTTACTTGACCAAGGTAGTCTTACTGGAAAATTATAAAACTTTATATTTTGATACTAGACAGATAGGGGAATACCCCAAATTTTTCGTGGATTTATTTATTGAGTTTTGATGTTGTTTTCCTGACTGAGAATTTGATTTACTGAATTCTGCCTGAACATATTTTCTAGATTTAAATCAGTTTTGAGTTATGATTTTGTGAAACAACATATGACTTGTTTATACTTGCTGGATTCGGTCGGAAGTCTATTTTCTATATTCTCTGACGGATTCAAGTTTGCATGTTTGTATTAGCGGGAATCACTGTTTTAGTACAACGCTGTCTTGCTGTCCTGAATTAGAAAGCTAGTCGTTTTACCCTGTTATATGTTATCTTGTACCCACACATGTTTATCTTGCAACTTGAACTTGTTATATGATCATGCTATGTTATTCTTGATATGTTTTGCACACATACATGCTTTTTGGACACTAATAATAATAAAATAACCAAGCTGGGGTTAAGGGAAAGATCTAGTAGTGGATAGTGCAGAAACGTGTACTCGGAAGAACCTAGTGGTTATTGGAGCTTGTTTACATGTGGAGCTTGACACGATATACATGACACGTACACACATGACACTGGAGCTTGTTTGGGTTTTGGAGCTTGTTTACATGATACATGATTACATGATACTTGGAGCTTGTCCCTGAGTACACTGTCCTGTATGGTCCCCTATGAAATCTAAAGCAAAACTGTTTGTTGTAGCAGCCATGTGTTATGTTTTTGGGGCGCATGAAGTGCTACCTAGATAGTAATAACTACAAGACCTGATACATGACACTTGAACATGATACATGCCCACTTGATACTTGACTACATGATATATGAGATTTGATACTTGATACAAGCTACATGATTACATGATTCTTGATACTGGTTACTTGATTAAGGACACTTGTTTATTTGACACTCGACACATACTATTATACTTGTTCATCTTATCATGCCATGATTTATATTCTGTTATCATGCTTATACCATGCTAGGCTTGTTACTTAGATATATCTATCTCATGTACTTGTATCCTACATTATAAGTTGCCCGTAACTTGCAATTGATGGGAACTTGTTTTCTTTTTTCTTTCTCCTGCGATTTATTAATTGCAGATCAGGATGGTCAGCTACCTAATGACATTGAAGATATGTGATACTAGTGCTAGATTTCCTGCTTTATTATTATTATTATTTATTGCTTGATTTGAATAAAATGTACTTGATTACTTGGATAATTATCTGGTATTTGGGCGATGTGACTCAGGATATTTGACTTGTCCAGATTCTGATTTATTTGATATTTATATATCTTTGGTTTCAAGTAAATTTCTGTTGGTATCTTGTTTCAATTATGCATACCTAGTTGTATCTTTTGCTTCCGACTCTGATTATCTTGTGAAATGTTGTAAAGATTCTTGAACAGCTTATGGATGATGTAAATCATTCGCTGGACTTTTGTCACGTAACTGTATTCCGTATTCTTTTGGGAAGCGGGGCGTGACAGTAAAATTGCCAAAAAAATGTATATATTATTAATATGATTTCAACTTATACAAGTTTCACAATTTGTAATAAGAAATACAGATTTTCTACAAATTTGTTGTATACAATAACAAATTTCTTAGGTACAATTTCAATTTTCTTCAATTATCCTAATTTTTAATAACAAACAAAGATTTTATATAATTTTTTATACATTTACAATTGTCTTCAATTTGTTGGTCTTCAATTCTTCATTTTGGTTGCTATTGTTGTTGTTGTTGTTCTTCCGGCGAGTTGCTTCCACTTGTAGACGTGTCGAACGCTACTCCTTGAATCCTATCTTCGACCTTCATCCAGTCTTCCGTACAGACAAGCATCTCCAACGATTGGGGCTTCAAGCGATTCCTGTAATCGGTTAGAACCCTCCCACTTATAGAAAATACACTTTCTGAAGCAACTGTAGAGACATGAGGAGTTAGTAGATCTTTAGCCATATATTTAAGAATACTATAAGTATGTTCATGGTCTTTCCACCTTTATAAAATATCTAGTAAAGAAGTAAAACTTTCAGAATCTTGTTGATTATACCAATGTAATTCATTTGGTTGATTAGTCCTAGCTTTTTTTGATTGAATTTTTTCAAGTAAATTAAATGTGGCATCATCTAATTCATTCTTACTCTTACCTGTAGAAGTAGCAGAAGAAGAAGTAACTAAAGCAGTAGTACTACTAGAAAAAAAACTCCTATCATAATAATCATACAAGTTATTTAATGTCGATTCAAATTTAGCTAAAAATGTTCCGCAATCAATTTCAGATTCATCTTCCCCAAGTAAATTAAAAAATATTTCAATCAAACTCTTCGTACCTTCTAATTTGATACGAGGATCCATCATAGTAGCAATACAATACAACATAGGAGGAGGATTAAAATACTTCAAAATTTTGGTGTATGCAGGTTTCACAATATCACCAATAAAAGCATCATTGATCATTTCATTGAAAGTTTGCATCATAGTAACTATTGAAATATAAATGCTACTAGAAGTAGATTGACAAGATTTTGAAAATTTGAAAGTTGCGGTTTTAAAAGGTTCTAAAAATTTTAACAAAGATTCGGCATAAAACTAAGCTTGGGGAGTCATTTCAAAATTTGGCATATTTCTTGCCATACAAAAATCATTTATACATGCTTTATATTCAGTAACAACATGTAGCAAATCAAAAGTAGAGTTCCATCGGTGTTTAACATCCTTTGGAAATTTTCTAAAATGTACATTTTTAAGCCTACACCAAGCTTTCCATTCTTGAAATATAGGGTCCAATTTTAACTATATATGGTTCGTCAATTTTTAATGCATCTTGAACACATAAATTTAAAATATGACATGCACATCTAACATGAAAAATATTGTCAGATGGATGGTTTAATGCGGTTTTTAATATACTAATTGATGCATTGTTGTTAGATGCATTATCAAAACTTATACACATAATTTTATCACGAATATGAAAAACATCACAAATTTCTAAAATACGATTTGCAATTTCAATACCACTATGGGGATGGGGCAACGCAGCAAGTGATATGATTCTTTTTTGAATAATCCAATCACTGTTGATCTAATGACAAGTTATTTTCATCATTGAAATATTGTTGAAACCCGTCCAACAATCAGAAGTTAAAGAAACTCTACAAGTTAAACTCCATAAAATGGCAATCAAAGCTTCTCTCATTTCATTGTACATTATAAACAATCATATTTGCAATTATTCCTAGGGATTCCCATAATGCGGTTTGATTAAAACTTTATAAGTCCCTACTCTCGGAATAGGAAAATTGTAATTCTTCCTTGATTACTAATCGGGCCATTTCCCGACGAACAAGTTCGGGATCATAAGAATGGCCATCAACTACACTGGTCCTAGAGTGGATTTTTTGTTGGTTGGGTAGGTCTACAAGCAGTTCTTTATGTACATTTTGGATGTGTCGTCTTATTGTACCCGTCCCCTCACCCCTCTTCCATTTGTATGGCTTCGAACATGTTTTACAAACCTTTATCCCTACACCTGGATTTTCTTTGTCACGAATATAATCATAAAATTTGTGCCAATCACTAGTTTCTCCTCTAGTTTTCCTACTACTACCCAGATGTGTTGTTTCGGTTGCTTGTGTTTGCAGTTCTTCTTCTATGTCTATGTCTCCTACAAACTCATCGTGTTTACCAATGTGTTGGGTCATAGGGTACTCTTCGGCGGGCTCATTTTGTGGGACAGTTTGAGGCCTAAGAGAAGTGCCGGTGGAATCTTGTCTACTTTGGTTACGGCCGCTACCTCGTGATCTAGACATGTTGATATAGTAGTGTATGTGAAAAAATTAAATACAATCTAGGCGAGATAAGTTTAAAAAAAATCTAGAAAACAATAAAAGGGTTGTGAGAGAGAACATAAAAAAACCAACAAACAAATATGATAAAAAAAATTATAACTAAAAAAAATATCAAGACAATAAGAGGGTTGTGAAATTTTGATACCGTACTTCGCGGATACTTGTATATAAAATAAGAGTGATAATAAAAAGTAGAAGTTGAAGTAGAAGTAGAAGTCCGGACTCGTATATAGATAGAAAGAGAGCTTCTTTGTTGGAGCCTTGGAGGAGTTGAAGACTTGAAGACGTAGTTGAATGTTGAATTCGATACGATCGGAATATGTCGTTTGATCGTTTCAATGTTGCTAGCTTCTTTGTTCACAAAATTTGGAATGAATTAAGATTGAATTTAGTAGTAGTAGTAAAGAGAGTAAGAGAGTAAGGTGTGAAATTTTCAGTTTGGGTTTAAGGGGTATTTATAGGGAAAAACTAAATAAATAAATTTAAAAAAAACGGCTATAACAGCCGTTAGGCTCGGTTTCGGCCATTGGACCCGTGGGTCGAACGGTCGACCCACGCAGGTTGAACGATTGACCCGTACGGGTCTAACGGTTCAAAACCCGGGGTTCGCGAGTGGGTCAAGCACTGTTCACCGGGTCCGCGGGCCGGGTTCGAGGGGTCCAAATCCATGTTTTAACGACCCGGGTCGACCCGTTTATAATCGCGGGTTCGACCCAACCCGAACCAACTTCTAACAGGCCGGTTTTGGCAGGCGGGTCACGGGCGGGTCTCGAGTCAGCCCGGCCCGTTGGCCATCTTAAAATGTTAACAAGCCGGGATATTATAGGATGACTTGGTAGTGAACAATCGGAAAACTGTACTCAGTCGGGCCCTACTGCTTGACTTGTACTAACTAATGGCCATAAAAAACTGCTTGATAATCACTGTCACTGAACATTAAACACTGATTACTGGGCCGAGTACACGAACCATGAATTCACCATCAGTCTAAAGCAAACACTGTGTGCTTGCGCGGAACCTGTGGAATGAGACGCAGTAGTACGTGCACTAGACAGGTTAATAAAATGATTAATAACCTGCATTTGACATTTATGCTTGATTCCGTATATTGTCACCAACATTAGACTTGAATTGAAACTATTAATTAAATGCATGATTAAACATAGACCCCTTGACATTATTATCATTTCTTGTCCTTGCTATTGACTTTGATCCCGTCCTTTTTCTTTTTGATATACTATGTTCCTATTATTCTCTGTTTTCTCTACTTGATGGCCACGACTTACTCTAAAGACATTATTTTCTTTCTTTTTAGATCAAGAATTTACAGGTACTGAAGGAATAATACCAGAAGGAATTGGTGGGCAACGATTCTAGGAGATGGAACCAAAGATTGTGCTGCTTAATTTACTTTATTGCTAGATTTATTTCTTTTGAACAATGTCTTGATATTATACTTTGTTTTTGGGCTTTTATGACCCGGAGTTTGTTTTTATCTCAGATGTTGGATATTATTATTTGGATTATTTCATTTATTACTGAAGTTGATCTTGTTTATGTGATTATATCTCCATGCGTGGTTGTGATTGTTATTTCATATTGTTGAGTTAGTCTGTACAACTTATAGATGGTGTTTACATCATTCGCTGGATCTACGTTACGTACTCGTATTTCGTATTTTGGGAAGCACGGCGTGAAAAATAAAATTCTCAATTTGAAAATATTTTAATAGAAGATCCAAAACGAATTTAAAACAAAATAAATTGATAAATAATCAAATACAGAAAATATTCAGAAATATGTATTTGTGGGAATGGGGGTTACAATAACTCATGGTGGACATATGGGTGAGTTGAGAGAATAAATTATACGAGTGATTTATCATATGCATAGCTTATATTTTTTCTAGGGTTTGTTGATACCCTAGGGCGATCAATTTAGTAGACAAGTATTCAAATGACTTTTTCGCCTCGAAAATTGTGGTTTTCCCTCGGGCGCAGTCGGATCGGTTACCAAGAGATGGTTGATCGCGGGCTGGGATATTGGATAAGATCCAAGTCAGAGGTGGTGGTGAACGATGGGGATCGGGTCGCCGGTGCCTTGGGTTGATAGGCTAGGTCGGATCTTTATGATCTAGGAAATAACTGGATAACGGGATTATTAACCTACAAGAATGATAGCCAGTGAATGTTCTAGTCAAATTATTTAACTCGTCTAGAACGTGTTGATGCCCTAGGTCTGTCAATGACTGGATGTTATTATTTTTTGTGTGTTTCACCTCAGTTGTCGGGTATAAGGCACTCCATTGGGCGCCGTTGTACTGCTCGCTGAGGGTCACGTGTGTAACGCCCCGATTTCCATATACTGGGAAACTGTGACATAAGCCAGAATCTTTTCTTCAATTAGTCAAATTACACAGAAAAAGAGAAAAATTTAAAACTTTTTATTCAACACAAATGTATTACAAGTCCGAATGTTACAAAATTGCAATACATTATAACAGTGTTACAATAATACCTTTACAATCCCATGTGTTACAACTTTCAACAAATTATATCAGGGTATAATGAATACAGAACAACACTTGGTCTTTCACTTGGATGCTTCCCCAACAATAAACAAATTACAACAATGAATAAATTACAATAATTGTTACAAATGAAATTACAACATATATCACAGTGGAAGCTTAAATAAAGTTGACTCCTTGCTTCTCTAGCCTCGAGTCCTCCTGAGACTTGTAGCTGTACTTCTGCAATCCATTACCTGTACTTCTACAGTCCAATACCTACTGAAGTGGGGACGTCAGTATATATACTGTCGCTTTAAGGATGATAACTAGCTGCGAATCTTAACTATAGCAAACAGATTGATGAAAAGAGGACCATGTATATATATTTGAAGTGTCAGTGTATGTTATGACTTAGACTCTAATACATGATTATTAATGCAAGGATGCTCTTATTCTAATGCAAGCAAGACTCTGGGACAGTATGCAACCTATACTACATACGCCCCAAATCAAGTCGTTTCTTCATATATAGGAATTTGAACCCGCGCCATGAATTTTACTCTTGTACTCGACTTGTTTATGAAGATATTACATGACTGATGAGGTTGCCCTGAAACAGTCTAATCCCGCCAGGTGCACCGGACCTCACTCAAATATCTGACGAAAGTTTGGAGTTACTGCTGGTTACCAGGTTAGCCCGAAGCATCCCCTGCTGTCCCCTTAGCCAGACCGTAGTCTATGGCTTCTCGCACTTAGATACAAGACAAGACGGAGTTCCAGGGGGTTCATCCCCCTATCTCTGATAGGAATCGCTCCCGCTTATCAAGGTATTTCAGAAGTTAACAGACGAGATATGGATCCCGTGCTCCCAACTTGTGAGAAGGCATAGACCGTATCCCTTTGACAAGAAGGGTACAACCTAATAACACCGCCTAGTGTCGGCCTATAGGACAGGTCGGATCATAAGGTATCACCCTTAACACAAACTCTTTCCCTTCGGCGAAAAATGATAATAAGTAAAGGTTAAGTAGTAATAGCCATAAGTTACTACCCTAACGATGTCACTAACCCTGAACAATCCTAGGGATGACCACAGTATAAACACAACATGCTAGGTCTTAAGTTAGACTTCGCAAGATTACTCTACTAGGCTGCTCAACCTAGACTTACCAGGATCACTAAGGATCTGGTTCATGGCCAATCGATCCAAGACCCCAGCAATACGAACGTATTCGCATGCTACTACCCTGAACTTGGATTTTGCCATACCCTGGTCCGCGATTAACCAACACCGGTTAACATCCGACGGTACACAAGGAGTGACTCATCCACAATCCCTTAGGAGTAAGGTAAACACACGTCTTGATGGTCGATAACCCTACAGTGATGAAATCACCGTTGATGAGCACAACAAACTGCATATTAGCTAATAAGCTACATACGAGTAACCAAATCACATACGAGCTAAAAAAGCAACGTATGAGACTAACAGCTACATACGGGCCAGTTGAGCCACGTATGAGACAACAAAATACATACGAGCAAAATAAGCTTCGTATGAGACCAACAGCTACATACGGGCCAGTCGAGCTGCATTTGAGACAACAACATACAAAAGAGCCAAATAAGCTACGTATGAGACCAACAGCTGCATACGGGCCAGACAAGCTGCGTATGAGACAACAACATACATACGAGCCAAATAAGGTACGTATGAGACCACAGCTACATACGGGCCAGTCAAGCCATATATGAGCAAAACCACACATATAAACAACCATACAGGTAATTAACCTAGAAGCAACCAAACATGCTTACTAGAAGAACTTGTTCTTATATAATTAGAAGCAACAGAAGAATCTACAAACAATCTAAAATAGTCATTCTACCAATGAGAAGCCAAAAAGCGACATAAAAGCCTTCTGACAGCTTAGAAGCAACCAGTGCTACGCTTATCGGATTTTAACAGTGTTACCGCTGATTTCGGTGTGGGGGTAAACAGATGAGATTTGTGAGTTCGAGAAAAAACTGAACAGCGGATCCAAGCCTTCTGATTCCTGCCGCAACCTGCAAGGAAGTGCGATACACCGGGGTTGATTCCGGTGACGCACCCTCCGACGCTCTTGTCAGTAATCGGAGGTAATTAAGAAAGTGCTTAAGGTGGAAAAAGAGTGATTACCTGGTCACAGTGGTAGAGGGGAGGTATTTATAGTCGCCAGGGGAGTGATTAGGGACTTGATTCCCTGTGTAACCACCAGGAGTAAAATCCTCACAGTCTGTTTAGGAAACTAATCCCTGATTCCCGGTGAGAGCAAATCAAGCCCGTTGACTTGGTCACATCAGTGACCCTGATTTGCCTCTTGTTGGTCTGGGTTCGCCTCGGGTCGGGACACGTACCCAATTGGAGTGGACCCGTTTGTGGGTTATTGGATCTGTGAGAAGGAAATCCAATACCCATTTCGGACCCATTTATATGTGAAATTACCGTTTTACCCCCGAGCTTCAAGATTCGCGCCCAATCTGGACGGTCCCGATTTAACCCCATTTTTAGCCATATCACGAGCCCCCCACTCCTAAAGACTGAGTGTGATCAGCCTTTGAGGAGTAGTTTAACTGTTTTAGTGGCTAGTGGAGTTGTATCGGAGTCCAAATGGAGGATTTTGAATCTCGAAGGGGGTAGTGAGGTAATTTTTTGATGCCATGTGCTGTTCTCTAGCCATATCGAGTATTTGACGGCTTTTATCTATTTTTTCGGACTATTTATTTAATTTTGCGATGTGTTTACTAATCGTTCGGGGGCCTTAACAGTACATTCCAGGCAATAATTGTTCGTTCAGGGGCTCAAAAATATACCCCCGAATTTTTAATTATTTTCTTAGAATTTTTAGTTAATTTTCCTGAACTTTTAGCAATGTTTCGCAATTTTTAAATAAATAAAACGATTTAAATAAATAAAAAATAATTTTAAATACCGATTTATGACGTGGCTCGATCTGGGCCGTTGATCATGGACGAGCACGAATTTCTGAGAGATCTAATGGTAATTATCGCTCGGAAGCTTTTTTCTCCGTTTGCGATCTCGGGATGGCGCTTGCTCGGCCGCCGACCGGAGGCAAGGGGGTTCGGCGGTCCGAGCGACGTGGCGCAATCTGGGCCGTCGGATGATGGCACGTCTCCCAAGAAAATGCTATCTTGTCTTTTAGCGCACGTGGCTCGATCTGGGCCGTCCATCATTAGGAGCACAAATTTCTGAGAGATCCAACGGTCGTAGTTGCTCGGTGTCTTTTTTTCTCCGTTTGCAGGATCGGAAAGGCACTTGCTCGGCAGCCGACCGAAGGCATGGGGTTTCGGCAGTCCGAGCGACGTTGCGCAATCTGAGCCGTCGGATGACATGGAGCAAGTGCAGGCTCGGAAAGGCACTTGTACGGCAGCCGACCGAAGGCATGGGGTTTCGGCAGTCCGAGCGACGTGGCGCAATCTGAGCCGTTGGATGACGACGCGCATCTTAAGACGGGCACATTTCTCAAGAAAACACTATCTGGTCGTTTAGTGTCCTCGGCGAGATCTGGGCCGTCTGATCGAGATCTCACACGAAAGTTGAGGAGAATGTGAGTTTTCTCCGTTTGCAGGATCGGAAAGGCACTTGCTCGGCAGCCGACCGAAAGGATTGGGGTTTCGGCAGTCCGAGCGACGTGGCGCAATCTGAGCCGTTGGATGGCGACGCGCATCTCAAGACAGGGCACATTTCTCAAGAAAACACTATCTTTTCGTTTAGTGTCCTCGGCGAGATCTGGGCCGTCTGATCGAGATCTCACACGAAAGTTGAGGAGAATGTGAGTTTTCTCCGTTTGCAGGATCGGAAAGGCACTTGCTCGGCAGCCGACCGAAGGATTGGGATTTCGGCAGTCTGAGCAACGTGGCACAATCTGAGCCGTTGGATGACGACGCGCATCTCAAGACGGGCACATTTCTCAAGAAAACACTATCTTGTCGTTTAGTGTCCTCAGCGAGATCTGGGCCGTCTGATCGAGATCTTACACGAAAGTTGAGGAGAAAGTTAGTTTTCTCCGTTTGCAGGATCGGAAAGGCACTTGCTCGGCAGTCGACCGAAGGATTAGGGGTTTCGGCAGTCTGAGCGACGTGGCGCAACGAGTTTCGAGATGGTCCTGTTCCCAAGGGCATTAATGGTGTCCCGGGATTTGTGCGGCGTTCCATCTTCCCGGGGTCATTAAGAATGGTTCCCCTCAATTAATGCGTGGCGTTTCAACTTCCGAGGGTCATAATGGCCGGATCTTGGAGGGTAGCTTATAAGTACTCCATTCCCTTTGTCATTTTAATCGCAACAATGTTGAGTTTTAGCCCTCGGAGGCATCTGCTTTGGGTGGTTGCTCTTCGGAAGGACGGGTGGTCGTTCTTCCACCATGGTCTTCTCCTGACTCTGACGGCCCTGAAGCGGATGTCAGGGTCAGGGGAGATCATGGTGGAAGAAGTGATGACCAAAGTCCGGATTCGGGGGACCATGTGTTTCAGAAGGACGGGTGGTCGTTCTTCCACCATGATCTTCTCCCGATTCTGACTGCTCCGATGTGGGTGTCAGGGTCGGGGAAGATCATGGTAGAAGAGGTGATGACCCAAGTCCGGATCCGAGGGACGAGTTTGCTTCGGAAGGACGGGTGGTCGTTCTTCCACCGTGATCTTCTCCCGATTTTGACTGCCCCGATGTGGGTGTCAGGGTCGAGGAAGATCATGGTAGAAGAGGTGATGACCCAAGTCCGGATCTGAGGGACTGCAACAGCTTCGGAATGATGGGTCTCTTCCCATCTCTGTCTTCCTTCCGGGCTGACGGCTTCTGATGGTTGTCAGCCCGAAGGAGTTAGAGATGAGGGGCGCACCGATCTGCTTTTGACCGGGCCCTGTGGGTCGGCAGTTTCTCCCTAATCCCTGAACAATTCGCGGCTTCAGCTCCGAGGCCGGGGGCTTTGTTTTGCTCATGGGTGAGAGGAATGCCGGCCGAGACCTGGGGCCTGGGGGGCTCGCCGAAGGCGGTGCCTTAAAACTTTGAATCTAAAACTTTTTCTAGCTTCCTCAGACAGAGGTGGGACGTCTGAGGGCACGATTGTCCGAGCGACGTAGCGCAATCTGAGTCGTCAGATGGTGTGGAGAATCACGAGACGGGCTCAGTTCCCAAGAAAATGCTATCTTGTCGTTTAGCGTCGCTGGCAAGATCTGGGCCGTCTGATCGAGACCCTACACAAAAGTTGAGGAGAAAGTGGGTTTTCTCCGTTTGCATGCTCGGAATGGCACTTTCTCGGTCGCCGACCGGACCCTTTGCCGCTGGGCTCGGATTGCATGTAATTCGGATTTAGATCCTGTCGTGCCGAGCTACTTGACTTGGTGAAAAGACAAAGTCGTGGTGGGCCTTCGCGACGTTTCGAGGGTGGCCCAAAAGTCGTGCCCTTACGTTTGGAAGTCCAAGGGACGTTCCTCTTTTACTATAAATCTTCACCCCCCCCCTTAATCCAAGTCTCATTATTCACTTTTACTCTCTCTCTCCAGTTTTTACTTTCACCTTCGAAGTTTTTAGCTCCTTGGTGGTGCTGCTAGCTGTCGCGGCAAGGCGTTCTTTGTCTCCGGTGAGCTTTTCCGACCGTAGCTGTCACTTCAAGGTCAGTCTCCTTCCTCTTTCTTTAGAAAATGGTTAAGATTACTTCCTCGGATGAGACCCCCGCCTCGGAGCAAGCCGTAGGCCGAGCGGGTAAAGGAAAGGAGGTGGTGGAGCCGACCGATCAGAGCGTCGTTAGGCCGGACAGAGAGGGTGAAGTAGCCGAGCCACCTCAGGAGGTCGCGGCGGCGTCTCAGAAGGGTAAAACAGTGGTCACGATCGTCGAGACGCCGAAGACGGCGGGGGCGTTCGGTCGGCAGCCTATTGCTCTGTCGAGCGTGGGAGGCGTTCGGGACTACGCCAAGGATATCTTGGAGAAGGTGACCCAAGGCACGGCCAAGTCGGTGGATGAGAATGAACTGAGAGAGTTGTCCGAGGTGGACCATACCATCTCGTCTCTTACGGAGGCCGATCTACATCTGATCCGAAAGGGATTCCAGATTCCTGCCGACTACGGGCTACTCCTCCCCGGGTCGGGCTTCCGAGCCAACACGAAGTCTTCGACAGACGTGTGCGTCTTTCCTGTCGACTCCCTGGCTGCCGGGCTTCGCTTCCCCCTTCATCCGTTTATAATTGATGTCTTGAATTGGTACGGTCCAAGCCCCGCCCAGCTGAGGCCGAACACCTGGAGGCATGTCCTGGTGTTTGTTCTCTGGTGCCAAGAGGTCGGCGCCGTACCGAGCATGTTTCTCTTTCAGAGCCTCTACCGCCCCTGCCAGCCAAACCGAAACGAACAGAGGTTCTATCTTTCGCCGCGGACGGGCGTGAAGTTGATCGAGAACCCGGACTTGATCAAACATTGGAAGGAGAAGTATTTCATCATCCGAGCTCCCGTGCCGTGGGCGATACCGATAGTTTGGGCGAAGGATGGCCTGCCCAAGCGAGCCAAGAAGGAGCCGGTGCTGAGTGACGAGGAAGCAGAGGTCCTCAAGAAGCTCCTCGCTCTGCCAGCGCTAAGCTGGAAAGATATTACCGAGGAGGCTCTGTTCCGAGGGGGTCTCAGTCCGATCGACCCTAGTACGCTTCTGGTATTTATACTGTTTGCTTAAAGTTCATGAAAATTTTTCTAAGTTTTTTCATTCGGCTTGTGCAGAGACGATGAAGATGGACTATAAGGCTTTGATGGTGAAGGCCAGGGCGGCGGAGCAGGAGACGAGGAAGAAGAGGCCTTCGGTGGGGCCTCAGGGCGGCCGAGCCCCGAAGATACCGTCGGTCGGGAAGACAAGCAACCTGCAGAAGGTCGTTGTTCCGGGGACTGGCCCCGAGCAGGAGAAGTCCGCGGCTACGGATCCTCCAGCTTCCGGTGTGCCGGTGCCAGTGGTGGAGGGGGATGCAGCCGGCTCGTCGAGCGGTGCATTCGGGGTGAATGAGGTGTTGTCCCTCCAAGTTCCGCCCCTCACTGCCGAGGCGGAGAAGATCTTAACCGAGCGGCATAAGCAGATCTTCGTCCCTGACTGGCAGGTGATGAATGTCGACGGCTTCTTGGGCGACGGCAACATCTGCATGGAAGCGGTGAGGCACCTGCCGACCCCAAAGGATCGAGCGGCCCTAAAGGCCGGGTTGGCAGGAGATGCCACGATGTAGATCGCTCGGAACACAATGTCGGTAAGTGGACCGAACTCTTTCTCATTGCAACTTTCTCTGAGATTTTCTAAGTTCCTGCATTCGAACTTTAACGGTTTGTTCTTTTTTCAGACCCTCTGTCACTTCAACTACTTGCTCGAGCAGTTTGCGAGCAAGGAGCAGGAGTATGAGCGGGAGAGAACGGAGCGCGTCAAAGCCACGAAGTTGCTCGATGCTGAGCAGCTCCTCTCGTCAAAAAGGGCTGCCGAAGCGACAGGGTTGGAGAAGCAGTTGGCCGACGCCATTCAGCTGTCGAAGGACAGGGCAGCCAAGCTCGAGGTCTCGAAGAAGGAGAACGCCGAGCTGAAGGAGGAGCTGGCCAATGCTCGATCAGAGGTAGAGAGGGCTCGGAAGAGGGCCGAGAAGATCATGGCCAAGCACCGGTCTAAGGTGGCAAAGGCGAAGAAGGCTGTCCAGGAGGAGGCCGAGTACCACATGTTCAAGAACATGGAGGACGCCTATGGCCGAGCTCTTCTGCATATCGCCGCTCGGAACCCAGGGTTCGACACGTCCTCCTACCGTTTCTACGACCCCGTGGAGGGAGAGGAGGGGGTTCCCCAGGGGATGCTCGGCCCCGAGGGACAGACGGACGGTGTCGAAGGCCCGGGCGAGACCGAGGCCGAGGATGAAGAGGAGGACGACTCTGAGGAGGAGAGTGGGAGCAAGGACGGGGACGACGACGAGGGCGAGGGCGAGGACAAGTCTGAGGGGTCGACGGACCCGAACGACAAAAAGGTCGACCCCTGACTCGGTTGCCTCTTTTAGTCTTTTGCTGTTTTGTTTCTTTTTGTAAGCCTAATTGCGGACTGGCCACCGCTCTTGTAAAACTTTCTTCTCGGTTTTGAATGAAAATAGTTTGTTTGGCCAAAATTTATCCAAGTGTTGAGTCTCAGATTTTGTGTTTGATTAGGCGTAGAATTCTCCAAGTGTTGGGTTTCGGATTTATCTCTGCTTTTCAGGTAAAGTTCGGTCCGGTTACGGAGGTTGCACATCTTCATAAGGAGCTGGCCAAAACGAAGGGCGAGCTCTCGAATAGCCGACAGAGGCGGTTTCTCATGTTCTTGAAGCTGGAGGAGACGAAGGCAGCTGTGAGGGGGTATTGTCGCGAGTTGAAGCAACTGCAGAAGCAACCCCAAACCCCTTGTCCCGAAGGTGAGGTCGGGCGGCTTCGTAGAGAGCTTGCCGTCGCCGAGCGGAAGAATGACGAGCTTTTGGCTGAGATCCGACACTTGGAGTTAGCAGAGAAAGAACGCTCGGCAGCGGAAGAAAAGCTAACTTCCAAGCTGGAGAAGGCGTCGTCCGAGCGCAAGAGGTTGTTGGCCGAGGTCGACAGGATTAGGAGGATCACGATAGATAGGGGGATCGAGGTCACCCACTTCCGACGGCTCGCAATCGATAGCGCCAACGTCTCGGGCTCGTCAAGGCCTCCTCGTTTGAAGAAGTTGGCGAAGGGCGACGCTTTGAGAGACAGAATCATTGAACTGGAGGAAGAGTTCGCGTCACTCAAGCCTCTGCCAGAGAGGGCCAACGTCCGCAGTACATCGTGCACTCGCGAAGAGAGCGAGAGAGGGATTTCCTTTTACGAACTCGCGACACGTTTGCCTGTGGCTAGGCGGAGCCCTACTGACGCTCAGAGTAGTGCGGCCGTCTCGTCGAGCGGTACCTCGGTTGGCACCACAGTTAGGGTCAGCGGCAAAGGGGGGTCATGCTTCGTTGGGTTGGAATCGAGCTCCGAGGTCAGGCCTCGTCGTCCTCGCGTTTCCTTGAACCGAAGCGTTCCCCTTCCGAAGAGACCCTGATCATGTCATTTTGTGTTTCTTCTGGCTGTTGTAAAACTCTATTGTAGGGTCGGTCTTGTTGTATGTAGAGCTATT
Organism: Hemerocallis citrina; assembly: GCA_017893485.1. NCBI lineage: Eukaryota > Viridiplantae > Streptophyta > Magnoliopsida > Asparagales > Asphodelaceae > Hemerocallis > Hemerocallis citrina. The sequence continues at coordinate 190,502,610 of CM030359.1, read as the reverse complement.
ATATCTGAATACGAATCTGAAAGTTTGATTGGAAAATTCTCCAAGTGTTGGACTTCAGAAGTGTATTGAAATTTTGCTATTCGTTTTCCCTTCTTTTCAGCTCGTGGTGGCAGCCCAATACACTGATTCCAACGGCCCGGACGATGAAGCTGAAACCGAGGTAACCTCAGGGGCGACGAAGTCGCGCTCGACGAAGTGCCGAGAGCGGCTTCATGGTGTCGAGCTGGAGTTATGCCGAGCTGAGAGCGAGTGGGCCCACCTTCAGTCCGTCCTCGGCCAACGAGACGCCGAGATCCAACGTCTGGAGAGTAGGATCGTCGAGGCGACCCCCATAGGAGAGGACGAAGACTCGCAGACTGCCTTTAGCAACGCTCTTCGGGTTCAGTGTATTCGGCACAACCAGTCGAAAATATTAGCCGAGCAGGACGATTTGCTCTCTGAGATCCATCACTTGCAGACCATGGAGGCGAAGCTTCGGAAGGAGGCGGAGGAGCTATCAGCCGAAGTGGATGGACTGGCGACCGAACGGATCAGTGAAGACATTTCTGTTTGAAGACCAAGTGTAGTGGGTCGGCGCTGTATTTTTTGTTTTCTAATACTTTGTAACCATGGAAAGATTGCTTTGTATTGTGTCCCGATCATTAATAAAATTTCTTTTAAGAACTAGCATCTTTCGTTGCTCTGCGTATTTATCTCGCTTGTAAGTGTGTTGGTCGTGTCGAGGTTTACGAGCCGAGCGCATAGTGCCGTCGGCAAGAATCTCGAGGCAAACCAGTTCCTATGGGAACGCTATCTTGTCGTTAGCGGCGCTGACAAGATCTGGGCCGTTAGATTTTGGCACGAATCTCGAGACGGCTCTGTTCCCAAGAAAACGCTATCTTGTCGTCTAGCGTTGCTGGCAAGATCCTGGCCGTCTGATCGGGATCCTACGCGAAAGTTGAGGAGAAAGTGAGTTTTCTCCGTTTGCAGGATCGGAATGGCACTTGCTCGGCACCCGACCAGAGGCAACGTGATCTGACCCTTCTTCTTGGGGCTTCCGTCTCCGTGACAAGATTGCTCGGGTTGTGGTGTTGAATAGTGCTTCGGTCTCCCTCTTCTTGCGAAGTCGAGGGGTGAGCCGAGCTCTTTTCCATGGTGAAGTTTGCCGGTCATAGCGAATGTTCGACGGTTGTGGGAGCAATTCCGAATGGTGATCTACTCCTAACTCGCCGAGTAGCATGTTTGGGGAGTGGAATCGAACCAAGTGTTGGACTCCGGAACCATCGGTGTAGTTCAACGGTTGTGGGAGCAATTCCGAACGGCGATCTACCTCTGGCTCGTCCGGGGACGAGCCGAGGAGGTAAATTCGAGCCGAGTGTTGGACTCCGAACCATCGGTGTAGTTCAACGGACTGTGGGAGCAGTTCCGAACGGCGATCTACCTCTGGCTCGTCCGGAGGCGAGCCGAGGAGGTAAAGCCGAGCCGAGTGTTGGACTCCGAACCATCGGTGTAGTTCAACGGTTGTGGGAGCAGTTCCGAACGGTGATCTACCTCTGGCTCGTCCGGGGGCGAGCCGAGGAGGTAAAGTCGAGCCGAGTGTTGGACTCCGAACCATCGGTGTAGTTCAATGGTTGTGGGAGCAGTTCCAAACGGCGATCTACCTCTGGCTCGTCCGGGGGCGAGCCGAGGAGGTAAAGTCGAGCCGGACATTGGACTCCGAACCATTGGTTGAAATCAAATTAAAAAGCAAAAGATAAAGGCGGAGAGAGGCATGCAAATTTATAAGTATGAAAGAGCGTTCTTCATTGATAATCGACGGCAAACCATTTTTACATATTACAACTTATGAAAATAGATTACAAGTTAGAGGAGAGGAATGGTTCGATATCCTGTGATACTTAGAGTGGCGCCGGGGCTCTTTCTTGGTATTTCAGGAGGTGGTCGGCATTCCAGGTCCTCGGAATCTCTCTGCCCTCTAGATCTTCCAGACGATATGCTCCGGGCCGAACTACCCTTGTGATCTTGTAAGGCCCTTCCCAGTTCGGAGCCAGCTTGCTCTTCTGATTGGGGAAGGATATGGCCAGTTTTCTCAAGACCAAATCCCCTTGCTTAAGGTTGGTGGGTCGGACCTTCTTGTTGTATGCCAACTCGACCCTTCTTCGGTAATTCTGTTGCCGAATTGACGCTCTTTCCCTCAGCTCATCTACCATATCTAAGTTTGCCCTGAGGTCTCTGGCGTTCTGTTCCTCATTGTAGGCTGCAAGGCGAGGGGAAGGTATGCCGACCTCGAGGGGTATCACCGCCTCGGACCCGTAGGTGAGGTTGAAAGGGGACTCTCCTGTTGGGGTCCGCTTGCTCGTGCGGTAGTTCCATAGGACGTTGGGGAGTTGGTCGACCCATAAGCCTTTGGAACATTTGTCCAGCCTTTTCTTGATACCTGCGAGGATCTGCCGATTAGCGTTTTCTGCCTGTCCGTTCGACTGAGGGTGAGAGACAGACGAGAAGCGCTGCTGGATGGCAAGGTCGTCGCACAGAGCTCGGAATGCTGCCCCAGTGAATTGAGTCTCGTTGTCCGTCACAAGGGCACGGGGGACGCCAAATCTGCAGATGATGTTCTTCCAAAAAAATTGAACCACCTTGTTCTCGGTTATAGTGGCGAGGGGCTCGGCCTCGATCCACTTCGAGAAGTAGTCGATGGCTACGACCAAGAACTGGAACTGACCCGGAGCTGGAGGGAAAGGCCCTTAGTAAATCCATCCCCCACATTGCGAAGGGGATAGGACTTGATAGGGAGGCGAGGTTGGCTTGAGGGAGGCGACGAATGCTGGAGTGTCTCTGGCAAGAGCTAAATTGCCGAACGTGTCGCTCGGCGTCTTGAAGGAGAGTCGGCCAGAAGTATCCATAATTCAAAGCTTTCCGGGCCAAGGACCTAGATCCTGAATGCGCCCCGTCGATGCCTTCGTGGAGCTCCTGTAAGGCATAGTCAGCCTGTTCTGGGGAGAGGCACCTTAGGTATGGTCGGCCGTCAATTTGCGAGAAGGAGCGCTTGTACAAGATCCCCTCGATCAAGACATACCGCTCAGCCCTGGTTCTGACTCGGCATGCTTCTTTGATGTCCTCGGGGAGGAGCCCGTCCCTTAAGAACTCCACCAACGGCTTCATCCAATTATCTTGCAGCATGACCGGCAACGACTCTACCGAGCCGGAAATCTCGTCTTCTATGCTCGGCCTTGAGAGGACCTCGATCAAAACGGTCTGCTCGAGACCTTGGAGGGAGGATGAGGCCAACTTGGAGAGGGCATCGGCCTGTGAATTCTCCTCACGAGGGACTCGTTGGATGAGTGCCTCTTCGAACCGGCTCATGAGGGCCCGGACCCTGGCGAGGTACTTCGCCATTCGCTCGTCTCGCACCTCGTATTCGCCCAAGACCTGGTTCACAACCAGCTGAGAATCACTGTGGATTCGGAGGCGCTGCGCCCCAGCACTTCGGGCAAGTCCGAGGCCTACGATGAGTGTCTCGTACTCCGCCTCATTGTTCGAGGCCTTGAAGTTCATACGGATCGCATACTGGAGGACGAAGTCATCAGGGCCGTTCAGGATGATACCGGCGTCGCTTCCTTCTTTACAGGAGGAGCCGTCTACGAAGACCGTCCAAATGGGGAATCCGTTCGGGACGTGGCTGACCTCAGTAATGGTGGACTCTACGATGAAGTCGGCGAGGGCCTGTGCTTTGATTGCCGTCCGAGGCTGGTAAGAGATGTCATGTTGGCTCAGCTCTATGGACCACTTCATTAGCCGGCCCAAGGTCTCAGGCTTGTGGAGGATCTGCTTTAGAGGTTGGTCGGTGAGGACAACGACCAAGTGGGATTGAAAGTACGGCCGGAGCTTCCTTGCCGCCATGACCAGGGCGTAGACCATCTTCTCTATCTTCGGATAGCGGAGCTCGGCGTCCCGAAGTACCTTGCTCACGTAGTAGATGGGCCTTTGGGCCCGGTCTTCCTCTCTCACCAAAACAGCACTTAGGGTCTGCTCGGAAGCAGCCAAGTAGATGAAGAGGGTTTCCCCCGAAACAGGTTTGCTGAGCAAAGGGGGGTTCACCAGGTAGGCCTTCAGTTGGTCGAACGATTCCTGTTGTGGTTGGCCCCATTCAAAACCCTTAGCCCCCCTGAGTGCCTTGAAGAAGGGGAGGCACTTTTCTCCAGACTTCGAGAGGAACCGGCCAATAGCGGCGAGCCGACCCGTAAGCTTTTGCACCTCCTTGACGTTTCAAGGCGGGGCCATGTCTAATATGGCCTTAATCTTCTCGGGATTGGCTTCGATCCCTCGCTGGCTCACCATGAAGCCGAGGAACTTTCCCGATGAGACCCCGAACGCACACTTGTTCGGGTTCAGCCGCATGCTGTGCTTCCTCAACACGCCGAATGCCTCCTGGAGGTCGGCCACGTGGTCAGTGCCTCGGATGCTCTTGACGAGCATGTCGTCAACGTACACCTCCATGTTGCGACCTATCTGGCTTTGCAAGACCTTGTGACGAGGCGCTGGTAGGTGGCGCCAGCGTTCTTCAATCCGAACGGCATGACTCTGTAGCAGTAGAGGCCCTGATCGGTGATGAAGGAGGTCTTCGGAATGTCCGGGGGGAACATTCGGATCTAATTATAGCCGGAGAAGGCATCCATGAAGCTGAGGAGCTCATGGCCCGAGGTGGCATCAATGAGGGTGTCGATGTTTGGAAGAGGGAATGGATCCTTTGGACATGCCTTATTTAGGTCAGTGAAGTCGATGCATATCCTCCAAGAGCCATTGGACTTCTTGACCATTACAACATTGAAGAGCCACTCGGGGTAGTTCACTTCCTGTATGAACCGAGCCTTTAAGAGTTTATCCACCTCCTCCTTGATGGCCTGCTGTCGCTCGGGAGCGAATTTTCGTCTCTTCTGCTGAACCGGTTTGCACCCCGGTTCGACACTTAGGCGGTGGACTAGCAACTCCTCGGAGATGTCGGGCATATCCGCGGCTGACCAAGCAAACAGGTCGCGGTTATCCCGGATGCATTTCACCAAGTCAGAACACAGTGCAGTCGGCAAGGACTTGCTGATGAGGAACTTTCGGCTCGGATCCTCGTCCGAGAAGAGCACTTCTTCCAACTCGTCCGCCGGCTCGGACGTGGGTCGGACTTTCGGCTCGGGGATTTCTAGAGTCTCGAGGAAGAGCACCGGTCCCCCAGTGGAAGTCATTTAGCACTTCCGAGCCGTCTCTTGGCTGCCCCTGACTTCCCCCACTCCCGACCTGAGTGGGGAACTTCATTTTAAGGTGGTACGCTGAGGGGACAGCTTCTAGGGCAGCTAGGCCGGGTCGGCCTAGGATGACATTATATGCGGCCGAGACGTCGACGACCATAAAGTCCATCGGCTCGGTCCGGGTAGTAGGGGTCTTTCCAGCAGTTACGTCTAGGGTTATCACTCCCTCGACAGTTACTGGGACCTCCGTGAACCCGTGGAGTGTGTAACTGGCCGGCTTGAGACGGTCCCGAGACAGCTGCAGCCCTCGGAAGGCCGAGAGGAAGAGGATATTCACCGAGCTCCCGTTTTCTACCAGGACCCTCTGCACCTTGAAGTTTGCCATGTGGAGGTCGATGACGAGGGCGTCACAGTGGGGAGTTCGGACCTCCTCGAGGTCTTCATCGGAGAAAGTCACCGGGACGCTGAGGCCTTTGGGAGGAGGGGTGCTGTGAACTGAGTTGACCTCTCGGACGAAGGCCTTCCGAGAGGAGTTGGATGAGCCCCCCATGGGGCCTCCGTGGATGAGGTGCAAGACCCGTTCTTCCTCGAACTCGGGCGTCTCCTCGCGCCGCTCAGAGCGCTTGTTAGCCCCCCCGAGGCGGAGGAGTGTTGCGATCCGCCCGATCGCTTGCCTTTACAAATTTGGCCAACTGCCCCCTCTGGATGAGGGCCTCTATTTCATTTTTCAACGCCCGGCAGTCGTTGGTGTCATGGTCGTGGTCCCGGTGGTAACGGCACCATTTTTCTTTATTCCTCCTCTTGGCCGGTGTGTTCATCCTCGGCGCTGGAGGTATGACCCCCTCCTTCTCCACTTCCATCAGGATGGTGGAGACATTGGTGGTGAGGGGAGTGAACTTCTCGAACCTAGGGGGAGGACGGCGCTGACCGCCGTTGTCCTTCTGCATCTTCTTGGACCCCTCCTCCTCCGTCGCCTTCCTCTTCGATCCGGAGGCCGATCCCCCGAAGTTCGGGAGACACTCGGCCTCTTCCGCCCGAATGTACTTCTCGCACCTTAGGAGAAGATCGTCGAAGTTTTGCGGGGGCTTCTTGGCGAGGGACGACCGGAGGTTGGAGTTGAGGACGTTCGACTGGAACGCAACCGTCGCCACTGACTGGTCTAGGGAGGCGATAGACCTGACCTCTGCGGTGAATCTCTTCACATAGTCCCTCAGCTTTTCTCCCCTTTCTTGCCGTAGGTTCAGTAGGGAGAGGCTCGTCTTCTTAGCTCGCCTGCTACTCACAAAGTGAGTTATGAACAGCGTTTCGAACTTCTCGAATGAGAAGATGGAAGAGGGAGCGAGCCTGGAGTACCATTCCCGAGCCAACCCCCTGAGGGTGGCGGGGAAGGTCTTGCAGAGCATGGCGTCGGAAGATTGATGGATCAGCATTAAGGTCTTGAAGTTTTCGACGTGATCAACTGGGTCAGACTCCCCTGAGTACGTTTCAAACTGCGAAGGTTTGAAACCCCTCGGTATGGGGGCCTCCATGATCGTCCGAGAGAAAGGGGGTCTGCTGGGCCGGACGGTCCCTGCTCTAGACTCCTCCTCCCTGTCCATGCGACCTATGCACCTCTCCACCTCATGGAGATGGTGGTTGAGGGCATCGTCCCTCCGCTGGTAATCATACGATCCCCTGGACTCTTCTTCATAGGAAGGGGAGCGGGGACTGCGGCACCGGTAGTCCTGGGATCGGCGGGGACTATAGTGGTGCTGCTGACGACTGGGAGCCGGGAGAGGACTTCTGGATCGGTGGCGAGGACTGGGAACCCGCGGGGGTGTTGGAACCCTCTGGGCATTTTGGTTGTTGGGGCGAAGGTTGAGGGCCTGTAGCATGGTCTCCTGAAATTGTAGGAACTCAGCACGGGTGATAGGTGCCTTATTGTTCCTCGGATGATGCCGATCCGCAGGGGAATGTGGCCTCCTCCTACGGTGCTCGGGAGATGCCGCTCGGCCCCATCGGTCTGGAGACCTCCTACCGTCTCGGCGATGAGGAGATCGGTCACCATGATGCTGGCGGGAGGCTCCCTCTCGGGCCCGCCTCTCATCTAGGTGGGTGCGAAGGTCCTCGTCCTTTTGGCGGTTCAGAACGGTGTTGCGGAGGTCGGGGTGATGAGAAGCCATTGAATCCGATGAGGCATTATGAACCGAGACATGGTCTGGATTTAGGGGCTGTTTCTGCCTCCGCCCGTTATGGCCGGAAGGGCCATTGGGGGGTTTTTGTTTGGGAAGAGGAGGTTGGCCCTGCTGGACCGGGGGAGGAAGTTCAGGTTGTGGAGCAAGATTGACAGGGACTTCCTCTGTCTGATCGGCGGGATTGGGTCCGCGGTTGGACCCTCTAGATCTGATCTTCTTTGGAGGCATGGTTGGAGAAGGGCTAGACGACAAGGAAGAGGCGGAGGCTGTTCGTGTGGTGTTTCCCACAGACGGCGCCAATCTGTTACCGCTGATTTCGGTGTGGGGGTAAACAGATGAGATTTGTGAGTTCGAGAAAAACCTGAACTAGCGGATCCAAGCCTTCTGATTCCTGCCGCAACCTGCAAGGAAGTGCGATACACCGGGGTTGATTCCGGCGACGCACCCTCCGATGCTCTTGTCAGTAATCAGTGGTGATTAAGAAAGAGCTTAAGGTGGAAAAAGAGTGATTACCTGGTCACAGTGGTAGAGGGGAGGTATTTATAGTCGCCAGGGGAGTGATTAGGGACTTGATTCCCTGTGTAACCGCCAGGAGTAAAATCCTCACAGTCTGTTTAGGAAACTAATCCCTGATTCCCGGTGAGAGCAAATCAGGCCCGTTGACTTGGTCATATCAGTGACCCTGATTTGCCTCTTGTTGGTCTGGGTTCGCCTCGGGTCGGGACACGTACCCAATTGGAGTGGACTCGTTTGTGGGTTATTGGATCTGTGAGAAGGAGATCCAATATCCGTTTCGGACCCATTTATATGTGAAATTACCGTTTTACCCCCAAGCTTCAAGATTCGTGCCCAATCTGGACGGTCCCGATTTAACCCCATTTTTAGCCATATCAAATAGAAATATACTTTTAGAAAGGTAAAAATATCTACTACAACTCTCTAGTGGAATACTATTTCAGATTCTATAAGGAATCCAAAATCCGGTCCATCGAACACCCGTAAAAAGTTTACCCAAACTGTAGATTTTCAACAAAAAGCTAAAATTTTGCAAGCTGGTATTTTTGCTCTCCTCAATTTGAAAAGGTGGGAACATTTACTACAACTCCCTAGTTGACAGCTTTCTCAAATTCCAGAAGGAATTCCAAATTCCTGACCTCGAACATACGCAAACAATTACCAAACTACAGATTGTCAATAAAAAGATGAAACTTTTGTAGCTTGTAACTTTTGCTCTACTTTTCGGAATCTAACAAAACTGGTCAATTTGAAAAGGTGGGAATATCTACTAAAACTTCCCAGTTGTCCACTTTCTCAGATTCTAGAAGGAATTCCAAATTGCTGACCTCAAACATATGCAAACAATTACCAAACTACAGATTTTCAATGAAAAGATGAAACTTCTGTAGCTTGTAACTTTTGCTCTACTCGTCGGAATCTAATGAAACTGAACAATTTGAAATTGTGGGAACATCTACTAAAACTTTCCAGTTGACCACTTTCTCATATTCCATAAGGAACTCCAAGTTCCTACCTATCGAATACACGCAAATGGTAATAAAACAGCAGATTTGACAAAGGAAAACTGAAATTTTGAAAGACTATAACTTTTGTTCCACTAATCGGAATTTAACCCAAGTGGGCAATTCGGAAATGTGAGAATGTCTACTACAACTTCCTCGTTGGTCGGCTCCTCAGATTCAGCAAGTAAGATAATCAAAAACTACCAGGAATCAAGACAGATACAATTTCAACCCGCCAAATACACATCCAAGCTGAAAACTTTCAAAGCCCATAACTTCTACTCCGCTTGTCGGAATTTAACTCGAGAGGTCAATTCAGAATGGGAAGTCTCTACTACAACTCCCTAGTTGGTCCGAACCTCAAATGCATCAAGTAAAACCCTTAAAAATGACAAAGAATCAAAACAGAAAGCATCCTGTCAAACTGCTAGTTGTTGTATTTGTCCAAGACCATAACTCCTACTCTGCTTATCGGAATTTAACCCGAGAGGTCAATTCGGAAAGGGGAGAGTCTCTACTACAACTCTCCTGTTGGTCTGAACCTCAGATTCAACCATTAAGAGACTTTAAAACATTAAAGATGCAAAACAACAAGTTTCTAGTGCAATCTGGTTGCTGTGTTTTGTAAAAAGCATAACTCCTACTCTGCTTATTGAAATTTAACCCAAGAGATCAATTCAGAAAGGTGAGAGTCTCTACTAAAACTCTCTAGTTGGTCCAAACCTCAGATTCAACCTGTAAGACATTCTAAAATATCAAAGAAGTCAAATAGCAAGCACACTCATCTCAAAGCTGGCTGCTGCATCTTCCAAATACCATAACTCCTACTCTGCTTATTGGAATCTAGCCTGAGAGGTCATTTCGGAAAGAGGAGAGTCTCTACTAAAACTCCCTAGTTGGCCCAAACCTCAGATTCATCAAGTAAAACCCTCAAAAACTACTAAGGAGTGAAACAGCAAGCATTCAGTCAGACAACTAATTGCTGTATTTTGCAAGGGCCATAATTTCTACTCCGCTTATCAAAATTTAACCCAAGAGGTAAATTCAGAAAGGGAAAGATGTCTACTACAACTTCCTAGTTAGTCGGCTCCTCAAATTCATGCATTAAGTGGCTAAAAAATGACAACCAAACAGAACAGTGAGCTTCTCAACTGGCTCGCTGTCCTGATTTTGTAACGGCCATAACTTTTGCGTATCTCATCAGAATTTAACCCGAGAGGCCAATTCGGAAAGGGGAGAATGTCTAATATAACTCCCTAGTTGGCTGGCTCTCCAAATTTCGTACGGAGACCCAAGTTCTAGCCCCTTGAAGCCACTGCGACACTAACCTCAAAACAGTGAGCTCACTGTTTTGGCTTGAGACTCGCTGTTTTGGGGGAAAAGCTCGTTTCACCCATCAAAATATCTCCGAAAAGTCCACGAAAGTTCTAGCATGATAAAAACACATAAAAGAACCCCTAATGTAAATTTTGGGTCAAAATTCTACTTTTAACACATGTAAACAAAATCAACCCTACAACCATAAAAATCGTTTCTTTATGCTTGATTTTAGTGTTGTACCACTTATAGCTTTGCATGCTCTTTACCCTAGCCCCTATGCACATGAAATTAACTCCATACAACAACATACAACAATAATAACAACCCTAATCGCTAAAACAACACAAGAGCGAGAAACCCCCACCATTATTTCGTGCAGGAAGGACTAGCTTCTCCACCTTGCTCCTTGTTCTTGCTCCTCTTCAAGAACTCCACCATGAAAAGATAACCCATGAAAATTCATCTCTTTCTCTTTTCTTTTGATTCAATTTCTCTTTCTTTTCTTCTCTTTTCAATTTTTCTTAATTAAAATTTAGTAAAACAAGAAGTAGAAGAAGGGATTGAGTGAGATGAGATTTGGGATGAGAACACACACACACAAGAGAGTTTCTAACCCTAGAAGAAGTTGGGTCCGGCCAAAATGGAAAGGGGAAGGGTTGGGGGTGTTTTTATAAAAGAGGATGAAGAGTTATGTGGTGGAGAATGAAGCCAAGTGTTGGTTTCTCATGGCTTAAACAACTTGATGTTCTAAATGCAAATAAATATTGCAATCAAGCCCTAATCCATACTAACCCTCCATCTCATCATGATGGCTCAAAAATAAAATATAATTTTCCCAAATCATATACTACACGATTTGTACAATCACCTGAAATCGACACGATTCAAATCAGTGCATATATCTAATTATACAGACAATTTTCGTTCGTGAAAACGAACAAATAAGTATAAAAATAATTTAAATCCGAGAAATAAAAATAAAATAATTTTATTACTGGCTCGGAAGATTCCAGTATTAATTTGATACAAAACGGTCGTATACCGACTATTATATATACATATATAATGGTTATTAACAAAACTAGGTGATGTCCACCAAAAGTATTTCGATTCTGAAAATAATAATAAAATAATAATAAAATAATAATTTTTTAATATCTGCCCGGTATTTTTCAAAACATTTTTTTTTAAAAACGCATTTTTCAAGATTTTGTTTAAGTGTACAAAACTGGTACAATACATATACATACTTACTAGTATATATATCCAGATAGCTTTTTAAATGAGAAAACCAAGTAATTTCAATTAAAAAAAATTTTTAATTTAAAAATAATAATTTATACAATATAATATCCGTCCGGGATATTACAATACTCTCTCCTTAGGAATAGTTCTGTCCTTAGAAATACGTTCAGTTAGGAAAAATAGAAACATCCATACACTAAATAACTCGGGGGAAGAAAGCTTATATGGCTTTCCGGCACCCAAGTGGCTCATCCACGAACTAGTTCTCCAAAGAACCCAACCTCGATCTCAAAGCTGCCTGAAGAATCTACCAAAGTCGAGACGTAACTCTTGAATCTTGGTTAGAACTGCTGACGTTGGCACTCCATGTTGCTTCCTTACGCCTTCAATGTGGACTTACGCTAATTCCTCTAGCGACTAAGTCATCTTTATCGGAAGAAAATGTGCAGACTGGTCAATCGGATCCCTAATATCCCAACTTGAGTCATACATTTTCGAACTTCTGGGTACTCCTGTGACGAAGCCATACTGACATTCTGTAGTTTTCCTTCATCAACTTCTCGCTTTGGTGCTTTGATCCCTGCATTTTCTGCCTAAGCCTTCTGACTTGCGCACTTAGACTCGGTTGTGACTCCCATCGTGTCAAAACTGAGCTTCAATCTTGAGTAATTACTTCAATACTGGCTTGACTGATCTCCTCATCTTGCTTCTTACTTCCTTCATGGTCTTTGGCTGAGGCTAATACTTCACTACCTTGATCTTTTGCACTTCAGTAGCCAATCCCTCCTTAGAATAGGACATGGCCTATGAACATCACTTCTGACTTCCAGAATTCTCTCCTATAATTTGCTCAAAGCTGACGCTCCAAATGTTGTAATCAGCAAAACCAAATCTAGAGTCACCTTCTGCACACATCTCAACTCTTGAAAAATAATTCAGACAAAAGAATATGATGAACCAAGTTTGAACAAACATAGCTGTATGGATTCCATATATATATAAATCCAACTGATTACAAAAAGTGTTACATCATATATTACTTCTTCAGTCCAAAAATAAATTTCAAAAGATACAACTTTTAGACTTATTTGCAGTTCCATATGCCCATATTGGTACTGGCTCTCCTGCCTTCTTCAGCTTGCTTTTCAGAAGTGCGAACTTTTACTCTTGGTGAATAGGCTCCTTTCCTTTATTGTTCATTTTTGGGGCTGATCTGCTGTCTTTCTTGTGAAACTGGAGACAGTTCGGTCTAATATGACCAATCTTCCCACAATTGTAACATGTACAGGCCTCCACCTGAGGGTCCTTCCTCGGGCACTGGATCATGAAGTGACCTTGCTCACCACATAGGAAGCAACTTTCTGGCTTGATGTCTCGAAGTTTGCCCCCCATTTTCGAAGTCTTGTGCTTCTGACCTTGGTTCTCGAACCCTGATGTAGGTGCAGATCTTTTCCTATGTAGTCGTGGATAGACTGATCTCTTGTGTCGAACTTCCTCACATAAATGGCATGTTACAACCTCGGTGGTCCCCTGAACTTGCTCCCATTCATACTGCAGTCGTATCAATATGGAATTAAAGTGTTCCTGCTCTTTTGCTTGGCTTGCTAATATAGCTCTACAAGCGCCACCCACTTGCTTAGATTGACGACCTCTCCTGGTTCTGCACCTCCTCAGCTTCTTCATTTTCCATCGTATGCTGGCTGCCGCCGCTATGCGTTGATCCATACTTAGTTCCTACGGTGGTGAAAGCCCCTTCGGCTCTATGCTCAAGATCATCGGATCATCCCTTGAAATCGACTCACTCTTTTCCATCAACACCTCCTCGGTTAGAAAAAAAACATAAGTTAAAAGAAACAACAATATGAATTATAATTTTCTACAACTAGCTAAAACCCGACTCCTAAAAGCATCCAAGTTTAATTTTCCTACTGTGTTCGACCGTAAATTGAAGTTGGATCTGATACCACTCTGTAATGCCTCGATTTTCATACACTGGGAAACCATGACATAAGCCAGAATCTTTTCTTCAATTAGTCAAATTACACAGAAAAACAGAAAAATTTAAAACTTTTTATTCAACACAAATGTATTACAAGTCCGAATATTACAAAATTGCAATACATTATAACAGCGTTACAATAATACCTTTACAATCCCAAGTGTTACAACTTTCAACAAATTACATCAGAGTACAATGAATAAAGAACAACACTTGGTATTTCACTTGGATGCTTCCCCAACAATAAACAAATTACAACAATGAATAAATTACAATAATTGTTACAAATGAAATTACAACATATATTACAGCACAAACTTAAATAAAGTTGACTCCTTGCTTCTCTAGCCTCGAGTCCTCCTGAAACTTGTAGCTGTACTTCTGCAATCCAGTACCTCTACTTCTACAATCCAATACCTATTGAAGTGGGGATGTCAGCACATATACTGTTGCTTTAAGGCTGATAACTAGCAACGAATCTCAACTATAGCAAACAGATTGATGAAAAGAGGAACGTGTATACATATTTGATGTATCAGTGTATGTTATGACTTAGGCTCTAATGAAAGACAAGGATGCTCTTATTCTAATGTAAGCAAGACTCTGAAATAGTATGCAGTCCATACTACATAGGCCCCAAATCAAGTCGTCTCTTCATATATAGGGATTTGAACCCGCGCCATGAATTCTACTCTTGTACTCGACTTGTTTCTGAAGATATTACATGACTGATGAGGTTGCCCTGAAACGGTCTAATCCGCTAGGTGCACCGGACCTCACTCAAATATCGGACGAATCTTTGGAGTTACTGTTGTTTACCAGGTTAGCCCGAAGCATCCCCTACCGCCCAGTTAGCTAGACCGTAGTTTATGGCTTCTCGCCCTTAGATACAAGACAAGACGGAGTTCCGGGGGTTCATCCCCCTAGCTCTGACAGGAATCGCTCCCGCTGATCAAGGCACTTCAGAAATTAACAGATGAGATACGGATCTCGTGCTCCAAACTTGTGAGAAGGCACAAACCATATCCCTTTGACAAGAAGGGTACAACCCAATAATACTGCCTAGCGTCGGCATATAGGACAGGTCGGATCATAAGGTATCACCCTTAACACCAACTCTTTCCCTTCGGCGAAAAATGATAATAAATAGAGGTTAAGTAGTAATAGCCATAAGTTACTACCCTAACGATGTCACTAACCCTGAACAATCCTAGGGATAACCACAGTATAAACACAGCATGCTAGGTCTTAAGTTAGACTTCGCAAGATAACTCTACTAGGTTGCTTAACCTAGACTTACCAGGATAACTAAGGATCTGGTTCATGGCCTATCGATTCAAGACCCCGGTAATACGAACGTATTCGCATGCTACTACCCTGAACTTGGATTTCACCATACTCCCATCCGCGATTAACCAACACCGGTTAAGATCCGACGGTACACGAGTGACTCGTCTAGAGTGATGATATCACCCTAGATGAGCACAACAAACTGCGTATTAGCTAAGAAGCTACATACAAGTAACCAAAGTACATACAAGCTAAACGAACTACGTATGGGACCAACAACTACATACAAGCCAAGCGAGCTACGTATGAGACAACAAAATACATACGAGCCAAATAAGCTACGTATGAGACCAACAGCTACATACGGGCCAGTCGAGCCGCGTATGAGATAACAACATACATACGAGCCAAATAAGCTACGTATGAGACCAACAGCTGCATACGGGCTAGGCGAGCTGCGTATGAGACAACAACATACATAAGAGCCAAATAAGGTACGTATGAGACCACAGCTACATACGGGCCAGTCGAGCCATATATGAGCAAAACCACACATAAACAATTATACAGGTAATCAACCTAGAAGCAACCAAACGTGCTTATTAGCAGAACTTGTTCTTATATAATTAGAAGCAACAGAAGAATCTACAAACAATCTAAAATAAGCATCCTACTAATGAGAAGCCCAAAAGCAACATAAAAGCCTTCCGACAGCCTAGAAGCAACCAGTGCCACGCTTATTGGGTTTTAACAGAAATATACTTTTTAGAAAGGTAAAAATATCTACCACAACTCTCTACTGGAACACTATTTAAGATTCTGTAAGGAATCCAAAATCCGGTCCATCGAATACACGCAAACAGTTTACCCAAACTGCAGATTTTCAACAAAAAGCTGAAACTTTGCAAGCTGGTAACTTTTGCTCTACTCGTCGGAATCTAACGAAACTGGGCAATTTGAAAAGGTGGAAACATCTACTACAACTCCCTAGTTGACCGCTTTCTCAGATTCCAGAAGGAATTCTAAGTTCCTGACCTCGAACATACGCAAACAATTACCAAATTACAGATTGTCAATAAAAAAATGAAACTTTTGTAGCTTGTAACTTTTTCACTACTCGTTGGAATCTAACAAAACGGGGGAATTTTAAAATGTGGGAACATCAACTACAACTCCCTAGTTGACGGCTTTCTCAGATTCCAGAAAGAATTCCAAATTCCTGACCTCGAACATACGCAAACAGTTACCAAACTACAGATTGTCAATAAAAAGATGAAACTTCTGTAGCTTGTAACTTTTGCTTTACTCGTCGGAATCTAATGAAACTGGACAATTTGAAAAGGTGGGAACATCTACTAAAACTTCCCAGTTGTCCACTTTCTCAGATTCAAGAAGGAATATTGTAACACCCCGAATTCCAAAATACAACTGAATTCGAAGCCACAAGATCTTTACACTTCTTTCATACAATTTTACAAGGAAATAAAAACTTTTCTTTCATCAGAGTTACATTACACTTGTACATTGTCACAGCGGAAGCAATTTTACAATAATTTACATGAAACAACATTTAAATCAATCTTGCGCAGCATGTACACTTCAATTTGTCAAGCATCTTTACTCTGCATATAAAACTGTGGGCGCGTCAGTTCATTCAACTGATGAAATATTATATACGGCCATCCTCTTTATGCGGAAAACAGTATAACGATTCTCATTACTTAGCAATCCATAAACTTTTTCACAAACAAAGCTAAAGGAACTATCTTATTGATGTTGTGTTGTGAATGTGCCCTTAATGCAATTATTTGTATTATATAACACTAATGCACACTTGTTCAGAGTCTATGCAGCCCATACTACATAGGTCCGAGGACAAGCCCTTAACCGTTCTTCATTTTGTAGGGTTCAATCTCTCTCCATGACTTAATCTACTACTGTAACTACGGTAAGTATTCGAGATGTTTTCTGACCTACGAACTCATGTCTAGGCGCCCTGGAGGGAATCCCAATGCACTGACATATGACTCATCATGTAGGCATCCTGTGGTAATTTAGCTCCTACCATAGACATGACACCACCCGCAGTCGTCAAACACCCCACGAGCGTCACCACCGGGACGGTACTCTGGAGCAGTATCCACGCCCTATCATGACGCATCATGTGACATCCTGTGAATACTCTCACGCCACCAATCCAATGACCTTCATACTCAATGTTCTTATCTTACTTTCATCACATCTTCACTATGTATCTAATCCTTAGTTTAATTGAATCATGAATAAAATCAACTCTTAGAATGTAGTACTCCCACTATACCGGTCTTATTCATTTAATTCACATGACCCAACCTTCGTCTTCTCATTTCAAATATCATTTCACAATTCTTTCATTGCCGGTATAAGGCTTGGCTATACCCTAATTCTCAATTTCAACTCATAATTACAATATCGAGCTTTTCATACTCATAAGATCTTTTAATGATTAATCACAATTCACATTTTATATTCATAACATTCATGTGTTCATATTCATGGTACTCTTCCTAACTCATCATGTCAACTAATTTCAATTTTCAAGTAAAATATCATGCATAACAATAAAAATACAACATGCCACAATCGCTAGTTTATAACCCACATAATTCTATTTTAATCCATGCTAATTCCACGGTTCACAATTTCACTTAGTTCACACTTCACACTTTTAAAATTTCTCATTACCAAAATCTCATTTTAAACTTCTTAAACAATCCATTCGAACTTCAGAAGAAAACAATTTAAGTTAATAATTAAAATAAGTTCCTTCTTATAAAAACAGTCTCACTTATACAAGGCCACAGGTAATAGAAATTTCCTTACAAAATATAGTTATTATTTGAAACTTCCGGGCAGTCGACTGTTAATCATGGCCAGTCGGCTAATCTGCGAGGTTCTAAAGCTCGAAAATAAAGTAATCAGAGAAGTCGACTGTCACATATGACCAGTCGGCTGTTCTGCGATGATCTTTAAACTCAAAAATAAAATGATTGGGGTAGTCGACTGTTACAAAAGTCGGTCGGCTATTCTGTAAAAGATTCGAACTATATATTTTTCATTTTCTCAGACCAGTCGAATATTTCAACGTGATCGGTTGACTATGCTACTGGGTTTTTCAAATTCTCAAAAAATGTTTTTTAGTTCTTTTTCTTCTCTTTTTGAAACATAACTTTCCGGATTATAGCACACATAAAATTACAGCAACTCAATATTTTTATGAGTATTTTAACTCTTTAAAACATGCATTTTAGCCTTAGTTTGTATTCCAAGATCATAATTTCGACATTCGAGAACTAAAGCATAATTCTTCATTATTAAAGATAGATTCCCACAAAAATCACTACAAAAATGTTTTCTTTCTCACGATGTTTTTAGAACACAAAAATCATCCTTCTTAATGAATAAAACTCATATTTTTATCCACTAATTTACACATAATGCATTCAATCTTTTATTTGCAAAAATACAATCTTTTCATTTATTCTAATACTCATATAGCACATATAACAATGGAAAATTCTACTACGACAATTAACAATCATCTCTTAGTAAATTATTCCATCAGTTCATCTCTAGCATAATATTCTACTTTAATACGTTAATCAACAAACATGGTTCTAATCTTTTTACTAGTTAATCCACATAGTTTGCATTTAGAACATACTTAGCATGCATACTAACATTAAAAACAATAAGAACATTCACTTTTACTCATAATTAATAAATCTAGTAATCAAAATAACACACATTTACTAATTTATCAATTCTCTTCTAATTAGGCAAGTATGCATTTCATTTCAACTAGTGGCTTTATAATAATAATTCAATTTCATTCCTAGCATGATTTCTACTTTAGATTTCATGAGAAACACCCACCTCTTTGGAAAAAAAAAGCCAACTAAAAGCTCCTAGAGTACCCTAGAATGTGAGAGAGTGCCTTCTCCTCCTAAATTGCGATGCAAAAACTCCAGCTCCTTGCTTCCATGCCAAAACCGAGAGCTCCAAGTGTGGGGGAATGAATGGCCAGCCTCTAATGGTACACACACACTCACACTCACACTAATATATATCTCCTATATAATTTCTTCTTTCAATAGTTTCTTAATATAGAATACAAATAGATAGGGGGTATTTATACTAATTCTAGGATAAATTGGAGGGCTAGGATTCATTGGATAGTTATAGGATGAATGGCTAGGGTAGGAGGGGAAGTTGTAGCAACCACCCACACTCAAATAAACTACCCATGCACACACACCCACTCTCCCATTCCTCCATGCACAATCCGACCTCAAAATACTGTGCATTGCACACTACGTGCATGCACGTGCCCCCTAGTACCTCTATTTGAAGTTTGTACAATTTTAATTAATCAAATTGTTCACATTTTGTGTCTACATGACAAGTGTGACCATTTAATTGATTAATTAAATTTGTGGGCTTCACAAATAGTGGACTTAGGCTTGTGGGCCAAATAATAAAATAATAAAATAATAAAATAATAGTTTATTAAAGTGGGCTCAAATTAAGAAAATAGTGTTTTAGACTATATAAAATAGGCTTTTAGAAAAATAAAAGAAGAAAATAATTGTTCATACTATAAAATGAAACTTTATATATAAAAATAAATAAATAAATATACACATGAAATTTGCACGTGCACAACACGTGTAAATCAACATTTCCATTAAAATGAAAGTTTAAGGTATTACAATTACAAATTCCTGACCTCGAACATACGCAAACAATTACCAAACTACAGATTTTTTATGAAAAGATGAAACATCTGTAGCTTGTAACTTTTGCTCTACTCGTCAAAATCTAATGAAACGGGACAATTTGAAAAGGTGGGAACATCTACTAAAACTTCCCAGTTGACCACTTTCTCAGATTCCGTAAGGAACTCCAAGTTCCTACCTATCGAACACATGCAAATGGAAATAAAACAGCAGATTTGACGAAGGAAAATTGAAACTTTGAAAGACTATAACTTTTGTTCCACTTATCGAAATTTAACCCAAGAGGGCAATTCGGAAAGGTGAGAACGTATACTACAACTTTTTAGTTGGTCGGTTCCTTCGTTTCAGCGAGTAAGATACTCAAAAACTACAAGAAATAAAGACAGATGCAATTCCAACCCGCCAAGTACACAGCCATGCTGAAAACTTTCGAACCCCATAACTTCTACTCCGCTTGTCGGAATTTAACCCGAGAGGTCAATTCGGAATGGGGAGAGTCTCTACTACAACTCCCTAGTTGGCACGAACCTCAAATTCATCAATTACAACCCAAAAAAATGACAAAGAATCATAACAGCAAGCATCCTGTCAAACTGCTAGTTGCTGTATTGTTTCAAGACCATAACTCCTACTCTGCTTATCGGAATTTAACCCGAGAGGTCAATTCAGAAAGGGGAGAGACTCTACTACAACTCTCCAGTTGGCCCGAACCTCAGATTCAACCATTAAGACACTCTAAAACATCAAAGAAGCAAAACAACAAGTTTCTAGTGCAATCTGGTTGCTGTGTTTTGTAAAAAGCATAACTCTACTCCGCTTATCGGAATTTAACCCAAGAGGTCAATTCGGAAAGGGGGGAGTCTCTACTACAACATTCTAGTTGGTCCAAACCTCAGATTCAACAAGTAAGACACTCTAAAACATCAAAGAAGTCAAACAACAAGCACACTCATATCAAAGCTGGCTGCTGCATCTTCCAAATACCATAACTCCTACTCCGCTTATCAGAATCTAGCCTGAGAGGTTATTTCGAAAAGGAGAGAGTCTCTACTAAAACTTCCTAGTTGGCCCGAATCTCAGATTCATCAAGTAAAACCCTCAAAAACGACTAAGGAGTGAAACAGCAAATATTCAGTTAGATAGATAGTTGCTGTATTTTGTAAGGGCCATAACTTCTAGCATGATAAAAACACATAAAAAAACCCCTAATATAAATTTTGGGTCAAAATTCTACTTTTAACACATGTAAACAAAATCAACCCTACAACCATAAAAATCGTTTCTTTATGCTTGATTTTAGTGTTGTACCACTTCTAGCTTTGCATGCTTTTTACCCTAGCCCCTATGCACATGAAATTAACTCCATACAACAACATACAACAATAATAACAACCCTAATAGCTAAAACAACACAAGAGCGAGAAACTCCCAACTTTATTTCGTGCAGGAAGGACTAGCTTCTCCACCTTGCTCCTTGTTCTTGCTCCTCTTCAAGAACTCCACCATGAAAAGATAACCTATGAAAATTCCCCTCTTTCTCTTTTCTTTTGATTCAATCTCTCTTTCTTTTCTTCTCTTTTCAATTTTTCTTAACTAAAATTTAGTAAAACAAGAAGTAGAAGAAGGGATTGAGTGAGATGAGATTTGGGATGAGAACACATACACACACAAAAGAGTTTCTAACCCTAGAAGAAGTTGGGTCCGGCCAAAATGGAAAAGGGGGAGGGTTGGGGGTGTTTTTATAAGAGAGGATGAAGAGTTATGAGGTGGAGAATGAAGCCAAGTGTTGGTTTCTCATGGATTAAACAACTTGATGTTCTAATTGCAAATAAATATTGCAATCAAGCCCTAATCCATCCTAACCCTCCATCTCATCATCATGGCTCAAAAATAAAATATAATTTTCCCAAATCACATAGTACACGATTTGTACAATTGCCTGAAATCGACACAATTCAAATCTGTGCATATATCTAATTATACAGAAAATTTTCGTTCGTGAAAATGAACAAATCAGTATAAAAATAATTTAAATCCGAGAAATAAAAATAAAATAATTTTATTACTGGCTCAAAAGATTCCAGTATTAATTTGATACAAAACAGTCGTATACCGACTAGTATATATACATATATAATGTTTATTAACAAAACCGGGTGATGTCCACTAAAAGTATTTCGATTCTAAAAATAATAATAATATAATAATTTTTTAATATCTGCCCACTATTTTCCAAGACAATTTTTCTCAAAAATGCATTTTTCAAGATTTTGTACAAGTGTACAAAACTGATACAATGCATATATATACTTACTAGTATATATATCTAGATAGCTTTTTAAATGAGAAAACCAAGTAATTTCAATTAAAAAATATTTCAATTTAAAAATAATAATTTATACAATATAATATCCATCCGGGATATTACAACGTGCCGGAAACATTGGTCGAAGACCAAGGCACTCCCTTGGGTGCCGTTGTACTGCTCGCCGAGGGTCACGGGCCGGGGATATGGATCGAGGACCTACAGAGGTGTTGGAAATCGAGGAGTGTCAATTTGTCGTGCAGGTTATTGTTGGCAGACTCATTTGGGCCCAATAGTTTAGACGTTTTGCGTGATTAGATGAATAGCATGTTTTGGTAATTGATGTTATTAACTTATTTTTCTGTATTCCTTTGCTTGAGGACCAAGTTGGTGTTAGGGGTGATACCCTATAATCTGATTTGTTTTAAGGGCCAGCACTAGGTGGTGATTACCAGGATTGTCTCTTCCTGTCATAGGGATACGTGTGGTGTCTTCTCACGAGTTGGGAGCATGCATTTTGTAGCTCGCTCTGTTAATTCCTGAAGTGCCATGGTAAGAACGGGAAGGTTTCCTAGAGGTTCTATGTTGGTGAAGAATGGGCCATAGGTGGGGTTCCCTACGAGTCTTCAGCGCCACTTAGTACGAGGTACCTTGTAGTTTGTCACGGCTTTTGGGTGAGATCCGGACCCGAAGCAGGGGTGCCACAGGGACCAGGCACTAGTGGAAAACGGGGACATCACTATGTGTTTGCAGAAACGAGACTAGACCGAACTGCAGCCTCACCAGCCATGTTGTATCTGTCAGGAACAGGATGAATACAAATGTAGAATGTAATGCATGGCGAGGGTTCAAAACACTGAATCTGGAGAAGACGGCTTGATTTGGAGCGTCTGTAGTATATGATGCATGCATTTTCAAAGTCTTGATGACATTAGATTAAGTACATATGTTTCTCTGTACATTGTGTACTGTGCATTAGACTTCAGGTCATGGCATACACAGACAATAGAAATTCGGATGCACATTTTCGTTTTCATCAAGACTGATTGTGATTGTACAAGTTTAGAAATCGTTGTTTCTTATCAGCATTGCATTAGCATACGTACTGACACGCCTACTCAATTAGGTGCTCGATGCCGAATTGCGAGTGCGAAAAGATCAAGGCCACCAGAGCATCCAACTGGAGTATCCAGTATACATACCCACCAATAAGCAGTTGCGAAATCAGAGTAGCGCAACGGAAGTATCGAGCTGCGTGGCCCATCTCGAGGAAACAGCTTAACTACTCGGTGGAGTTTCCAGTAGGATCATTTGACTACTGTTTTGGGTGGTAGACGGTAGCCATTACAAAATAATATTAGTATCTGTAATATGTTGATGTAATTTATATTCTTTTTCATAAGAACAAGATGATGATGTAATAACTCTGGTGGCAATAAAAGTTTTTAATTTCCCGTATTATTATTGTGTTGAGATGGATTTGAAGGAAAAAAATTCTGGTTGTATCACAGATTTTCGGTAGTCAGACTAACCTAGTTGGTTCTTCTGCTGCTAATCTTGTTAACATCAGTGATAAGGAGCCCGGGGCCACTATCTTCACCTGAGTCCCAAGCCTGCTCCATATTGTTGATCTTCTTCTTCATTTTCTAAGGCTCTGTAAGAGGAGGGGAGGGGAGGGGAAGGATTTTAATGGAGGGAAAGGGAGGGGAGGTAAAGGGAGGTGAGTGATTTTAATCATATTTTCTGTTTGGTTCGAGGAGAGAAGGGAATGGGAGGGGAGAAAAATTAATTATCTTACTGTTTGGTTCACAAAGGGATGAAAGAGATTTTATAGTTAAATTACTTTTATATCATTTTACATTTTAGAAGAACCTATGCATTAGTGTTTCTAATTCTAATTTGATATTCTTTAGTGTACTTCTTGTTAACCTAACTAGTTATGCATATACCCTTTGGACCTACCCATGAACCGTGCCCTGATACACAACGCCTCTTTCCCATGGAGTGGAGGGATGTTGGAGAAAGTTGACAGATGCATAATTTAGTACTGCAAATCCCATTTTGCCCTGAAAACCCAAATAAATTAGAGACTACGAGATGGGGAAAAGAGCGGTTGATTAAGAAGGGGACAATTTTTGTCATATCATGAAAAGGGGATCACCTGCGATATATGATTTCCACAAATTAATCAAACTTAATAGCCGGCAGTTCCCATTAATTGAGGGTTTTCTAAAGCATATGTTATATTGTAGATATTTTCTACTATAATCATTATATGGGATCTGTAGTTTACATGAAATTTGCAAATCTTCTTTAACATTGTTTTGATATCATTCAGTACTGACATCTGGTCTCTATGATTTTGTTTTATGTTGAAATCGATAAATTAATGCAAATTTTGATGCAGGCCAGTCCCTATTATGACTTTGAGGAAGTAAAAGACTGATGAAGAGCTGGATTTAATCTCCATGGATACATCCCTTGATATTAAATATTGATTTTAAGATCTTAAAAATAACAATTTTGTATTTCACAATATTATCCAGTATATTTTATTTCAATCACTTAAAGAAAATTAGACCAATTTTTTCTTCCTTGCAAATCCTAAAAATATTGGATGGAAGTTAAAATTGGCTCAGGAGAGATTTTGCTCCCCTCCATTCTCTTCCCCTTCCAAAAATGAACCAAACAAAAAATGTTTTAAAAAAATTCCTCCCCTCCCCTGCCCTCCATTCCCCTCAAATCAAACAGACCCTAAGTAGTACTTGCTATTCTGTGTTGAGATCTTGTTGGTAGCTTATTTTCTGCTATCTTTGAATTGTATTAAACTTGCTATTGCTTTCTAGACTGCTTTATTATGTTTCTGGTGGATTGAGAAACCCAATTTGTTGAGTGGAATTAGATTGGTAACTGTGTATGAGTTCAGTTTTAGGGTAAGTAAAGGTGTATGACAGTTCTCATCTCAGTTTACATTCTCACATGTTCTATACACTCTAGGTTCTTTTCATGAGTGCTGGAAGTTTGTTTTGTATATATATTTTGCTGACTTATGCGAACATATTGAGCTAGAAAATTACCTCATTTTTTTCTGGTAAAAAAAATCTCTAATATTATAATAGGAGAAGGTCATAGTGTCATTTTTCATTTTGTCATTCTACCAAGATGTGCAATGCACGTACATAATTAATATAAAGGAGTTTTTGGTTCAAATCATTCTTACATCAGAATTTTTAATTTTAATTTTAGAAATCATTAAAACGGACATCACACATGTAAATTAGTATAGATAATCGGAATAGTTCATTATATTTCTTTTACATATTGTACTTGACATGCATACAAAATTAGGTAAAATATTGGTAGCTTTTCCTCAATTACCGGATTTTTGAGTAACAAGGACGTGCAGATGGCAATAATGGATGACATGAAACGAGGCGGGCACAATTCACAAGAACGTGGTATGATCATCACCCGGTCCTAGGATATTATTCGCTTCACACTTCACGTGTGTGTTCTGAGTTGAAGTAGAAAAAGACAACAAATAAATCAAGCTGGCCCCTCTCTTAAATTGTTTATTTTGAAATAGTGATGGCAATCGGGTCACCGAGCCGTGTCGGGCCGGACTCATTGGTTTGGGTTTGACCAGATTTCGGACTGGTTGGGTTGGGTTGAGCCATTAGTAAGGTCGGGTTAGGAAATGAAAAAATCGATCGGTCGACCCGTGAACATATTCTGGTTGAATCCGGATCGGGCCGGGCAGGTTGACGGGTTGACCCTTTTTTTATTTTCTGTTTTAATTTTTTAAAAAATTGTACAATATGTATACCAGATTAAAAATTCAACAATATTGTATATATCATTCATTTCAACTTTCATGAAATTTTTACAACTATTTTTACATACAAATATTGTGAATAAAAAAAAACAAATTCTCTTCAATTACATGTTTAAGAGAACAATATAGAGTTCGAGATTGCTTAGAGTTAGATTGAAGAGAGGGCATTGGACTACTGTCGTGTACCTCTACTTATCCTAGAGCTAGGATCTCTTCGCCCTAAATTCCATAATCTTGTTGTTGGACTTCAGGCGAGTTGCTTCCACTTGTTGAAATTGATGTCGCTTTTTCTTGAGTCTTATCTTCAACCTTCATCCAATCTTCAGTGCACAGAGCATCTCCAACTAATTCGACTTCAAGAGATTCCTGTAGTCTGTTAGAACTCTGCCATTTGTAGAAAACACACTTTCTGAAGCAATTGTGGAGATAAGAGGAGTTAGTAGATCTCTAGCCATATTTGAACGAATAGAATTTTTTTTTTCATGTTCTTTCCACTGTTGTAGCACTTCAATCTTAGTGCTAGAACTCTCACTATCTTGTTGATTATACCAATTTAATTCATTAGGTGCATTAGTTCTAGTTTTTTTTATTGAATACGAGCAAGTAAATTAACAGTAACATATTCTAATGTAGTCTTACCCTTACCTCTATAAGTAGAAGAAGAAGAAGAAGTAACTATACTAGCTGTACTACTAGATGCAAAAGTTCTATCATAATAATCACACAAGTTATTCAATGTCAATTTGTAACACCTCGAAATTTTAAAATATCGAAAATGTCTGTTTTTATATATTTTGAGTGGTGAAAATTATTTTTGGTATATTTTATTTAAATATTGATATCGGTATGAATATTTGTGGTAGATAGGTATTATTGATATATTAGGAGTCATGAGTGGAGATTTTATGTGAATAAATATTGTTTATTTTATTTTATAATTTCGGAGGACTATTATGAGATAATTTTGATGTATCCTTTTTGTATTGTTCGTATTATTAAAGAGTGGAGTGGGGTTTAGTTGAAATATTTTGGGAGATTGGGGGCTATATGTAAATATTCCATATTAATTATATATATATTTATTATTATTATTATCTTCTTTTACCAAAAACACCCCCACCCCTTTTCTTCCCCTTCTCCATCCGTTCTTTCTGTTCTTTCCCTCCCGAACCCGCCGACCCATATTCGGCCGGTCTTCCCCCACCCGATTCCACCTCGTCCCTCCATGGTTTTTCAATTAATCTGGAGGGATGACTAATGGGAAGGTCCTCTACACCGTGGTAGCATCGATTTGGAGAAATAACTCCGGAAAGGTATACCTTATTTTATTTATTTGTATAAAATTTAGTGCGGTTAATTTATTTTGAGTAGAATGGTTATGGTAGGGAGATTAGGAGGTGTTGGGCATTGTAAAGGCAAGAGATTAGCAAATTTTTGGGGATTTTGCAAGTTGCTAAAAATTAGGGTTTTGGGTTTGGAAATGAGAATTTTATATATATGAATTATCTTCCGCATGGTAGTGGAAATTGTAGTTTAGCCATTAGAATAATTTGGGAGTGGTTCGAGTAATTGTTTAGAGGATAAAAAACCCCTGTAGAAATTTGTCTATTACGTGCATAGCACGTGTGTATCCCAGACGTTCAATAAAACGCCTGAGTGATATTAGAAGTAGTGTTATTATTTTCTGTGATTGATTTGGATAATTTGAGCCTTAATTGTGTTGAAATTTGATAATAGGATATGTTAGCAGATTTGGATGTGGAACGGCGTGCTGGCGCTTCGAGTCTTCACGAGAGGCTATTATGTGAGTATGAATGTATTTAGGTATTTGTTATTTTAAGAAAATTTTAGTATAATTTGAATGATGGATATGAATCCCGAAATAGGGTGTATGTGTAAAGGGAACTTAGTGTTCGGTGTTGGTATGCGATATGACGATGAAATACTCGTCTCGTGTATTGATATAAATTTACAGACAATAGATTGGATATATATATACGGGGATGAGTTATATTTATATAAGATGTCGGTATATGGTGAATTGTTGTGATTTTGAATATCCAGTGTGATGGTAATGTAATGGGTGTATTTATATATGTATGATGTTGTGATGTGTGAATCTATTGGGCGTATGCAATCATGGAATATTGAGATAATAAATAATATGGTATACTCATGGTGTGTGGGGTAATGATAAAATAAATAATACGGTACAGTGTGATGTGTAATATTATGATGTGATAATTTTATATATTAATTACAGTGATATTTTCTTTGGTGTGATGCATTGAAAGGGTGGTGATAATATGAAAAGAAAATGTTAATGGCAATAAGTTCAGTTGACTTGAGTTGCTTCCCCAGGATGGACCTGGGAGAGTGGATACCTCCGGATTGACCGGAGAGAGATATGATACCCCAGGATAGACCTGGGAGTACGGATACCTCCGGATAGACCAGAGAGAGATATGATACCCCAGGGTTGACCTGAGAGAGAGTTGATACCCCAGGATAGACCTGGGAGTGCGGATACCTCCGGATTGACCGGAGAGAGATATGATACCCCAGGATAGACCTGGGAGTGCGGATACCTCCGGATTGACCGGAGAGAGATATGATACCCCAGGATGGACCTGGGAGTGCAGATACCTCCGGATAGACCGGAGAGAGATATGATACCTCAGGGTAGACCTGAGAGAGAGTTGATTCCCCAGGATGGACCTGGGAGAGCAGATACCTCCGGATAGACCGGAGAGAGATATGATATGAAATGTGAATATGACCTGGGGTAGACCTGGGATAAAATGAATATGATATAAAATGTGAATGAAAAAGAGAAGTGTTTGGTATAAGATAAAATGAAATAATGAAGCGTACTATGAGTTGAGAATAAAGAATAAGTGTTAATAATAAATGGGGTATTAAAGAAAGGGAATAGTGAAATGGGAATTGTGTGTGGGAAAGAAAGTGAATAGTGAAATGTGAATTGTGGTTGAGTAAGAAAATGAGTTATGAGTTAGTATATGAAAAGAAGTGATAAATGCAGTACGTGGTCAATTTAAAATGGAATAATAAAAGAGGCATGTGTTTTTATGAATGGTACGAAGTAATTGTATTATGTATGTGATCATTGAAGTAAAATACAGTATGATATGAGTGGTTCCACCTTGGGATTGTGTCAAGGAACTACCTGCCCGCTATTTGTGTGGAAATAGTGGGAACTACCTGCCTTGGCATAATTCGCAGGGTGAGTGGGCATGATAGGGCTATGATTAATGGAAGTGAAGAATTAAATAAGTAAAGATAAATAATGATATGAAGTAATTGTATTACGTATGGGGTTATTAAAGTAAAATACAGATTGATATGAGTCGTACCTTGGAATTGTGTCCAGGAACTACCTGCCTGCTATTTCTGTGGAAATAGTAGGAACTACCTGCCTTGGCTCAATTCGCAGGGTGAGTTGGTATGAAAGTGGTAATGATTGATGGAAATGAGCAATAAAGCATAGTGAAGATGAAAGTAAGTTAGTCATAAATTAATTTGAATAATAACGAAGTGATATAACGGGATGAGAATGAGTTATAAAATATATTTTGATGTGATAAGAATGAGTAATTAATAAGTGATATGTGTACGATGTGATGAAATGTGAGTGAATTGCAATTGGTAACGAAGTGTTATATTTTGACATAAGAAAGGAATTAATGTGAATATATGCTTACGTGATAATATGGGTTATAAGAAATAAATGAACGTGGTGTTATGAAATAGGAAATTGAGAAAGAAAGGGTTATGAATGAAAATGAGTATTTAAGAATATGAGTCATGAGTTCATAGATGTAAACGAATAGAAAATGAAGTGCGGAGTTATAAAAGTATGAAGAAAAGAGTTAGAGACTTTGTGAGTATTTATGGAAATTTGTATTGTGCGAATATAAGGCAAGGATAGATATGAGGTTGATGTGTAAAATATAGTGGAATGTGTGAGTATGGGCAAATTTATAATTTGATACAGATTTGAAGAGTAATTGAAAATAAAGTCGTATGTATGATGTTTTAAAGTTCAGAGGTTCAAGATGTATGTTCTTACTCGATGTTTGTAAGTTTAAAATTATTTTCGTTATATAATTTAATTTATTTGTTAGATTTTTAAAGTATACTCACACCAGAAATGGCTAACCCCTTAGTATTTGGGGGGTTAGGGAGTCCCTAGACTACCCTAAATCCCCTACTGTTACAGGTCCTCAGCAGAGCAGAGGTGAGGCACAGATTTTGTTGAGTAAAGTCTTTTATATTAAATTTGATGTATAAGTGTAGTAATGTGAATAGTAGAATTTATAGTTTAAATTGTATTATGGATGTATAAGCAGGTATATGATGATGATGAGTGTAGTGTGGGGTGGTGTGGTATGTTCATGACCCGTACCCATCTCGTTGTGGAGTACTGGACACTGTGGTAAGTTTTACAAAGATTTTTCTAAAAATTCTACCTTGTTTTCAAAGAAATTTATGGTTTTTATGTGATATTTGATAATTTGTTATGAGTTTGGCCCCCAGAGCATTATATATTATTGCCTGTATGTTTCTGCTCATTTTGGCCTGGGGAGCCCGTAAATTTATTGTATATTTTGTGAGCTACGGAATTTTGAGCAGAATTCCGTAAGCTTTTTGTGTTTCGGGGCAAAATTTACAGGGGAGACTGTCAAAATTTTTCCTGAAATATAACTTTCTTAGTTTATGATTAAAGTGATATAGAAATTGAAAGAATTGAATTTGGAGACTTAGTTTTGGAAAAAAAAAAAATTTGGGGCGTTACACAATTCAAAGCTAGCTAAAAATTCATCGCAATCAATTTCAGATTCATCTCCAAGTAAAGTAAAATATATTTTAATCAAACTCCTTGTACCCACTAATTTGATACGAGAATCCATAATAGTAGCAATACAATACACCATAGGAGGAGGATTAAAATACTTCAAAAATTTTGTATAAGCAGGAATAACAATATGACTAATGTATTCGTCCGAAATTATTTCTTGTAAAGTTTGCATCATAATATTGATTGAAATAAAAATGCCGCTAGAAGTAGAATCATAAGATGTAAAAAAATTCACAGTTTCGGATTTAAAAGGTTCCAGAAATCGTAATAAAGATTCGGCAAAATACCATGATTGGGGAGTCATTTGAAAATTTTCCTTGTTTTTTGCAAGACAAAAAATCGTTTATAATATCTTTGTATTGAGTAACAAAATTTAGTAAATCGAAAGTAGAGTTCTATCAGTGTTTTAACATCATTAGGAAATTTTCTAAAATGTATTCTCCTAGCTTTACACCATCTTTTAAATTCTGGAAGCATAGGACCACTCAAAGTAATAAAATGTACATACTTTCTAATTGCAATTATATATGAATCAACTACTTTCAATGCATCTTGTACACATAAATTTTAAAATATGACACGGACATCTAACATGAAAAATTTCATTACATGGAGGAGCTAATTGTATATTTAATGTATTAATCGAAGTATTGTTGTTAGATGCATTATCAAAACTAATAGTAAATATTTTATCACGAATATGATATAAATCACAAACTTCTAAAATACGTGTTGCAATACTTAGTCCACTATGGAGATACGGCAAAGCAGCAAGTGAGATGATTCTCTTTTGAATCATCCAATCACTATCTATCAAATGACAAGCTAAGTCCATCAACGGAATATCGTTACAACATTTCCAACAAACGGAAGTTAACGATACTCTACAACTTAAAGAATACAAGAGTGTAAATAAAGCTTCTCTCATTTCGTTGTAAAGTTTAAAACAAACAAACTTTCGTGGGTTTCTAGGAATTCTTCTAAAATGTGGATTTAGTGCATTTTGATTGAAAGACTTTACACTTCTATTCTCGGGATTAGAAAAAAGGTAGCGCATCTTTAATAACTAGTCGGACCATTTTTCAACGAACAAGTTCCGGATCATAGGGTTGACTATATGTTTGTCCGGTCCTAGGGTTGATTTTTTGTTGATCTTGCTGGTCTTGTAATTATTCTTTATGTACATTTAAAATATGTCGTTTAGTTGTACATGTTCCCTCACCCTTCTTCCATTTGTAACTCTTGTCACAAGTTTTAAAAATCTTATGTCCTACACCCGGATTATCCTCATCGGGATA
Organism: Hemerocallis citrina; assembly: GCA_017893485.1. Lineage (NCBI taxonomy): Eukaryota > Viridiplantae > Streptophyta > Magnoliopsida > Asparagales > Asphodelaceae > Hemerocallis > Hemerocallis citrina. The sequence continues at coordinate 190,470,751 of CM030359.1, read as the reverse complement.
TAGTCATAATATTTGTGTCAATCACTTATTTTCACCCTTATTTTTCTACTACTGGTGGGTTCAGTTTGTTGTGTTTTGTATGTCATCATCATGCATTTCTTCTTATATTTCGTGTGTATGGATATTGTGAGTTCTTACCATAGGATTTAGTATAAATTCGGGCTCTACATGTGGGACTACTGGAGGTGGATGTGAAGTACATGAGGAATCTTGTCCGCTTCGGCTACGGCCGCTACCTCGTGATCTTGAAATGGTAATAGTGTATGTGAAAAAATGATTTCTAGTGTTTTACTAGTGTATGTAAAATAATACAAAATAATCTAGGAGGTATATGTTAAAAAATAAAATCTAAAAAATAATAGGAGGGTTGAGAGAGCGAAAATTGAAAAACCAATAAACAAATATGATATAAAAAAATCAGAACTACAACAAAAATCAAGACAATAGGAGAGTTGTGAAATTTTGATACCGTACTTCGCAGATAATCGTGTATAGAAATGAGAGAAAATAATAGTAGAAGTATACGTAGTCGATTGAGAAATGTAGTAGACATAACGTAGTTACGAAGTCCGGTAGTCATTGAAAGAAAGAGAGAGAGAGCTTCTTTGTTGGAGGAGTTCAAGTAGACGTAGTTGAGAGTTGAATCAACACAATTCGATACGATTGAAAATTTTCACTTCTTTGTTGAAAAAACTTGATTGAATTGAGTAATTTTAATAGATAGAGTAAGAGTGTAAGGTGTGCAATTTTTTAGATTGAATTAATGGGGTATTTATAGGGGGAAAACCAAAACAAAAAACACAAAAAAATTTAAAAAAAGCCCAAAACAGAGCCAACGACTCTATTTCAGACCGTTCGACCCGCGCGTCGAACGTTTGACCCGCGCGGGTTAAACGGGTCCAAACCCGTCGGTCGAGTGTGAGGGTTTTGGGCAGGTTTGATTTGGTCAACGGGTTCACAGGCCGGGTCGAGTGGGTTGGGTTTGCGAAATTTGCGACTCGGGTTGTCCCGGGTCAACCCGCGGTTCGACCCAGACTCAAACCGCCTAATTGCGGGTAAGTGCTAGAAATTTTGAACTCTCGAACCCGGCCCGGTTACCATCCCTATTTTGACATCTTCAAGGGGTTAACACATGGGAGATTCAAAATCCTGTTTGACAGTTACCCTACATGATTTTTATGGTTACCGTTGGATTTGTAAGGAGGAATCGTGAATCATGATCAAGACACTCTATTTGTAGCGAAGGAAGACATGTTAAATGTCTAGCACTTGCCTTTTTCCCTTCACATCTGTATGAGTTTGTTTATTTATTTGTTTATTTATTTATTTATTTTGAACAACGGGTAATTAAATGCCTACGAACACTTGTTCTATATGGATATTATTAATTTGAAATTGTATGATAATAGTGAAATTTGAACTCTAGCTCGGTCTTTTACTTACTAGTAAATATGTTTACCAGCAAACTATATTGATACTTGTTTATCTGAATGAATTAGAGGACATTTGGGAGCACTAATATGCATTACACTTGGGTTATATATATATCTAAAAACTGAGTTGTACGTAAGTCTTCCAGTGATGAAAGATGTGGAGTGTGCTCTTAACTTTGAATGGGAAGGCAAAGGATGGTGGTGGTCTTTGAAGAAGGTGAGCGATGGTGTCTTCCATGTCCCGTCGAGAGTGTGAACCAAGCGGTCGTCGAAGGTATCTTTAGCTTCTTAGGTTTCTTCTCCTGGTTGATGGACTTCAGAGTTAAACTCAGGGACACATCTAGCTATATTTGGATAAACATGCCCATTCTTTCTTTCCACATGTGGAATCATGCATATTTGGAATCCCTCCTCAAGCATTTTTCTAAGCTGGTGGTTATGAGCAAGGAGATGAAGAAAGCTGAGCAGATGCACCAAGCCCTGGTGTTAATTGAGGTAGAAGATGTTTCCTGCATACCAAAAACCCTGTCGATCAATTACACTGCTCACTGGACATCGGAGTAGCATACTTATGAGGTCCCTATCCTCCCTATGCTTCTTCTTAGAAATCCAATCCCGGTCAAAGATGTCGAGTGGCAAGGTTCAACTTTTCACTGCTGGTTCTACAGATTGGGGTGGCCATAACTTTTTTTGGAGGAAGAAAGATGGTGCTCAAGTGCAGTCCGAGGGTAGAGTTAGTATGACGACTGCCTGTAACACCCCGCAAAATTGGAAATTACAATTTTGCTCCTGGGTGTTACGCACGCATATTTTGTAATGCATTTCACTACATATTTTGGATTCGTACTATTTATACATTTTCCGTATTGATTTCAGTCAACTAAAATATAATATTTCAATCCCTGGGATTTACGTGCTTTTTACGTGTTTTGATGCACGTATTTCCACCACTACGTATAATATTTTCTATAGGTTTAAATTATTTATTTTTATGTATTTAAATCTATTTTATAAAACGAAAATTTATTTTCCCCTTGTTTTGATTAAAATGCATTTTTCGACTTTCTGCACGTATAATGCACGTGCTTTCTACGTGTTTTCAATACACGTATTAATTACATATTCTCTACCGCTACGTACAATATTTTCTATGTGTTTAAATTATTTATTTTATATATTTAAATCTATTTTATAAAAACGGAAATTCATTTTCCCCCTATTTTGATTAAAATGCATTTTTCAATTTTTTTGCACGTATGGTGCACGTGCAAATTTTTTTATTCTCATTTTGCTACTCTCATTTTACTATTTTTAGCATGCATTAGTTTTATTTAGCCTTTCTTTTGATCCATGGACCTATAAACTAAAATGTGGCCCATTAGGAAAGGAGCCCACTAGATAATCAAATTAATTAATTAGAAATGAGCCCATGTAGCAAGCCCACTAGATAATCAAATTAAATTAGTAATGAGCCCATATAGCAAGCCCACTAGATAATCAAATTAAATTAGTAATGGGCCCATGTAGCAAGCCCATTATTAAAATCACATTTTTCGTTAAACATGTACTAATACATGACAAGTTACAATATTAGTACACATTTTTGAGTTATAGAAATGTGTTCATATTTGTTTGTGCATGTGTGCATGCACACACAAATGTACTTGGACCAAATTTTGGGCAAGGGGGGTGGCCGGTTATGGTGAACGGAAGAGAGTAGTGGAGAGTTAAGTTCATGGAGAGTGGGGAGATGAAGAGATGGGGGTTTTAGGAGTTAGGAAAGTGGAGAGTTGTAAGAATTAATATGGAGAGTTATTGGGTGTAAAATTATGCATAATAGACCCTAACCATACCATATAAATAGAGCCTCATTTCCTACATTTCTCTTGCACCAAAAACATTATAGAAAGAAAGAAAGAAAGAAAGAAAAGAAAGAGAGAGAGGGTCCTTTTGCTTGGAAGAATTGCTAGAGGAAGCCATTGCTAGGAAAGGGAGCTTTGCTAGGAGAAGGAGCCATTGCTAGGAGTTGTCTTGGAGCTAGAAGAAGTGTCACATCTTTCCCTTCAATTGTTCAAGCTTCAATAAGGTGGGTGTTCTCCTACTTTCTAAATTTTTAGAATGTACATGCTAATAAAAGTGAATGAGTAGTTTGATAAAATAGAATAACTATACTATGATTGTGGTAAGAATAATAGTGAATCATGCTATGTTGACAATAGATTAACAATGTGTTAGTGGGTGATCCTATGTTTTCTAATTGTAGAAATTGTATGCTAATTATTTTATATGACTAGTATGAATTGAATGTGATGAGAAATGTGTAGATAAAATCCATGCTAGTAGCGATCTTGTTGAGGTTTAGTGAATATTTGATTATCATGCTAATTAAAAGGGTTCAACTAAAGAATTAATCATATGAATCATGTTAGAGTGTTTGCAAATTTTATGTTAGTCGAATATGTGATTTTTTTTTCTTTTATGAGAAATTGTTAAAGAATGTTATATTTCGACATAAACTTTAGAGACATGATGATTAAGAAAGAAAAAGAAAAGAGAAGAATAATTTTTGTTATTACATGTCGACATATGTTGAAAATACAAACTTTTGCATGAAAGAATTTCTTTGAGATATCCATGGGTGATTAAGAGACATGTTTGATCTTAGCACAAATTTTAATTAGTATAATGATGGATATAAACTAGTTTTAAGAAACATGATCCTTAATTTTCGAGTTTGGGAAGAAATGCAAATTTTTGTAAAGAAAGGAAAAATCTATTTTTGAAAATGAAGATAGATTATAAAAAAATAAATTTACTTGATTATTATTTCTTGATTTCATCTCAGTCCAAAAGTGAGATTTATTCCAATGTCGAAAATGATTGGATTATTGGGTGAACAAGTGTTATTAAAAGAAACCAAATTCAAAATAGTATTAACAAAAGTACATTAATACAACTTCTAAACAGAAAATATAATTGGACTTATTGGTTAGCCAGTGAATACTATTTATAAGAGGTGTTGGGTTCGAAACTTGTTACCACCATTTTCTTTTATTTTATTTCTCTCAAAAACTGCTTATTTATGGAAGTTACTGACTTTGGAAAGAAACAAGTATTATTCACTCTTCTTTATTAAGTTGCACAAAGAACTTACTAAGAATGGGTTAATTTCTTATCTTGTATTTTTAAAGTGGCAAAGGCACTTTGTTTCCAAAATTATTATTTTGAATAAATAATTCTTTGAATAAAAGAAAAATATGTAACACGATTATCTCGTTATAAACAATCCTTTTTTTTGAGTAAGAATGCTAAATGAGATTAAAAGTTTGTGTGAATTCATATAAAGTTTGGAAAATAAATTATTTATAATTGTTTGAATTGACAAGATCATGTAAATGTGTTAATTGTTGACGAGATCATGTAAATATGCTTGTTTGTAGTCGCGAACTTTTATGTGATTAATTTTTCCCAAAAAGAGATTTGGATTTATGCCATAGACTCATGAAAAGAATTGATGTCTTAGAAAGATAGTGAATGAATTGAATGATGCTAACAAGACATACACCAAGTTGTGAATAGTTTGAAGATAAAGAATACTTTGAGTTAAGACATGATTATTAAAGGGTATGTGTACCCATGTTTCTTGTACATGAAAGGTTTATGATTTAGAATTAGTAAGACCTCTGTTACCGGTAATTTTGAAAGAAAGATTTTGAGACTTGATTTCGTGATAAGGCCGTCGGGCGATCTCGTATTTTGTGAACAAATTCGGTATGAGGTAAAACTGGTTCTAGGGTGATAACATATTCATGTCTTGAACTAAAAATAATTAGGCACCTAGGTGAAGATGTAATAGACATGTGCAAACGTAAATGAGTGCTTCTATATAGTCGGCGGTGGATCTCCGTGGCTATAGACCCAGTTGGTGGACTGTGGTTGCCCCATAGGAGATGCACTGTATTTTATCCGAGACTTAGGGTAGTCGACGGATGTTTACCATACTCCAAAGAATATGTATATACCGGGGCTAGAGGGGCATTTACGGGATTATTCTCACGATATAATAGCCAGGGAGGCTGGGATCTGTTATTATAGCCAGGGAGGCTGAGATCCGTATCTGTGAAATAACTCTAAAACTTGTTTTATTACTGGGTAGTCTCATGGCGAGGGATCGAACCCTTCAATGTGGAGTACGTAGGTGCTTGCCCTCGGACCTATGTAGTATGGGATGCATAGAATCCGAACAAGTGTGCATTAGTGTCATCCTAGTATAGAAATGTGTGCATTAGGCATTAAGGCATGACATACACTTATGTTTAGAATAATCACCTTTGACACTTTACTTGTTCATTCAATCTTTTTGTGATTTGTTAAAGTATGAGATCGTTATACTATTCCCGGCATAGAGAGGATAGCCGTGTATAACATTTCGTCAGTTGTAAGTAACTGACGAGCCCACAGATTAACATGCAGGTAAAGGACCATTCATGGAGCTATAAAGTGGATATGCTGATGCTGTTTTATTTTAAAGATGTTGTAAATGTTTTATTGTAAATTTCAGTCTTCCGCTGTGTAAAACCAAGTTGTAATTGAACTCTGATGTATTGTGAATGAAAAGTTTTAAATTCCTTGTAAAATTGTACGAAGTGAAGTAAATATCCTGTGAAATCTCGAATTTATCCTTATTTGAAATTCGGGGTGTTACAGATGGTATCAGAGCATGCTTCACAAGTAGTACAAGTTTATAAGGAACGATAAAAAGGGACGATAAATTTGGGAACAAGCCAAAGGAGTCCTTCTGTCAACCGGGTGTAAACAACCCTAAGCGACACGGTATTTAAGCATCTTCGGACCACCGCTAGCTGGGAACCGACTCCTACAGCTAACCCAAGTAAATCAGAACTTGATAGACTAAAGAATTGTTTAGGAAGAGTAGTAAGATCATTGACTATAGTCTAGAACCCGTGACACCTTATTGAGTAGTTACAACATTATTCCTGCAGACACTAGAGTGTGAGTTTCAGTCTATATAGATTTAAATGTAAGTGATTTACATTTGTGTTGCTCTATACACTGAGATTTTCTCTCCCTTTTCTTTGGATGGCTGGAGTCGTGAATGAAGTTGTATTTGAACTTGCATTCAATTTCATTCATGATGTCCTCCTTGTATACATTGATATGAGAGTGTATGCGAGCACATTTTGTCCCTGGGTATCAGAGTGGCGCAGTGGAAGCGTGGTAGCTTGGACCGTCATTCATGATACCTTACACACTTTCCTCTCAAATTATTTTGTAGATTTTTATCATGCTACCTTCTCCATATTTTTTTTTCAAATAAATATTTTTATGATTTGAATATTTATTATTTATCTATCTTCCTTAGTCTTGATATTTTAAACTTAAAATTTCGTCTTTCATGTATTTATGCCATTTTTTGTTTACCCACTATTACTTCACATATTTTGTCAAATTTTAAATTGCCGTTTATTAAATTAATATTGAGACCACTATTTTCTTCATTTTGGATTTTTCTTATGAAATTTTCTTATGAGCACTCATTTCATATGATTTTGATTTGTATGAAACTATAGTATCTTATCCTATATGTTCTTAACAAGATCGAAATTTTCTACCTATATAAATATGACCTATCATTTTTGTTTTTATTTGTTTACATTCGGTATTATTATTGCATATTTGTTTAGATATATTCATTTTTACTATTAATCACTACTCATTACTTTTATAGTTTTGCACTGTATATACTCACTATTTATACATTATCTTTTCTCAAATTTTAACTGTCTTTACACTCTTAGTTATTACTTATATTTTTCCAATGATCTCTATATATATATCATATATTTCAATATTCTTATTATACATATCATTTTACCCTCATCTAATTACGTTAATACTTTTGTTTATTGTCCTAAATTGCTATACTATATAATTATTGTTTTCAATTGTGTTTCCATCTCGTGTATGTGCTTTACACTATTTTGTCTTAATGTTATAAATTATTTTCATCACTACAAAATTTTGTATATTCAAAAGTATTTCGACGTATGCCTTCTATTTTAAAATTTTAAATTGTGTGTATAATTGTTATAGTTACCTTACAAACTATTTTATTAATTGGTATACAAGTCCTTTTATGTTATCTATACTTTCAACCAAGTCTCATTCCCATTTATTTTTCCAAACTCTTATTCAATGGTCTTGTTTTAAATTGCTAATTTTGCGAATTTTCTACCGTTTATTACATTGATAAATTTTTTTCTTTCTAAACTACCTATTGACTATGTTTTCTTCACCACATTGTTTTCCGAACTATTTCGAAATTAAAGACATAATTGACTTTTCCTTTTTATCTAATAGCTTACCTAATATTATTTTTTTATGAAATTTTCTCTCAAACTATTCTATCTCTTGTCGCATTTCAGTTCTTATGACATTTTTCTAATTTTCTTGTTCCGTCTAGTAACATCTTAATATTCATAGTTTTCTTATAAAGAGTTTGTCTTGTTTTACCTTGTTGCGCATACTACATTTATTTTTCTTAAAGTTGTAGTTTTCTAAATACAAATATTTTCTTTGACGTGTACAAAATACAATCTTTACCCTAGCGAGTTCCGGGGACGGAACTACTCTAAGGGGGGGAGAGTGTAACACCCCGCAAAATTGGAAATTACAATTTTGTCCCTGGGTGTTACGCACGTATATTTTGTAATGCATTTCACTACATATTTTGGATTCGTACTATTTATACATTTTCCGTATTGATTTCAGTCAACTAAAATATAATATTTCAATTTCTGGGATTTACGTGCTTTTTACGTGTTTTGATGCACGTGTTTTCACCACTACGTATAATATTTTCTATAGGTTTAAATTATTTATTTTTATGTATTTAAATCTATTTTATAAAACGAAAATTTATTTTCCCCTTGTTTTGATTAAAATGCATTTTTCGACTTTCTGCACGTATAATGCACGTGCTTTCTACGTGTTTTCAATACACGTATTAATTACATATTCTCCACCGCTACGTACAATATTTTCTATGTGTTTAAATTATTTATTTTATATATTTAAATCTATTTTATAAAAATGGAAATTCATTTTCCCCCTATTTTGATTAAAATGCATTTTTCAATTTTTTTGCACGTATGGTGCACGTGCAAATTTTTTTATTCTCATTTTGCTACTCTCATTTTACTATTTTTAGCATGCATTAGTTTTATTTAGCCTTTCTTTTGATCCATGGACCTAACTAAAATGTGGCCCATTAGGAAAGGAGCCCACTAGATAATCAAATTAATTAATTGGAAATGAGCCCATGTAGCAAGCCCACTAGATAATCAAATTAAATTAGTAATGAGCCCATGTAGCAAGCCCACTAGATAATCAAATTAAATTAGTAATGGGCCCATGTAGCAAGTCCATTATTAAAATCACATTTTTAGTTAAACATGTACTAATACATGACAAGTTACAATATTAGTACACATTTTTGAGTTATAGAAATGTGTTCATATTTGTTTGTGCATGTGTGCATGCACACACAAATGTACTTGGACCAAATTTTGGGCAAGGGGGGTGGCCGGTTATGGTGAACGGAAGAGAGTAGTGGAGAGTTAAGTTCATGGAGAGTGGGGAGATGAAGAGATGGGGGTTTTAGGAGTTAGGAAAGTGGAGAGTTGTAAGAATTAATATGGAGAGTTATTGGGTGTAAAATTATGCATAATAGACCCTAACCATACCATATAAATAGAGCCTCATTTCCTACATTTCTCTTGCACCAAAAACATTATAGAAAGAAAGAAAGAAAGAAAGAAAAGAAAGAGAGAGAGGGTCCTTTTGCTTGGAAGAATTGCTAGAGGAAGCCATTGCTAGGAAATGGAGCTTTGCTAGGAGAAGGAGCCATTGCTAGGAGTTGTCTTGGAGCTAGAAGAAGTGTCACATCTTTCCCTTCAATTGTTCAAGCTTCAATAAGGTGGGTGTTCTCCTACTTTCTAAATTTTTAGAATGTACATGCTAATAAAAGTGAATGAGTAGTTTGATAAAATAGAATAACTATACTATGATTGTGGTAAGAATAATAGTGAATCATGCTATGTTGACAATAGATTAACAATGTGTTAGTGGGTGATCCTATGTTTTCTAATTGTAGAAATTGTATGCTAATTATTTTATATGACTAGTATGAATTGAATGTGATGAGAAATGTGTAGATAAAATCCATGCTAGTAGCGATCTTGTTGAGGTTTAGTGAATATTTGATTATCATGCTAATTAAAAGGGTTCAACTAAAGAATTAATCATATGAATCATGTTAGAGTGTTTGCAAATTTTATGTTAGTCGAATATGTGATTTTTTTTCTTTTATGAGAAATTGTTAAAGAATGTTATATTTCGACATAAACTTTAGAGACATGATGATTAAGAAAGAAAAAGAAAAGAGAAGAATAATTTTTGTTATTACATGTCGACATATGTTGAAAATACAAACTTTTGCATGAAAGAATTTCATTGAGATATCCATGGGTGATTAAGAGACATGTTTGATCTTAGCACAAATTTTAATTAGTATAATGATGGATATACACTAGTTTTAAGAAACATGATCCTTAATTTTCGAGTTTGGGAAGAAATGCAAATTTTTGTAAAGAAAGGAAAAATCTATTTTTGAAAATGAAGATAGATTATAAAAAAATAAATTTACTTGATTATTATTTCTTGATTTCATCTCAGTCCAAAAGTGAGATTTATTCCAATGTCGAAAATGATTGGATTATTGGGTGAACAAGTGTTATTAAAAGAAACCAAATTCAAAATAGTATTAACAAAAGTACATTAATACAACTTCTAAACAGAAAATATAATTGGACTTATTGGTTAGCCAGTGAATACTATTTATAAGAGGTGTTGGGTTCGAAACTTGTTACCACCATTTTCTTTTATTTTATTTCTCTCAAAAACTGCTTATTTATGGAAGTTACTGACTTTGGAAAGAAACAAGTATTATTCACTCTTCTTTATTAAGTTGCACAAAGAACTTACTAAGAATGGGTTAATTTCTTATCTTGTATTTTTAAAGTGGCAAAGGCACTTTGTTTCCAAAATTATTATTTTGAATAAATAATTCTTTGAATAAAAGAAAAATATGTAACACGATTATCTCGTTATAAACAATCCTTTTTTTTGAGTAAGAATGCTAAATGAGATTAAAAGTTTGTGTGAATTCATATAAAGTTTGGAAAATAAATTATTTATAATTGTTTGAATTGACAAGATCATGTAAATGTGTTAATTGTTGACGAGATCATGTAAATATGCTTGTTTGTAGTCGCGAACTTTTATGTGATTAATTTTTCCCAAAAAGAGATTTGGATTTATGCCATAGACTCATGAAAAGAATTGATGTCTTAGAAAGATAGTGAATGAATTGAATGATGCTATCAAGACATACACCAAGTTGTGAATAGTTTGAAGATAAAGAATACTTTGAGTTAAGACATGATTATTAAAGGGTATGTGTACCCATGTTTCTTGTACATGAAAGGTTTATGATTTAGAATTAGTAAGACCTCTGTTACCGGTAATTTTGAAAGAAAGATTTTGAGACTTGATTTCGTGATAAGGCCGTCGGGCGATCTCGTATTTTGTGAACAAATTCGGTATGAGGTAAAACTGGTTCTAGGGTGATAACATATTCATGTCTTGAACTAAAAATAATTAGGCACCTAGGTGAAGATGTAATAGACATGTGCAAACGTAAATGAGTGCTTCTATATAGTCGGCGGTGGATCTCCGTGGCTATAGACCCAGTTGGTGGACTGTGGTTGCCCCATAGGAGATGCACTGTATTTTATCCGAGACTTAGGGTAGTCGACGGATGTTTACCATACTCCAAAGAATATGTATATACCGGGGCTAGAGGGGCATTTACGGGATTATTCTCACGATATAATAGCCAGGGAGGCTGGGATCTGTTATTATAGCCAGGGAGGCTGAGATCCGTATCTGTGAAATAACTCTAAAACTTGTTTTATTACTGGGTAGTCTCATGGCGAGGGATCGAACCCTTCAATGTGGAGTACGTAGGCGCTTGCCCTCGGACCTATGTAGTATGGGATGCATAGAATCCGAACAAGTGTGCATTAGTGTCATCCTAGTATAGAAATGTGTGCATTAGGCATTAAGGCATGACATACACTTATGTTTAGAATAATCACCTTTGACACTTTACTTGTTCATTCAATCTTTTTGTGATTTGTTAAAGTATGAGATCGTTATACTATTCCCGGCATAGAGAGGATAGCCGTGTATAACATTTCGTCAGTTGTAAGTAACTGACGAGCCCACAGATTAACATGCAGGTAAAGGACCATTCATGGAGCTATAAAGTGGATATGCTGATGCTGTTTTATTTTAAAGATGTTGTAAATGTTTTATTGTAAATTTCAGTCTTCCGCTGTGTAAAACCAAGTTGTAATTGAACTCTGATGTATTGTGAATGAAAAGTTTTAAATTCCTTGTAAAATTGTACGAAGTGAAGTAAAGATCCTGTGAAATCTCGAATTTATCCTTATTTGAAATTCGGGGTGTTACACTGCCAACCCAATTCCACAAGATAGCACAGAGAGCTCAGAATCTAAATAGTCACCATCCTCAACAGATCCCCCACAACAGATTGTGCAACCAATAATACCATCACCGGCGAACTCTGATAGTGCAAAGAAGCTGGAAATCGTGGAGGGAATTCATGTAAAGAGAGAATATTGTGGCTGATATCTTGGAGATTCCTGATTTGGTGTCATACAAAAAGGTACTTCCTATTATCTCGCATGAAAAATTTGACAATAAGCCAAATCTGGTTTGCCAGCTAGAAAATGAGGATTTAGAGCAGATTGAATGGGAAGGAAAAGAAACTCAAATTCCCAAATCTTTGTGGGCCAGAATGTTGAGCTGCTTGGGTCCATGTTTTGATCTATCCAGTGACTACGACAAAACTAAGGAAACCTCCTCTACTTCAACTAAGTACACCTCAATCTCTGTAGGGTTCGAAGATATGGTCACTAAGAAGAAGAAGAAGAAGAAGAAGAAGAAGAAGGCATCCACCATTAAATCAACAATATCAAGCATCTAACTACAACTAAGAGAGTGAAATCATCTTCAAATAGTAGAGGTACTAGCCAATCTAGTTCAAATTTTCTTACACATTCCTTTGCTAAATTAGATGATCGATGCACATCTCACTGACATTGCCAAATCACTGGGAGCTGAACCAAAAATTAGCACGACATTGCGATCATTATAAACTCTTAGAGAGCAGTTTTTTGCCATGACAGACGAACATAACCTCTTTCTTGAGGTTCTAATAGTTGTCGCACTTAGTTTTTCTATTATTTGTGCTTTCTGCATTTTGGTGTTCTTTGTGCTATTATTTGTCTTCAATGAAAATCGGTTCATGGAATGTTAGAGGACTTGGCTGTCCTACTAAATGCACCTTTATTGAGGATGATATCAAGTTGAATTCTTTCTCAGTTATTTGTCTGCAAGAATCAATACTCTCAAAGCCTAGCCATAGAAAACTCACATCCATTGTAACGCCCCGATTTCCATATACTAGGAAACCGTGACATAAGCCAGAATCTTTGCCTTCAATTAGCCACAATACACAGAAAAACAGGAAAATTTAAAACTTTTTATTCAACACAAATGTATTACAAGTCTGAATGTTATAAAACTGCAATACATTAGATCAGTGTTACAATAATACCTCTACAAGCCCAAGTGTTACAACTGTCAACAAATTTACATCAGAGTACAATGAATAATGAACAACACTTGGTACTTCACTTGGATGCTTCCCAACATAAAATAAATTACAACAAATGTTACAATGGAACAATGGTAACCAACATATAATAAGCAGAAAATAAAATTGACTTTGCTTCTCTCGCCTTGAGTCCTCCTGAATCCTGTACATGTAGCTTGCAATCCAGTACCTATTGAAATGGGGACGTCAGTACATATACTGACGCTTTAAGGTCGATGACTAGCAGTGATTCTCTACTTTAAACAAACAGATTGATGAAAAGAGAAACATGTATATATAATTGATGTGTCAGTGTATGCTATGACTTAGAATCTAATGCAGGATTAACTAACACAATGATGCACTTATTCTAATGCAAGCAAGACTCTAGAACAGTATGCAACCTATACTACATATGCACCATATCAAGCCGTTTCTTCATATATAGGGATTTGAACCCGCGCTATGAATTCTACTCTTGTACTAGACTTGTTTCTGAAGATATGACGTGACTGATGAGGTTGCTCTGAAACGGTCTAAATTCTGCCATTCACAGTTATCTCATGATGTCTATGTTTTCCACTACTACCCGGCGTACCGGACCTCACTCAAAAATCTGACGAATCTTTGGAGTTTCCGCAACGCAGGTTAGCTCGAAGCATCCCCTGTAGACCCCTAGCTGATAGACCTTAGTCTATGGCTTCTCGCCCTTAGATATAGAATATAATGGAGTTCCGGTTGTCCATCCCATCGCTCCGACAGGAATTGCTCCCGACCTTATCAAGGCACTTCAGAAATTAACAGACGAGATACGGATCCCGTGCTCCCAACTCGTGAGAAGGCACAAACTATATCCCTTTGACAAGAATGGTACAACCAACAACACAGCCTAGTGTCAGCCTATAGGACAGGTCGGATCATAAGGTATCACCCTTAACACCAACTCTTTCCTTTCAGCGAAAATGATAATAAGTAAAGGTTAAGTAGTACTAGCCATAAGTTACTACCCTAATGCTGTCACTAAACCTAAACAATCTTACGGGGTTTTCAATAAGAATTTTCTTAAGATTATCTCGGTCCAACTCATGGCCTATCGATCCAAGACACCGGTGATGGGTTCTCCCTCACTCATCAGTACCCCTAACTCGGATCTCATCAACATTCTCGGCCCGTGATCAACCCACATCAGTTAAGATCCGTCAGTGCTCGAGGTGTGATTTATCCATAGTTTCCAAGGTGGTAAGATACTAGTCTTGATGGTCGATGACCCCTAGGGTAACTATAAGACCCTATACTAGCTTTTATTGAGCTAACAATACTAGCGACTTTCCCAACCATAATTACCCATATATTGAAGATGAAGCATGTTCACATTATATGGTCTAATTTTAATTAAAACCATATACAACTAGAATTTATGGGTTCTTTTTTCCAAATTTGAACTAGGACAACATACGACTAGGTTCACGGGTTCTTTCTCAAGGTTGTGCTAGAACCACCTAGAACCTAAATGCATGGGTTCCTCGCCAATTTGAGCTAGAACTATCATGGAGCTAGTTTCATTGGTTTCTTCTTAAAAATCGAACTAGAACAAATATGAAACATGGGTTCATTTCAATAGTTCAAGTGGATTAGCATGCAAGCTAAACTCATGGGTTCCTTTTAGAATTTAACTAAAACTACTACAACATACAACTTAAGCATGCATAGGTTCTTTTAACTAGAATACTACAACATATAACTCAAGCATGGGTTCTTTACTAGAACTACTACAGTAACTCTGTAATATCCCGGACGGATATTATATTTATTTTATTATTATTTTAATTTTATTGAAATATTTTTGGTGGATATTACCCGGTTTTGTTAAATAACATTATCTCTATATATATACCAGTCTATATATATCTGTATTGTATCAAATTGGTACTGTAATCTTCCAAGTCGATAATAAAATTTATTTTATTATTATTTTTGGAATTTATTTATTTTTTATACGGATTATGCAGTTTAACAAACGAAAACTATCGGTATATGTTACCGCTGATTTCGGTGTGGGGGTAAACAGATAGAATTTGTAAGTCCGAGAAAAACCTGAACAGTTGACTCAGCCTTCTTGCTCCCGCCGCAACCTGCAAGGAAGTGCGAGACACCGGGGTTGATTCCGGCGACGCACCCTCCGACGCTCTTGTCAGTAATCAGAAAAAGATTAAGAAAGAGCTTAAGTGGTGAAGAAGTCATTAACCTGGTCTTGGTGGTAGAGGGGTTGTATTTATAGTCGCCTTTGGAACGGTTAGGGTCCTGATTCCCTGCCTAATAGCCAGGAGGAAAATCCTCCTATTCTGTTTTGGGAAATCAGGCCCTGATTCCCTGGTGAGAGCCAATCAGGCTTATTGATTTGATTTAGTCAAATCAATGGCCTTGATTCTCCTCATGGTGAACTGGGCTTGTATCGGGTCGGGACCCGTGCCCAGTTGGAGTGGATCTATTCGCGGGTGGTTGGTTCTGTGAAAAAGAGGCCCAATACCCGTTTTGGATCCATCTGTATGTGAAATTACCTTTTTACCCCCATGCTTCAAGATTCGTGCTCGATCCGGATGGTCTCGATTTAACCCCATTTTTAGCCATATCACGAGCCCCCCACTCCTGAAGACTGAGTGTGATCAGACTTTGAGGAGTAGTCTAGCTGTTTTAGTGGCTGGTGGAGTTGTATCGGAGTCCAAATGTGAGATTTTGAATCTAGAAAGGGGGTAGTGAGGTAACTTTTGACGCCGCTGGCTGTTCTCTGGTCACATCGGGTATTTAAGGGTTTTTATCTATTTTTTCGGACCATTTATTTAATTTTGCGACGTGTTCACTAATCGTTCGGGGGCCTTTAACTGTTCATTCTGGGTAATAATTGTTCGTTTAGGGGTCCGAGAATGTCCCCCCAAATTTCCAATTATTTTCCAGAATTTTTAGTTAATTTTCCCGAATTTTTAGCAATTTTTTCGCAATTTTTAAATAAATAGAACGATTTAAATAAATAAAAAATGATTTTAAATACCGATTGATGACGTGGCTCGATCTGAGCCGTTGATCATGGACGAGCGGGAATTTCGGAAAGATCTGATGGCTGTTACCGCTCGGCAGCGTTTTTCTCCGTTTACGAGCTCGGAAAGGCGCTTGCTCGGCTGCCGACCGGAGGTAGGGGGTTCGGCAGGCCGAGCGACGTGGCGCTATCTGAGCTGTAGGATGCTGGTGCGCATCTCGAGATGGACGCGGTTCCCAAGAAAACACTATCTTGTCTTTTAGCGCACGTGGCGCAATCTGGGCCGTTCATCATTAGGAGCGCGAATTTCTGAGAGATCCAACGGTTTAAGTAGCTCGGTGTCTTTTTTCTCCATTTACCAGCTCGGGAAGGCACTTGCTCGGAAGCCGACCGAGGGGGCGTGGCTTCGGTCGTCCGAGCGACGTGGCGCTATCTGAGTTGTTGGATATTGGCGCGCATCTCGAGACGGGCGAAGCTCCCAAGAAAACACTATCTTGTCTTTTAGTGCTCTCGACGAGATCTGGGCTGTCTGATTGAGATCAGGCGCGAAAGTTGAGGGGAAAGTGAGTTTTCCCCGTTTACACGCTCGGGAAGGCACTTGCTCGGCAGCCGACCGAGGGCTTGTGGTTTTTGGCAATCCGAGATGGCTCTGTTCCCAATGGCATTAACAGTGCTTCGGGACTTGCGCGGCGTTCCGCCTTCCCAATGTCATTAAGGATAATTCCCTTAATTAATACGCGGCGTTTCAACTTCCGAGGGTCATAATGGCTGGATCTTGGAGGCAGGCTATAAGTACCCCACTCCCCTTGTCATTTCAATCACCATCAGCATAGAGTTTCACACCTCGGAGGTATCTGCCATGAGTAGCTTCTCTTTCGAGGTCCGAGGTAGTTGCTCTTCTGCCTGGTTTTCCCTTTGTTCCTGACGGCCCCAAAGTGGATGTCAGGAGCGGGGGGGGAACGAGGCAGTAGTGGCGACGACCATAGTCCGGACTCGAGGGGTGAGTTACTTCAGAAGGACGGGTGGTCGCCCTGTTGTCTTATTCTTCTCCCGTTCCTCACTGCTCCGAAGGGGATGTCAGGAGCGGGAGGGGATAAGGCAGTAGTGGCGACGACTATAGTCCGGACCCGGGGTGTGGACTACTTCGGAAGGACGGGTGGTCGTTCTTCCACCAAGATCTTCGGCTTTCTTTGGTCGCTCCGAAGCGGGTGCCTAGGGAGGCGGATATCTTGGTGGAAGAGGTGGTGATCCATGTCCGAGGGCGATTTCCGGACCATCCGAGTCCGTTTGTTGCAACTGTGAAGGCGCTGTTGCCAGAGTCCTCTGACAAGCCGAGCCTTCCAGTTGCAACCAACTAGCTCGGAATGGTGCGCTTCTCCATCATGAGTCGTGGCTCGGGCTTCCGGACCGTCCGAGCCCGTTGTTTGCAGCTGTGAAGGCACTGTTGTCAGAGTCCTCTGACGAACCGAGCCTTCCAGTTGCAACCAACTAGCTCGGAATGGTCCGCTTCTCCTGATCTCTGAGTGTTGATGGGCCCCCTCCCATCTCTGTCTTCCTTCCGGGCTGATGGCTTCTGATGGGTGTCAGCCCGGAGGAGTTAGAGATGGGGGGAGTGCCGATCTGTTTTTGACTGGGGCCCGTGGGTCGGCGGAATACCGACTGAGGCACGGGACCCGGGGGGTGCTCGCCGAGGGCGGTGCCTTAAAACTTTAAATCAAAAATTTTCTAGTTCTTTTAGTCATAGGTGGGGCGTCCGAGGGTTCAATCGTCCGAGCGACGTGGCGCACCCTGAGCCGTTGGATGATGGCGCACATCTCGAGACGGGCGCAGCTCCCAAGAAAACACTATCTTGTCGTTTAGTACAGGTGGGAAGATCTGAGCCGTCTGATCGAGATCATGCACGAAAGTTGAGGGGAAAGTGTGTTTTCCCGTTTACACGCTCGGGAAGGCACTTGCTCGGATTCCGAGCGGACCCTGTTGCCGACAAGTTCGGTTTGCCTGTGGCTCAGATTCGGATTTCCTGGAGCCGAACTAGCTGACTTGGTGAAGGAGACAGTGGTGATGGGCCTTCGCAACGTTTCGAGAGCAGCCCAAAAGTCGCAAATTTTCGTTTGGAAGTCCAAGGGACGTCCCAATTTTACTATAAATCTTCACCCCCCCTAAGACCAAGTCTCACTTTTCACTTTTACTCTCTCTCCTCAGTTTTTACTTTGCTTCGAAGTTTTTAGCTCTCTGGTGGCGTTGCTAGCTGTCGCGGTAGCGTTCCTAGCTCCGGCGAACTTTCCGACCGCACCTGTCACTTCAAGGTCAGTCTCTTTCCCTTCTCTTTTTAGGAAAAAATGGTTAAGATTTCGGCTGAGACCCCCGCCTCGGAGCAAGCCGTTGGCCGAGGGAATAAAGGGAAGGGAGTAGTGGAGCCGAGCGAGCAAGACGTCGTTCGTCCGGATAAAGAGGGTGAAGTGGCCGAAGTGCCAGAGGAAGTCGTGGCCGAGTCCCGAAAGGGCAAAGGCGTGGTCACGATAGTGGAGACACCAAAGAGAGCGGGGGCGTTTGGTCGGCAGCCCATCGCTGTGTCGAGCGTGGGAGGCGTCCGGGATTACGCCGAGGATACCTTGGAGAGGGTCACTCAAGGTACGGCTAAGCTGGTGGAGGAGAATGAGCCTAGGGAGCTGTCCGAGGTTGACCATAGGATCTCGACTCTTACCGAGACCGATCTTCGTCTGATCCAAGAGGGTTTCCGGATCCCACTTGAGTATGTACTGCTCCTTCCTGGGCCGGGGTTCCGAGCCAACACAAAGTCCTCGTCAGACGTATGTGTCTTTCCGGTCGACTACCTTATTGCCGAACTCCGCTTTCCCCTCCACCCGTTCGTGGTCGAAGTCTTGGTCTGGTACGGTTTGAGTCCCGCCCAACTGATGCCGAACACATGGAGGCACGTCGTCGCGTTCGTCCTTCGATGCCAAGAGATCGGCGCCAAGCCGACTATGTTCCTCTTTCGGAGTCTCTTCCGACCTTGCCAGCCGAGGCGGGACGAGCAGAGGTTTTTCCTTTCTCCTCGGACGGGAGTTAAGTTGATCGAGAACCCGGACTCGATCAAACATTGGAAGGACAAATACTTCCTCGTCCGAACTCTGACGCCATGGGTCATACCGACGGTTTGGGCAAAGGAAGGTCTGCCCAAGCGGACCAAGAGAGAGGTGCCATTGAGTGATGAGGACAAGGAGGTCCAGAAGAAGCTCCTCGCCCTGCCGACGCTAAGCTGGAAAGATATTATGGAGGAGCATCTGTTCCGTGGGGGTCTCAGTCTGATCGACCCTCGTATGCTTCTGGTATTTATACTCTTTGTTTAAAGTGTATGAAAATTTTTCTAAGTTTTTTCATTCGACTTTTGTAGAGACGATGAAGCTAGATTACAAGGCTCTGGTGGCGAAGGGCAGGGCAGAGCAGGAGAAGAAGAAGAGGCCGTCGGCAGCGCCTCAGGACAGCCGAGCTTCGAAGAAGGCCTCGGTTGTGGAGACTGCCGACCAACCGAAGGTTGCGGTCCTCAAGGAGGGGGAGATCGAGGTCCTTGTCTCTCCAACGAAGGTCGCGATCCCCGAGCAGGGGGGGGTCATGGTCCCCGATCCCCTCGCCTCGGATGCACCTGCACCTACCCCGGAGGCGGACGCTCCCGGTCCGTCGAGCAGCGTGTTCGGGGTGAAGGATGCGTTGTTCCTCCCAGTTCCGCCCCTTACCGCCGATGCGGAGAAGATCTTGACCGAGCGTCACAAGCAGATCTTTGTCCCCGACTGGCAGGTGATGAACGTCGATGGATTTTTGGGCGACGGGAACATCTGCATGGAGGCGGTGAGGCACCTGCCGACTCCGAAGGATCGAGCGACCTTGAAGGCCGGGATGGCAGGGGACGCCGTGATGCAGATTGCCCGGAATACCATGTCGGTAAGTAGGCCGAACCCTTCTTCGTCCATATTTCTTCCTTGGGATTTCTCTAAGTTCTTGAGTTCGGATTTTAACGTGTTGTTCTCTTTTCAGACCCTTTGCCACTTCAATTTCCTGGTCGAGGAGTTGGCGAATAAGGATCAGGAGAAGGACCGGGAGAGGGCGGAGCGCGTCAAGGTCGCGAAGCAGCTTGATGACGAGCTGCTTCTCTCGACGAAGAGAGCCGCCGAAGTAGGAGGGTTAAAGAAGCAGCTGGCCGACGCCGTTCAGCTGTCAAAGGACACGGCGGCCAAGCTCGAGGCCTCGGAGAAGGAGGTGGCCGAGCTGAAGGATACGACGGCCAAGCTGGAGGCATCGGTGAAGGAGGCGGCCGGGCTGAAGGAGGAGCTGGCCAAGGCTCGGTCGGAAGCGGAGGAAGCTCGGAAGAGGGCCGAGAAGATCAAGGCCAAACACCTCAGGAAGGTGAAGAGGGTGAAGAAGGCCGTGCAGGAGGAGGCCGCACTGCACATGCTCCAGAACATGGTGGATGCCTACGGCCGAGCCCTGCAACATGTGGTCGCCAAGAACCCGGGCTTCGACACGTCCTCCTACAACTTTTACGACCTCGTGGAAGGGGAGGAGGGCGTTCCCGAAGGGTTGCTCGACCCCGAGGGTGAGATCGAGCCCGTCGAGGACTCGTGGAAGGCCGAGGCCGAGGAGGAAGAGGAGGACGACTCCGAGGATGAGAGCAGGAGCGAAGGCGGAGGCGGGGGCGAGGACAAGGCCGAGGGGTCGACGGACCCGAACGACAAAAAGGTCGACCCCTGACTCGGTTGTCTTTTTTCTTTTTTTGTCTTTGTTTTTGTAAGCCTAACTGCGGACTGGCCACCGCTATTGTAGAACTCTTTGAATCTTGAATGAAAAAATGTTTTGTTTGGTCAAAATTTGTCCAAGTGTTGAGTCTCGGACTTAGTGTCTGATTTGGCGTAAATTTCTTCGTGTTGGGCCTCGGATTTATCTCTGCTTTTCAGGTGAGATTCGGCCCGATCACGGAGGTTGAATACCTTCGGAAGGAGCTGGCGAAAACGAAGGACGAGCTCTTTCAGAGCCGGTACAATCGATTTCTCCTGCTCGGCAGGCTGGAGGACATGAAGGCAGCTCTGCGGAGGTATTGTAGCGAGCTGTGGCAACTACAGAAGCGCCCCCCGGCTCCTTGTCCCGAAGGTGAAGTCGAGAGTCTCCGTAGAGAGCTCGCTGCCGCCGAGCAGAAGAACGATGATCTCTTGGCTGAGGTCCAATACTTGGAGTTAGAGGAGAAAGAACGTTCGGCGGAGAGAGAGAAGCTGACTTCCGAACTGGAGAAAGCATCAACCGAGCGCAAGAGGCTATCGGCCGAAGTCGACAGGCTCAGAAGGATCACAATAGATAGGGGAATTGAGGTCACCCATTACCGACGGCTCGCGACTGATAGCGCCAATGCCTCGGACCCGTTGAGGGCCCCTCGACTGAAGAAATTGGCGAAGGACGACGTTTTGAGGGATAGAATCATCGAACTGGAGGAGGAGATCGTGTCGCTCAAGCTCGTGCCGGAGAGAGCTAATGTCTGCAGCACGTCGTGCACTCGCGAGGAGAGCGAGAGGGGGATCACGTTTTACGAACTTGCGATGCGCTCGCCTATGACCAGGCGGAGTCCGGCCGATGCTCAAAGTAGCGCGGCTGTCTCGTCGAGCGGTGCCTCGGTCGGCATCGCTGTTAGGACCAGCAGTGAAGGGGGATCACGCTTCGTTGGTTTAGGGTCGAGCTCGGAGGGCAGGCCTCGTCGTCCTCGCGTTTCCCTAAACCGAAGCATTCCCCTTCCGAAGAGGCCCTGATCATGTCGTTTTCCATTTCTGTTGGTTGTTGTAAAAACCTAATTATGGGGTCGGTCCGGCTGTCTGTAACACTATTATGTTTGAATGCGAATCTTTTTGGAAAATTTTCAAGTGTTAGACATCGGCAGTGTATTGAAGTTGTGTTATTCGTTTTCCCTTTCTTTCAGCTCGTGGTGACGATCCATGACTCAGACTCCGAACGTTCGAATGATGACTCCGAATCCGAGGCCACCTCTGGGACGGTGGTTCTGAGCCCTAGGAGTGCCGATCTGAAGTTACGCCGGGCTGAGAGTGAGTGGGCCCACCTTTCGTCCGTCCTCAGTCTTTGGGAAGCCGAGATCCAACGCTTGGAGAATAGGATCGTCGAGCTGAGCCCCGCAGGAGAGGATGAAGAGTCGCAAACCGCATTCAGCAACGCTCTTCGGGTCAAATGCATTCGGCACAACCAGTCGAAGATTATTGTCGAGCGGGATGACTTGCTTTTGGAGATTCGGCACTTGCAGGCCGTGATGGCGAAGCTCCGGGGGGACGCAGAGGAGCTGCCCACCGAGGAGGACGAACAGTCTAGTGAGGATGTGTCTATATGAGAGACAAGTGTAGTGGGTCGGGCGTTGTGTGTTTTGTTTGCCAACACTTTGTAATGGAATGTTTTGTATTATGCGCCGACCATTAATGAAATTCCCTTTCATTGCTTTGCAAAGTTGTCTTTGCTTATAACTGTGTCGGTCGTGCCGTGATCTTTGAACCGAGCGTGTTTGTTTAACCGAGCAGGTCCCCATGGGTATTTTGTCGTTTAGCGGCTCTGACGCGGTACGGCGCAAATTCCTAGGCGGCTCCGCACCCAAGAAAGTGCTATTTTGTCGTTTAGAGCAGGTGGCGAGATCTGAGCCGTTGAACGTGGGCGCAAATCTCGAGGCGGCTCAGTCCCCAAGAAAACGTTATCTTGTCGTTTAGCACAGGTGGCAATATCTGAGTCGTTGAACGTGGGCACGAATCTCGAGGCGGCTCAGTCCCCAAGAAAACGTTATCTTGTCGTTTAGCGCAGGTGGAAAGATCTGAGTCGTCTGATCGAGATCATGCACGAAAGTTGAGGGGAAAGTGTGTTTTCCCCGTTTACACGCTCAGGAAGGCACTTACTCGGGAGCCGACCGAATGTGTGGGTCTTCGGGCTTCGGCTAATAGTTAGGAGAGTTTGAATTATGTGTTCCGGACCTTGGGTATAGTTCAACGGCTGTGGGAGCAATTCCGAACGGCGATCTACCCCTGGTTCGTCCGAAGACGAGCCGAGGAGGTAAAGTCGAGCCGAGTCTTGGACTCCGAACCATCGGTATAGTTCAATGGCTGTGGGAGCAATTCCAAACGGCGATCTACCCCTGGTTCATCCGGAGACAAGCCGAGGAGGTAAAGTCGAGCCGAGTCTTGGACTCCGAACCATCGGTATAGTTCAACGGCTGTGGGAGCAATTCCGAATGGCGATCTACCCCTGGTTCGTCCGGAGACGAGCCGAGGAGATAAAATCGAGCCGAGTCTTGGACTCCGAACCATCGGTATAGTTCAACGGCTGTGGGAGCAATTCCGAACGGCGATCTACCCCTGGTTCGTCCGGAAACGAGCCGAGGAGGTAAAGTCGAGCCGAGTCTTGGACTCCGAACCATTGGTATAGTTCAACGGCTGTGGGAGCAATTCCGAACGGCGATCTACCCCTGGTTCGTCCGGAGACGAGCTGAGGAGGTAAAGTTGAGCCGAGTCTTGGACTCCGAACCATCGGTATAGTTCAATGGCTGCGGGAGCAGTTCGGAACGGCGGTCTTCCTCTGTTCCGTCCGGAGACGAACCGAGGGAACGAGGCCGAGCCGAACGTGGACTCCGAACCATTGGTTGAAATCACAATATAAAAGGCAGGTGATAAGAGGGGAGAAAGACATGCGGATTCACAAACATAATAGGGCTTTCTTTATTGATATTTGACGGCGAACCGTTTTACATAGTACAATTTATGAAAAAATGGGTTACAAGTCGGAAGACCGGAATGGCTCGATACTCCTTGTTACTTAGAGTGGCGTCGGAGCAATCTCTTGGTATTTTAGGAGGTGGTCGGCGTTCCAGGTCCTCGGAAGCTCTCTGCCCTCTAGGTCTTCGAGGCGATATGTTCCGGGCCAAACTACCCTTGTGATCCTGTACGGCCCTTCCCAGTTCGGAGCAAGCTTGCTCTTCTGACTGGGGAGGGATATAGCTAGCTTTCTCAAGACCAAATCTCCTTGCTTAAGGTTGGCAGGTCGGACCTTCCTATTGTACGCCAGTTTAACTCTTCTTCGGTAGATCTGCTGCCGAATCGATGCCCTTTCCCTTAGCTCGTCTATCAAGTCCAATTCTGCTCTGAGGTCTCTGGCATTCTGTGCTTCGTCAAAGGCTGTGAGCCGAGGGTATGGTATTCCGACCTCAAGAGGTATCACGGCCTCGGACCCATAGGTGAGGTTGAAGGGGAACTCGCCTGTGGGGGTCCGTTTGCTCGTGCGGTAGTTCCACAGGACGTTGGGGAGTTGGTCGACCCATAAGCCCTTGGAACTTTTGTCGAGCCTTTTCTTGATACCTGCGAGGATCTACCAATTGGCATTTTCTGCCTGTCCGTTCGACTGAGGATGGGAGACGGACGAGAAGCACTGCTGAATGGCTAGGTCGTCGCATAGAGCTCGGAACGCTGCGCCTGTGAACTGAGTCCCGTTGTCCGTTACGAGGACCCGGGGGACTCCGAACCTGCATATGATGCTCTTCCAGAAGAACTGTACCACTTTGTTCTCGGTTATAGTGGCGAGGGGCTCGGCCTCGACCCACTTTGAGAAGTAGTCGATGGCTACGACCAAGAATCTGAGCTGACCTGGAGCTGGGGGGAAGGGCCGTAGTAAGTCCATGCCCCACATTGCGAAGGGGATGGGACTCGATAGGGAGGCGAGGTTGGCCTGAGGGAGGCGCCGGATGTTAGAGTGTCTCTGACAGGAACTGCATTGCCGAACGTGTCGCTCGGCGTCCCGAAGAAGGGTCGGCCAGAAATAGCCATAATTCAAAGCTTTTCGGGCCAAGGACCTAAATCCTGAGTGCGCCCCTCCGATGCCTTCGTGGAGCTCTCGCAGGGCATATTCGGCTTGATCCGGAGAGAGGCACCTTAAGTACGGTTGGCCGTCTATCTGAGAGAAAGAGCGTTTGTACAGGATACCCTCGATTAGGACAAACCGCTCGGCCCGAGTCCTGACTCGGCGAGCCTCTTTGGGATCCGAAGGCAGAACTCCATCCCTTAAGAATTCTATCAATGGCTTCATCCAATCATCTTGTAGCATGACTGGCAAAGACTTCGCCGAGGCGGGCGACTCATCTTCGATACTCGGCTTAGAGAGGACTTCGATCAGCACGGTCTGTTTGAGACCTTGAGGTGAGGACGAAGCCAATTTGGAGAGGGCATCAGCCTGTGAGTTTTCTTCCCGAGGGACTCGTTCGATGGTGGCCTCTTCGAACCGGCTCAGGAGGTCCCGGACCTTGGTGAGGTACCTCGCCATTCGCTCGTCTCGGGCCTCATATTCGCCCGAGACCTGGTTCACGACTAGTTGGGAGTCACTGTGAATCCGGAGGCGCTGGGCTCCAGCGCTTCGGGCGAGTCTGAGCCCGGCGATGAGTGCTTCGTACTCAGCCTCGTTGTTCGAGGCTTTGAAGTTCATGTGGATGGCATACTGGAGGACGAAGTTGCCAGGGCCGTTCAGTATGATTCCGGCGCCGCTTCCTTCATTACAAGAGGATCCGTCTACAAAAACTGTCCAAATAGGGGGGCCCATTCGGGACGTGGCCGACCTCGGGGATAGTGGACTCTACGATGAAGTCGGCGAGAGCCTGCGCCTTAATTGCCGTCCGAGGCTGATAAGAGATGTCATGCTGACTTAGCTCTATGGACCACTTCATCAGCCGGCCCGAGGTCTCAGGCTTGTGGAGGATCTGCTTGAGGGGTTGGTCGGTAAGGACAACAACCGAGTGGGATTGAAAGTACGGCCGAAGCTTTCTCGCAGCCCTGATCAGAGCGTAGGCTATCTTTTCTATCCTCGGATAGCGGAGCTCGGCATCCCGGAGCACCTTGCTCACGTAGTAGATAGGCCTCTGGGCCCGGTCCTCCTCTCTCACCAAGACAGCGCTCAATGTCTGCTCGGATGCAGCCAAATAGACGAAGAGGGTCTCGCCAGGGACCGGTTTGCTGAGCAGAGGGGGGTTCACCAAATAAGCCTTCAGCTGGTCGAATGATTCCTGTTGCGGTTGGCCCCATTCAAAACCTTTGGCCCCCCTGAGGGCTTTGAAGAAGGGAAGGCACTTTTCCCCCGACTTGGAAAGGAACCGGCCGATAGCAGCGAGCCGGCCAGTGAGCTTTTGCACCTCCTTGACGTTCCGAGGCGGGGCCATGTCTAATATGGCCTTAATCTTTTCGGGATTAGCTTCGATTCCTCGCTGGCTTACCATGAAGCCGAGGAATTTTCCCGAGGAGACACCGAACGCACACTTGTTCGGGTTCAGCCGCATGCTGTGCTTCCTCAACACGCCGAAGGCTTCCTGGAGGTCGGCTACATGATCGGTGCCGCGGATGCTTTTGACGAGCATGTCGTCAACGTACACCTCCATGTTTCGGCCGATCTGGTTCTGGAAGACCTTGTTGACGAGGCGTTGGTAGGTGGCGCCCGCGTTCTTCAGGCCGAACGGCATTACCCGGTAGCAGTAGAGGCCTTGGTCGGTGACGAAGGAAGTCTTCGGAATGTCCGGAGGGAACATTCGGATTTGATTGTATCCCGAGAAGGCGTCCATGAAGCTGAGGAGCTCATGGCCCGAGGTGGCGTCGATAAGGGTGTCGATGTTCGGGAGCGGGAAGGGATCCTTCGGACACGCCTTGTTCAGGTCGGTGAAGTCAATGCATATCCTCCACGAGCCATTGGACTTCTTGACCATTACAACGTTCGACAGCCACTCGGGGTAATTTACCTCCTGTATGAACTTGGCCTTTAGAAGTTTATCAACCTCCTCCTTGATGGCCTGCTGTCGCTCGGGAGCGAACTTTCGCCTCTTCTGCTGAACCGGTTTGCACCCCGGTTCGACGCTTAAGCGATGGACGAGGAGCTCCTCGGAAATGCCGGGCATGTCCGCGGCTGACCATGCAAACAGGTCACGGTTGTCCCGGATGCATTTAATCAGGTCCGAACACAGTGCGGTCGGCAAGGATTTGCTGATGAGGAATTTCCGGCTCGGATCCTCGTCCGAGAAGAGCACTTCTTCTAATTCGTCCGCCGGTTCGGACGTCTGGCGGGTCTTCGGCTCGGGGATCTCCAGTGTCTCGAGCGAGAGCACTGGTCCCCCAGTGGAAGTCATGTAGCACTTTCGGGCTGTTTCCTGGCTTCCCCTGACTTCCCCTACTCCCGACCGAGTGGGGAACTTCATTTTCAAATGGTATGCCGAAGGGACAGCCTCCAGGGCGGCTAGGCCGGGGCGGCCTAGGATGACATTATATGCTGCTGGGACGTCGATGACCATGAAGTCCATCGGCTCGGTCTGGGTAGTAGGGGTGCTTCCCGCAGTAACGTCTAGGGTTATCACCCCTTCGACGGTTACCGGGACCCCCGTGAACCCTGTGGAGAGTATAACCGGCCGGCTTGAGACGGTCTCAGGACAGCTGCAGGCCTCGGAAGGTCGAGAGGAAAAGGATATTGACCGAACTCCCGTTGTCCACCAAAATCCTCTGCACCTTGAAGTTGGCCATGCGGAGGTCGATGACGAGGGCATCGCAGTGGGGGGTTCGGGCTCCTTCGAGGTCGGCATCGGAGAAAGACACGGGGACGCCGAGACCCTTCGGGGGAGGGGCACTATGGACCGAGTTGACCTCTCGGACGAAGGCCTTCCGGGAGGAATTAGAAGAGCCCCCCATGGGGCCTCCGTGGATCAGGTGCAGAACCCGTTCCTCCTCGAACTTGGGTGTCTCTTCGCGCCGCTCGGAGCGCTTGTTAGCCCCCCGAGGCGGAGGGGAGTGGCGATCTGTCCGATCGTTAGCCTTCACGAACTTGGCCAACTGCCCCCTTCGAATGAGGGCTTCGATCTCATCTCTCAAAGCCCGGCAGTCATTCGTATCGTGCCCGTGGTCTCGGTGGTACCGACACCACTTATCTTTGTCCCTCCTCTTCGCCGGGGTGTGCATCCTCGGAGCTGGAGGGATGACCCCCTCCTTCTCCACCTCCATGAGGATAGTAGAGACATTAGTGGTGAGGGGAGTGAACTTCTCGAACCTGGGGGGAGGGCGGTGCTGACCGCCCATGTCCTTCTGAGCTTTTTTGGACCCTTCTTCCCCTGTCGCCTTCCTTTTCGACCCTGCGGAGGACCCCCCAAAGCTGGGAAGGGCTTCGGCCTCTTCTGCTCGGATGTACTTCTCGCACCTCAGGAGGAGGTCGGCGAAGTCATGCGGGGGCTTCTTGGCCAGGGATGATCGGAGGTTGGCGTTAAGGACGTTCGACTGGAACGCCACGGTGGCCACGGATTGGTCTAAGGAGGCAATAGACCTGACTTCTGCGGTGAACCTTTTCACATAGTCCCGCAACTTTTCTTCCTTCTCCTGCCGCAGGTTCAGTAGGGAAAGACTTGTCTTCTCGGCTCGCCGGCTACTCACGAAGTGAGTAATGAACAGCGTCTCGAACTGCTCGAATGAGAAGATGGATGAGGGAGCGAGCCTGGAATACCATTCCCGAGCCGACCCCCTGAGGGTGGCAGGGAAGGTCCTGCAGAGCACCGCGTCGGAAGCTTGATGGATCAGCATCAGGGTCTTGAAGCTTTCGACGTGGTCGACCGGGTCGGATTCCCCTGAGTATGTTTCAAACTGCGGCGGTTTGAAACTCCTCGGTATGTGGGCCTCCATGATCGACCGTGAGAAGGGGGGTCGGCTGGGACGGAAGGTTCCTGCTCGGGACTCTTCCTCCCTGTCCATGCGGCCGATACGCCTTTCCACCTCATGGAGACGGCGAATGAGGGCGTCATCCCTCAGCTGGTAATCGTATGACCCCCCGGACTCCTCTTCATAGGAAGGGGAGCGTGGACTGCGGCGCCGGTAGTCCTGGGACCGGCGAGGGCTTTGTTCCCGCTGCTGGCGGCTGGGAGCCGGGGAAGGGCTCCGGGTTCTGCACCGAGGACTGGGATTCCTGGGGGGCGTCGGAGCCCTTTGTGCATTCTGGACGTTCTGCCGAAGATTGAGAGCCTGCAGAACGGTCTCCTGAAACTGGAGGAATTCAGGCTCGACTGATAGGCACGTCTCGGTCCCTCGGACGGCGTCGATCCCCGGGGGAGCGGGACCTCCTCCTTCGGCGCTCGGGGGACGCTGCTCGGCCTCTGCGGTCCGGGGACCTTCTAGGTGTCTCGGAGACGTGGGGACCGCTCACCCTGACGCTGGCGGGAGGCTTCCTCTCGGGCTCGCCTCTCGTCAAGATGGGTGCGGAGGTCGTCGTCCTTCTGGCGGTTCAGGAGTGTGATACGGAGGTCGGGATGATGAGAGGCCATCGAGTCTGAGGACCCATTATGGACCGAGACATGGCTCGGATTGAGGGGCTGCTTCTCCTTCCGACCGTTATGACCTGACGGACCATTGTTGGGCTGCTGCTTGGGAGGAGGAGGTGGGACCTGCTGGGCCGTCGGAGGTAGGTCGGACTGGGGAATGGGGTTGACTGGGGCTTCATTCGTCGGGTCGGCGAGGTTGCCCGCATGGTTCGACCCTCTGGATCTGACCTTCTTCGGCGGCATGACTGTCGAGGACGACGGAGAATGGGCTGAGGCTGTTCGTGTGGTGTTCCCACAGACGGTGCCAATCTGTTACCGCTGATTTCGGTGTGGGGGTAAACAGATAGAATTTGTAAGTCCGAGAAAAACCTGAACAGTTGACTCAGCTTTCTTGCTCCCGCCGTAACCTGCAAGGAAGTGCGAGACACCGGGGTTGATTCCGGCGACGCACCCTCCGACGCTCTTGTTAGTAATCAGAAAAAGATTAAGAAAGAGCTTAAGTGGTGAATAAGTCATTAACCTGGTCTTGGTGGTAGAGGGGTTGTATTTATAGTCGCCTTTGGAACGGTTAGGGTCCTGATTCCCTGCCTAACAGCCAGGAGGAAAATCCTCCTATTCTGTTTTGGGAAATCAGGCCCTGATTCCCTGGTGAGAGCCAATCAGGCTTATTGATTTGATTTAGTCAAATCAATGGCCTTGATTCTCCTCATGGTGAACTGGGCTTGTATCGGGTCGAGACCCGTGCCCAGTTGGAGTGGATCTATTCGCGGGTGGTTGGTTCTGTGAAAAAGAGGCCCAATACCCATTTTGGATCCATCTGTATGTGAAATTACCTTTTTACCCCCATGCTTCAAGATTCGTGCTCGATCTGGATGGTCTCGATTTAACCCCATTTTTAGCCATATCAGTATACATATATAAGCATACATATGCGTATTGTATCGATTCGTATGTTTGTACAAATTATGTTGTGTGTATTTTTGGACAAAAATATCACTTTTTGTCATGAAAGATCAATTAGGATGGCTAAGTTTTGATTAAAACTAGGATTAATGATACATAAGAGTTTAGGGATTTTTTCTTCTAGAAGCTCTCTCTCCTCCACCTCACCCCTCCACCTCACCCCCTTCCACCATACCTCCACCTCTCCATGGTATGGTCGGCCCCTAATTTGCTCAAAGAGGTTTTTGCAAATCCCCTTGGTGCATTTTGCACTCTTTCCCTCTCATTCATCCTATAAATACCCCCCTCACTCTTCTCTTGTCTCATTTTACAAGAACAAAAAAAGAAAGGAAAAGAAAGAGAGAACAAACCCTAAAAAGAGAGTTTTTCCTTTAGGTTTTCTTAAAGAGTTGTAGTAGAAAGCTAAGGAGGAAGGAGAAGGTTTGCTAGGCTAGTTCTTCCTACAAAGAAACTACAAGGTGGGGGTTCTCTACTTCTCCTTCATATGACTTCTTGTTCTTTTTTGGCTTGTTTTCTTTAATTTTGGTTGTATGTAGAAAAGAACCCATCTTTTGATGGTTGTTGGTTGTAGATTAAAAAGAACTCCTCTTTGTGATTAGTAGTTGTGTATTTTGTTGTATGTGTATGGTTCATAACCACTTGGACTAATTTCTAAGCATATAAATGGTTGTTGGTTAAAAGAACTCACCTTTAAGGGAATGGTTATTGTATGTGTGTGTTTCTAACGACTTGGACTAAAGACTTTAAGCATAAACATGGTTGTAGGGATCAAAGTGATCCCATGGACATATGGATGGTAGAACTCAAAACAATGGCATAAAGATTGAGTCTTTGAGATTTGTATGACTATTTTGAACTACTTGGACTAATTATTAAGCATAGGGATCAAAATGATCCCATGGATGGTGGAACTTAAGTATAACACATAAAGGTTGAACCTTTAACTTTGTAATGTTTATTGTTGTTGTTATGGTTGTTTTGTTAACACAAACTACAACTTGGACCTAAAACTATGTGTATAAAGAGTAGTGTAGAAAGAATACTTACATACATATTTTTGGGGTTGTAGAACTCTTCTAGCCTAATAAAAGATAAGTTTTGGTTGTATGTTGCTCTCTACTTTTATTAAGATAAATCTTTACTAAATCTAGTTCATGAAGAACTAAGCTTCTATTTTACTTATAGATTGTGAAAGACTAAGCTTCCCATTGGTTTCTCTAATGATCAAAGATTAGTCTTTTGTAGCATGTCTATTTTTATGATGGGAAAAAATTACTTCTTCTCTTAAAATATGTAGGAATTTGTAATTCATAAAGAAAAGTAGCCTTGGTAATAGCTAGTAAATATCCATGCTAAGTTGTTGTAGGTTGTTGTACAAAAAGAACCCATTCATGCTTGTACAAGTGTTCTAGTTTCAAAAAGAACCCATTCATGCTTGTAGAAGTGTTCTAGTTTCAAAAAGAACCCATTCATGCTTGTATAAGTGTTCTAGTTTCAAAAAGAACCCATCATGTTCCAAATTGTAGTATTATAGTAAAGAAACTCATGCTAATTAAGTTGTATACCATGATTAAATTGTTGTAGGAATCATGCTAAGTTGT
The DNA here is from genome assembly GCA_017893485.1 of Hemerocallis citrina. NCBI lineage: Eukaryota > Viridiplantae > Streptophyta > Magnoliopsida > Asparagales > Asphodelaceae > Hemerocallis > Hemerocallis citrina. Next base: position 190,438,557 of record CM030359.1, on the reverse strand, counting down.
ATACCATGCTTAAATTGTTGTGGGTTGATGTAGTAAGAAACCATTGCTTGAGTTGACTGTAATAAGTATTCCATGCTTGAGTTGATTATAGTAAGAAACCCTTGCTTGAGTTGATTATAGAAAGAGCCCATGCTTATGTTGTATCCATGCTTAAATAGTTGTAGGGTTAGATTTGTTTAAATGTGTTAAAAGTAGAATTTTAACCCGAAATTTATTTTAGGGGTTCTTTTATGTGTTGTTATCATGCTAGAATTTTTATGGATTTTTTGGAGCTATTTTGATGGGTGAAACGAGTGTTTTCCCCAAAACAGCGAGTCTCAAGTCAAAACAGTGAGCTCACTGTTTTGAGGTTAGCGTCGCAGTAGCTTCGAAGGTCTAGAACATGGGTTTCCTTGCAAAATTTGAGGATCCGACCAACTAGAAAGTTGTAGTAGACATCTTTCCCTTTCCGAATTGACCTGTCGGGTTAAATTCTGATAAGAGAAGCAAAAGTTATGGCCATTGCAAATCAGGACAACGAGTTCGGCTGAGAAGCTCACTGTTCTGTTTGGTTGTCATTTTTGAGCCTCTAACTGGATGAATCTGAGGTCCGGGCCAACTAGGGAATTGTAGTAGAGACTTTCCCCTTTCCTAATTGACCTCTCGGGTTAAATTTCGATAAACGGAGTAAAAGTTTTGGCCCTTCCAAAATACAGCAACTAGCTGTCTTATTGAATACTTGCTGTTTTGCTTCTTTGATATTTTAGAATGTCTTACCTATTGAATCTGAGGTTCGGACCAACTAAGGAGTTGTAGTAGAGACTCTGCCCTTTCCGAATTGACCTCTCGGGTTAAATTCCGATAAGCGGAGTAGGAGTTATGCCGTTTGCAAAGTACAACAACTAGCTGTCTTGACAGGGTTCTTGCTGTTTTGCTTCTTTGATGCTTTAGAGTCTCTTACCTATTGAATCTGAGGTTCGAACCAACTAGGGAGTTGTAGTAGAGACTCTTCATTTTCCGAATTGACCTCTCGGGTTAAATTCCGATAAGCGGAGTAGGAGTTATGCTATTTGCAAAGTACAGCAATTGGCTGTCTTGATATGGTTCTTGCTGTTTTGCTTTATTGATGTTTTAGAGTGTCTTACCTGTAGAATCTGAGGTTCGGACCAACTAGGGATTTGTAGTAGAGACTCTCCCATTTCCGAATTAGCCTTTCGGGCTAGATTCCAATAAGCGGAGTAGGAGTTATGATATTTGGAAGATGCAGCAGCCAAATTCGAGCTGAGTGTGCTTACTGTATGACTTCTTTTGTGTTTTAAAGTGTCTTACCTGTAGACTCTGAGGTTCGGGCCAACTAAAGAGTTGTAGTAAACATTCTCTCCTTTCCGAATTAACCTCTCGGGTTAATTTCCGACATGCATAGCACTGGTTGCTTCTAGGCTGTCGGGAGGTTTTTATGTCGTTTTCAGGCTTTTCCTTGGTAGTATGTTTGTATTAGACAATTAGAAGATTCTTCTATGGCTTCTAATTGTTGAAGATCAAGAGTTGCTAGTAAGAACGTTTGGTTGCTTCTAGGTTGATTACCTGTATGGCTATTTTTGTATGTAGTTTGCTCATACACAGCTCGCCTGGTCTGTACGTAGCTGTTGGTCTCATACGTAGCTTATTTGGCCCCTATTTATGTTGTTGTCTCATACGTGGCTCGACTGGCCCGTATATAGCTGTTGGTCGCATACATATCTTATTTGGCTCGTATGTATGTTGTTGTCTCATACGTGGCTCGACTGGCCCGTATGTAGTTGTTAGTCTCATACGTAGCTTATTTGGCTCATATGTATGTTGTCATCTCATACGCGGCCTGCCTGGCTTGTATGTAGTTGTTGGTTTCATACGTAGCTTGTTGGCTCGTATGTGTTCTGTTTACTCGTATGTAGCTCATTAGCTAGTACGCAGTTTTGTTGTGCTCGTCTAGGGCAATATTATTGCCCTAGGGCTATCGACCATCAAGATGTGTGTTTATCTTACTCCTAAAGGGATTGTGGACGAGTCACTCCTTGTGTACCGTCGGATCTTAACCGGGTTGGTTGATCGCAGACCGAAACGTGGACGGAATCCAAGTTCAGGGTAGTAGCATGCGAATACGTTCGTATTGTCGGGGTCTTGGATCGATATGTCATGAACCAGATCCTTAGGGATTCTGGTCAGTCTAGGTTGAGCAGCCTAGTAGAGTTAGCTTGCGAAGTCTAACTTAAGACTTAGCATGTTGTGTAAGTTCTGTTGTCATCCCTTAGTTTGTTTAGGGTTAGTGACATCGTTAGGGTAGTAACTTATGGCTATTACTACTTAACCATTACTTATTATCATTATTCGTCGAAGGGAAAGAGTTGGTGTTAAGGGTGATTCCTTATGATTCGACTTATCCCATAGGCCGGCACTAGGCTGTGTTATTGGGTTGTACCCTTCTTGTCAAAGGGATACGGTCTGTGCCTTCTCAGAGTTGGGAGCACGGGATCCGTATCTCGTCTGTTAATTTCTGAAGTGCCTTGATAAGCAGGAGCTATTCCTGTCAGAGCTAGGGGGGATGAACCCCCGGGAACTCTGTCTTGTCTTATATCTAAGGGCGAGAAACCATAGACTATGGTCTGGCTAGGGGGCAGCAGGGGATGCTTCGAGCTAACTTGCATCCGCGGAAACTCCAAGGATTCGTCAGATATTTGAGTGAGGTCCAGTGCGCCTGGCGAGATTAGACCATTTTAGGGCAACCTCATCAGTCATGTCTAATCTCCAGAAACAAGTCGAGTACAAGAATAGAATTCATAGTGCGGGTTCAAATCCCTATATATGAAGAAATGGCTTGATATGAGGCGTATGTAGTATGGACTGCATACTATCCCAGAGTCTTGCTTGCATTAGAATAAGAGCATCATTGCATTAGAAGTCTTGCATTAGAGTCTAAGTCATAGCATACACTGACACATCAACTATATATACACGTTTCTCTTTCCATTAATCTGTTTTCTTTAAGTGGAGAATCGCTACTAGTCATCAGCCTTAAAGCGTCATTATATGTACTGACGTCCCCATTTTAATAGGTGCTGGATTGCAAAAGTACAGAAACAAGATTCAGGAGGACTCAAGGCGAGAGAAGCAAGAGTCGTTTTTATTTTCGCTGTACTATACGTTGTTTACTATTGTTCCATTTGTAACAATTACTGCATTTTATTCATTGTTGTAATTTATTTTATTGTTGGGAAGCATCCAAGTGAAATACCAAGTGTTGTTCTTATTCATTACTCTGATGTAATTTATTGAAGTTGTAACACTTGGGTTGTAAAGGTATTATTGTAATACTGTTGTGATGTATTACAGTTGCATAACATTCGGACTTATAATACATTTGTGTTAAATAAAAGTTTTAAATTTTCCTGTTTTTCTGTATATTGTGAATAATTGAAGTGAAGATTCTGGCTTATGTCACGGTTTACCAGTTACCGAAAATTGGGGCGTTACAGAGTGGTATCAGAGCCAGGTTCAATTTACAGTCTAACACAGTAGGAAAATTAGACTTAGATGCCTTTTAAGAGTTGGGTTTTAGCTAGTTGTAGACAGTTATAATTCATATTGTTGTTTCTTTCAACTTATGTTTTATAAATTTTCTATATCTGGACTAATTTCAGTATGTGTATTTTTAAGGATGGTGTTCGAGGATATCCTAACCGAGGATGTGTCGATAGAAGAGAGTGAACCGATATCGATGGATGATCCGATGATCTTGAGCGTGGAGTCGAAGGAGATTTCACCACCATAGGAGCTAAGCGTGAATCAATGCACAGCGGCGGCAGCCAACATACGACAGGAAATGAAGAAGCTGAGGAGGTGCAGGACCAGGAGAGGTCATCAAGCCAAGCAAGTGGGTGACGCTTGTAGATTTATATTAGCAAGCCTAGCAAAGGAGCAGAAACACTTTGATTCCGGATTGGCCCGACTGCAGTATGAATGGGAGCAGGTCCAGGGGACCACCGAGGTTGTAACATGCTATTTCTGTGAGGAAGTTAGACACAAGAGATCAGTCTGTCCATGACTACAAGGAAAAAGAGCTGCACCAGCATCAGGGTTCGAGAACCGAGGTCAAAAGCACAAGACTCAGAAATCGGAGGGCAAACTTCGAGGTGTCAAGCCAGAAAGTTGCTTCCTATGTGGTGAGCAAGGTCACTTCATGATCCAGTGCCCAAGGAAGGACCCCCAGATGGATACCCGTGTCTATTACAAATGTGGGGAGATTGGTCATATTAGGCCGAACTGTCTTCAGTTTCATAAGAAGGACGGAAAATCAGTCCCGAAGATGAACGACGAAGGAAATGAGCCAGTTCACCAAGGGTAAAAGTTCGCACTTGCTAAAGGCGAGCTGAAGAAGGCAAGAGAGCCATTACCCGTATGTGCATATGGAGTTGCAACTAAGTTTAAAAGTTGTATTTTGAGATTTTATTTACACTGAAGATGTTATATGTGATGTAACACTTTTTGTAACCAGTTGGATTTATATATATATAGAATCCATACAACTGTTTGTTCAATTGAGGTTCTTCATATTCCTTGTTTGAATTATTTTTCAAGAAGTTGAGATGTGTGCGGGACTCGACTCTAGATGTGGCTTGTTAATTGCACCATCTGGAGCGTCAACTTTGAGCAAATTATAGGAGGGAATCCTGAAAGTTAGAAGTGATGTTCGTAAACCATGTCCTATTCTAAGGAGGGAGTGGCTATCGAAGTGCAAAAGATCGAGAAAAGTGAAAAATTAGCCTCAGTTGAAGACCATGAAGGAAGTTAGAAGAAAGATGATGAAATCAGGCAAGCCAGCATTGAAGGGATTACTCAAGATTAGAGCTTGGTTTTGGCACGATGGAAACTACAACCGAGCCTAAGTAAGCAAGTCAGAAGGCTTGGGCGGAAGATGCAGAGATTGAAGCACCAAAGCGACGAGTTGATCTCGGAATGTCGGTATGGACTTTGTCACAGGATTTCCCAGAAGTTCGAATTTTGTATGACTCAATTCGGGATATTGGGGATGTGTTAACAGAATCTACACATTTTCTTCTGATGAAGATGACTTAGTCGCTAGAGAAATTAGCGGAAGCCCACATTGAAGGCGCAATAAAGCAGCATGGAGGGCCAACGTCAGTTGTTTTGGCCAAGATTCGAGATTTACATCTCGATTTTGCAGAGTTGTAGGCAGCTTGGGGATCGAGGTCGGGTTCTTTGGAGAACCAGTTCGTGGATGAGCCACTTGGGAGCCGAAAAGCCGTATAAGCTTTATTTCCCCGAGTTATTTAGTGTTTAGATGTTTTTTTTGTTTTCCTGACTTAACATAGTTCTGAGGACAAAACTATTCTAAGGAGTGAGTATTGTAATATCTCGGAAAACACTATTTCCAAATGTGAAATCAATCAGTAATCAGAACAAGTTGAATGGTCACTAGAAACTGACTAATACATTGAATATTCTAGTGTCCTCCTCAAAAGCAATGGAAGATCCGCCCAATTGCACATAGTTACCCAAGATGATAAAATTTGTTAGAAAATTACTGAGGCTTCGATGAAGTATTTTGTTTGGATTCGAATGAATCAATCATCTAAGCATTAATCAATGTCCTTGAAACTGAGAATCGAAGGAATACCTATGGTTGTCTTTGACGAAGTAAAAAGACCATGGCTATAAGTTCTATTGCAAGACCTCAAGATTGACTCAATTGCGGATCTCACTTTTGGAATGTAGTGGCCAATACCATGATATGAAATTCCAGCCAAGAAAAATTAGCTCAAACAACCTTACATAAATGGCTAACGAGGAAGAGAGAGCTTTTACAATAGAAGTGTATGATACTGTATCTTGTGTATGCCTTAATTATATTCGCTAGAATCGTGTGAAAGTCTACTTTCTAGACCTTCCGACGGATTCAGATTTACTATTTTGTAGTGGCTGTAATCCATGTTTTTAGTACCGCAAAGTCATGCTGTCCTGATCATGTGATGTGTGTTGATTTGACTTGTTTGCCTCATGCTTTGTCTGTAACGCATAGAATTATTTACACTTAGTATTATAAAACATTGACACCCACTTGCATGCTCACATAGGATGAAAATAAACTATTAATAAGCCAGGGTATTATGGGTAGACTTGGTAGTGAACAAACGGGAAATGTACTCGGTAAGGCCTTCTCACCCGCACGAATACTTGACATAGAAGAAGGAGCATTGATTGCAGTGATTAATTGTTAATTCTTGCATGTAAATTATTGTTATGAATGCCGAGTACACGATCTGTGAATTGACCATCGGTCTAAAATGATCACTATGCTTGCGCCGAACCTGTGGAATGGGATGCAGTAGTACGTGCACAAGATAGATTAATAAAATACTTAATAACCTGCATCTCATGCTTGATCTTGACTTGACATTACTCATTACATGCGTGATTATTGTACACATTTTATATTATTGTCCGCTCTTTGTTTTGCTCTTTGTCTTTTACCATGTCCCTATCCTTTGATATTCATGCTTTCCTATTATCCTCTGTTTTCTCTACTTACTGCCCACGACTTGCTCTAAGGGCTCTCTTTTCTTTCTTTTTAGATCAAGATTTTACAGGTACTGAAGGATCTATTCCCAAAGGAATTGGTGAGCAACGTTTCTAGAGATGGAACTAGTCTCCGATGCTTAAATTTATTTGTTACTAGATTTATTTTCTTGAACATTATTATGACTTGTACTTTGCTTTTGGGCTTTATGACCCGTAGTTTGTTTTGATCCCAGATATTGGATATTTATATTGTTGGATTATTTCATTTATTATTGGAATTTATCTTTGATTCATGTGGTTATATTTCTTGCGTGGTTGTATTTTGTTGTTCTTATTGCTGAGTTAGTCTGGTACAGCTTATGGATGGTGTTTACATCATTCCCTGGGACTACGTTACGTACTCGTGTTCCGTATTTTTGGAAGCGGGGCGTGACAGTTATTTTGTATTCCTTAAACTGTTGAAACTTTGATGCTGTTTCTATGGTGATTGCATTCATTTTTTTTGGGTATGAGATCGCTTTGGGCAAGGGAGAGCCTGTATGAACTCGTAGTTAGGATAAGTTGAAGTGTATGACAATAGTCTTCTACCTTCTCTTCATCCTAGCTAGGAGTCTCATCCCTCTCTTCTTAACCCTCCATTCCTTACCATTTGACCTATTTTCCCTCTTGTTTGTACATATCTTAAAGCTAACTTGTTTACTCGGACTTATCTAAACTTTGGTTTATTCGATTCATATTTAAGAGGTGTGCTACCTGCATTTTCTTCATTGTAAAGTTAAAATAAACCGTATGTATGGTAGGTATCTAAATTTCAATCCAACCAAACTTACATTTTAACCAAAAAATGGAGGTGCATATAAGTTGCATTTCTTTACCTTCACTTAAAATTGCCTTCAAATATCACCCTCTATATCCAAATAAGGATTAGACAATTGAAAAAAAAAATGAAAAAAAAAGTAGAAAATAATTACGACAAATACATGTCAGATAGGATAGAGAATGCGACTGACCAACAAGGAAACAAAGTCAAGTAGCTAGAATATATGAACTGAGCCCATGCAAAATGGGAAAAAGGTAACTTCAGAATTCGCTTCTTGATGTGGGTAAATAATTCAGCAAAAGCAGAGCCGTCTGATCCCCTCTAAATCCTCTCATCCCTGATGATCAGGCTTGTGGATCCAATGGGCCTTCCATTATCTCACACGGAGAAGCAGGTAAATCCAGCCCAGAGGGTTAGGGCACCCACTCTCTCTGCCTATAAATACCGGGCCCCCTCTTCTGTTCAAAGGTAATCAACTTTTCTCCACCGGAAACCTAGCTTTCATTTCCTTTAGTAACTGACTAGATAATCGGAGGGCCTATCGCCTGGATCTCTCCCATTGTTTTTAGGCATTTTTGTAGGTGTCTAGGGAGGCCAGTTACAAGTTTCACCCCCTCTCATGTTCTTCACAAAAACCTCACCTCAGATGCAGATCTGTGGCTGAGATTTGTCTCAGAACCTTTACTTTCCACTAAAAATTACAAGAACTCACACCTAGTGCTCCAATGCCTAAACTTGCAGCATAAGGTTGGCGCCATATGTGGGAATAGATAGACTGATTTGATCCCAGGCTCGGATCCGACGCCGAGGCCGTACCCTTCCACGACATCAAAGGACAAGAAGCGCCAACGGCGGGATGTCAAGCCGACGCTCCTCATCATTCACGCAGTCATGCAATCACGTAGGGGCCCCCGAAGGCAATGAGCTGAGGGTTAGTCGGAGCCCAGTCTGAGCGCTTCACACTCGGTCACCGAAGAACTTCAGTACGTCCTCAATAATCGACAACCTGTGAATGACCTCTAGCATCAGTTCAGCCAATCGAGGGGGGGGGGGGCTGCACCCTCTAACCAGGCTCCGACAAATAGCACCTGTCCGTCCTAGGGCCGAGAGCACAGGCACAGCCACTCTCCGAGTGATTACCCACCCCCTCGTGGTCAAAGCGAACAGGCCCCGGTCTCGATGTCCGAGTTCTGAACTTTCGGAACGAGGTCAGCCAGGCTCTTTGAGACGGCCCCAAAATTGAGCGTCCAAACAATGACCCTCGTCAGTAGGAAGCCCAGGGCAACAAATCTCACGGCTCAACATAGCTAGCGAGATGCTATGAGGCCATCCTTCAGTGCCTCCAAAAATGGAGAATCCTCTTAAACGGGTTGACGAGGGCGGGCCACAATTGAATCGAGGGTTTCAGCCTAACTGACCCCCGTTCTCCGCGACAATACTCGATGCTGAAATCATGAACAACTTCAGGCCCCCTCAGTTCGAGATGTACAACGGCGTGTCTAATCCTGCTGATCACATGGAAGGATTCATGTAACCCCCGTTTCCGTTTATACAAAATTTTGTGTACTCATATATTTTGTTGCCGATAAATTATTTTTGTTCCTAATTGTACAAATTTTATTCTTTTTTGATCCGTATTCTTGTATTTCAAGTTTCTTGTAAATTATTTTCTTTCCTTTGAATTCATTTTCTTGTACATCACCTATTTGATTGAAATCAAACCCATATATAAAATTTTTCCATTCTTTTGAACCCGATTACATTCATTTGAATATTCAGTTATTTAGTTTAAGCCTAGATTCCTAACTCATTCTCCGATTGTACCTTCTGATTGTACGGATTGTTACCGATATTCATTTCCCTTCTTCAACTCTTATATTCCAATTATCTGATATATATATATATATATATATATATATATATATATATATATATATATATATATGAGAAATGTTCCATTGAAAACGGGTTTGTTTTCACAGACCCGTAAAAATGGCGATTCTGGCCGTTGGATCGCTCTTGATTGTGATCAACGGATTACATCGAGTCTGCCCATCACCCATCTCACTTAAGTGGTGGAGGGGTAATTTAGGAATTTTGTCCCAAATAACTCTTCACCTCATTCGCTCAAAAAAATTGAATGAACTTAGGCTATTGTTTGAAACAACGGCCTAAGTTATAAAAAATTGAATGAACCTAGGTCGTTGTTTGGAACAACGGTCTTTTATAACCTAGGCCATTGTTCCCAACAATGGCCTAAGCTATAAAATTTCGTTGTTTCAAACAAACTAGTCTATAAAATTTTATAGCCTAGGCCGTTGTTGGGAACAACGGCCTAGGTTCGTTCAATTTTTATAACCTAGGCTGTTGTTTGAAACAACGGCCTAGGTTTATACAACCAAAGTGGGTCTGTTTTCATGGGTCTGTGATAACAGACCCATTTTCAGTGAAGCATTTATATATATATATATATATATATATATATATATATATATATATATATATATATATATATATATATATATATATATATTCGTTCAATTTTTATAACCTAGGCTGTTGTTTGAAACAATGGCCTAGGTTTATACAACCAAAGTGGGTCTGTTTTCATGAGTCTGTGATAACCATTTTCAGTGAAGCATTTATATATATATATATATATATATATATATATATATATATATATATTTCTCTTGAACCAAATTGCATTATCTCGATATTTGATTATTTTGTTGAATCCAAATCCTAATTCATTCGATAAAATTATTTTATTGGTTATTTGTTTTATTTGTAAACAGCCCAATCCTAGCCATCCTATAATTTGATTATTTGATTCTTTTTTTATTGTCAAGCCCAAACTCCTAATCCAATAAATAATTTTGTTTATTTATTTATTTTCTAAACCCAACCCAATCTTGCTATCTTTGTGGAGCCCAACCAATATTCTACTTGACTATTCAACGAATCTTATAATTATTGAAGCCCAAGCTTAACCCATGCCCACACCCTATTGTCTACCCAAACCCGAATCCTAATATAACCCAAACTCGTTAATGATTCCTCAACTCCCTAATTGCTTACCCCACCATCCCAATCCATTACAAAAAACCCCACTACTTACTCTCTTTATCTCCTAATATCTATCAATTAATCCCCTGATCCCTAATTAAATCCTAAACTAATTACCCATCATCTCAGCCTAATCTTTCTCTTCCATCTTCTTCTTCCCCAAGCTCTCATCCGCCCTGCCTCCACTCCTCGTCGACCCAACAACTCGACCACCACCTCGTACCCATGCCTCGACCATCGACAACCCCAAGCACAACTCTACACCCTTGCAGCCCTGCCATTGCCGCATCTCCTCTAACCCGATGCCAGCCCGTTCCCCTCATCGCCAACACTCTCTCTCCTCGACCCTGTGACCACAGACCCCTCGACTGCACCCTCATCTCCTCGTCAACCACCACCTTGCAGCACTCTCGTTGATTGCACCACCGCAAACCCCTGACTCTTCTTCTTCCCCTGTTCTCATCACCCTCGTCGAACACCTCCAAGCCCCTCGTCGCTAATCACCCACTCAACCCCCGCTCATTCCTACTGCTGCCTCTCGACCTCGCCACCCATCGTCCTCTACTTCACCATCGACAGCCTGCTCCACCTCCTGCACCCTGCCCAACTGCCAACCTTCCTCCGTTGCCTGCATCCAACATTTGACTCCTCCCTCCATTGCCCCTGACTAGACCTACCATCGACTGCCGTCGATCCCTCGCCATCCTCGACTGTCCCCACTATGACCTCGACCCCCTACCGAGTTTCTTCAGCCGCCGCTCGCCGCTATTGATTCACCACTCACTGCTGCTATCGCCTCACCACTCACTGCTGCTATCTTCATCACCGGCAACCACAGTGGCACCAACATCCCTGATGCTCCTTCTCCCTCTCTGTCCCAGTCATACATCGCTGCCGTCATCGCACCCCTCCACCTCATCATCGTCGCAGCCAAGTCTCTGAAGCTCCCCCTCCACTGCCTTGAAACCCGAGCCTGCTGCCCTCTCCTTCACCGCAGCGCTCCACTCCATCGCCAACCTCGATGATGTCTCCTTTAGCAGACAAATCACAATCCCGAGCCCCGCTACTTGCTGTCACTTCTTGTTGCTGTTGCATTGATCGCTTTTGTGCCGCTGCCCTTGGCATTGCCGCTGCCTCTTGCTTGTTGCCGCCGTCTCTTGCCATCGTCGTTGCTCTTGGCGTTGCCACTGCCTCTTTTGCTTGTGTCGCTGTTGTCTCTTGCTTTGCTCGATGTCGTGATCTCACCTCACCAGTACTCATTGAATAGGCAAGCATCACTTGTACACTCTTTTTATTCCATGCAAACATTTTCTTTGAAATTTGGCAAGTAGTTATTTATTTGAATATCGTATTTAATTGAATTCCATTATGGATTTATTGTTTTCTTGATAGTACCATGTTATTGTTCATAGTCACCTTATCGGGCCATTATTATTGATTTAAAACTTGAACCGTAAATTTATCGTATTATTGAACATTCAAATATGTTGCCCCGTCGTTGCTCGAGCTTGTACTAATGTTTTGACCCAGTTCCTGAAATCATAGAAATTGTAGCACACTGAGTCTTGAATTCGAAATATCTTACGGATTCTCAATCTAATTTACAGATTGTAACTTATCTCTATTTTCGTACTGGCATGTTATAATTTCCAGAACCGAGACTGTGCACGAAACCCATAAAAAATGATTGATCGACCTAGTTGCTATAACTATGGTATATTGTGTGAATATCGTTGGAACCGGAAGAGATTCTACTTTCTAGAATCTCTGGCAGAATCAGATTTGCATTCCTGTAGCAGCAGGAAGGTGAATTTCAGTACCAATAGTTGTTGCTGTCCAGAACTTGCATTGTTATGTTTTTGCATATAAAACCGATATTTTCTATATTTAATGTACTGAACTAACTATGTAGATTTCATGTATCTCATAGCCTTGATATCTTCTTGATACTGTATTAATACTACCGTTCTCATCGATTATACCCGTTGCATAATTCTTGATACTACCATTTTTATTGATCATATTGATTACATGTCTACAATTGATCGTAATTAAATGATAACAAGCCAGGGTAATAAGGGTCGACTTAGTAGTGGATAATATAGGAGAGTGTACTCGGAAGGGGATATTGGTCATAGCCCAAATTGGTCATTATTATCGGTCATATTGGCCATCGATTGATTGTGGATTACTGACTATAGTATCCCAATTTATCGTGTATTGGTCATCGGTCATCGGTCACTGGTCATTGATATGCAAGACCCGAGTACTTGATTCTGTATAATTCAGCACTAGAGTCTAAACGTTAACTTGATTGTATGCACCCAAACCTGTGGTATGGGACGCAGGATTGCGTGTATTAGATAGAATGATAAAAAATTGATAGACATAAGAACATGGGCACCGTTAACTGATTAATGATTCTTGAATATTGATTCTTGATGTTGACTCCTGATACCTGAACATGTTACCGACCATTGTTACTGATAACTATATTATTGACTATTGGTGTGTCACGCCCAGCTTCCCATTATATGAAAACACGGGCACACAACTGAGACCCAGCGGATGATGGGTACATCATACATAAGGTGTAACTGTTTAACTCAACAATATGAAATATAACAATAACCACGCATGCAATAAAATATCTCATAATCATGAATAATCCATGAAGTGTTTCATACATAGACAACATCTGAAAATCAAATAACTTCGGGTCAATAAAGCCCGGAATACAAAGTACCAAAGTAATACAATGCTGGAAATGAAATAACATGAATAAAATAACTATGACTACAAATTCTACTCCAATCTTTAGAAGATCAGTTCTCCAAGTTCTTCAATTGCTTCCTCCGCGATATCTGTAATCTCAGCATCTAGAGATGGGAAAAAATGCCCGTTAAAGCAAGCTACGGGCGACAAGTAGTAGCAAGCAGTAAAATAAGAAATAAAGAATTATATAACAAGAGCAAGGAATTGGAACAATATCAGAGTCAACAAGTGATACACGATAGCAAAATCATAAGTCGATAATCAATAATTCAATAGTCGGGAATCAATGTCCAATAACTAGTATTCAGTATCAGTGTCAATGTTCAGTGTTCATCTCATGTCTATCAGTTTTTTTATTAATCCTAACTAATGCATGCAATCCTGCGTCCCATACCACAAGTTCGGGTGCATACAATCAAGTGAACGTTTAGACTATAGTGGTGAATTCTACAAAATCATGTACTATGGTCTTGCAATATCAATGACCAATGACCGATGACCGATGACCGATGATCGATGAACGATACACGATAAATTGGGAAAATGTAGTCAATAATCCACAATCCATCGATGACCAATATGACCGATAATAATGACCAGTGTGGACTGTGACCAATATCCCCTTCCGAGTACACTTTCCTATATTGTTCATTACTAAGTCGACCCTTATTACCCCGACTTGTTATTATTTTATTAACAATCAGTTATGAACATGTAATCAATATGATCCATGAGAACAGTGGTATTAATACAGTGTCAAGAAGATATCAAGGTTGTACAATACATGAAATATACATGGTTCAATTAATTAAATATGAGAAATGTCGAGTTTATATGCAAAAATATAACAATGCAGGTTTTGGACAGCAACACATATTGGTACTAAAATTCACTTTCCTGTTGTTACAGGAATGCAAATCCGATTCCATCAGAGATTCTAAAAACCACTCTCTACCAGGTTCTAGCGCATACTCACACGATACATTACAGTCATAGTAACTAGGTTGATCAATCAATTCTTTACGGGTTTCGTGCACAGTCTCGATTTTGGAAATTATAACATTCCAATACAAAAACAGTGATAACTTACAATATATAAATCAAATTAAGAATTTGTAAGATGTTCTAGAAACTAGAGACAGTGTGCTACAATTTCTATGTACAAAGTTTTTAAGTTTTAGTGTCGGGAACCAGGTTGAAACCTCAGTACAAAGCCAAGCAATTGACAGGGCAGCAAGGTTAAATGTTCAATAATACATGGAATTAACGGTTTGAGGTTTAAGTCAACACAATAAGAAGACTATGAATCAATAACATGATACAATAAATAAAGCAATGAAGTTCAATTAGATGCGATATTCGATTCGATTAATACTTGCCAGATTTCAGAGAGTGTTTTCTTGAACTAGAACAATAAAAATGAGTTCAAGAGATGCTTTCCTGTTAGATGACGATTTTGAATGTGAAAGAATAACAGACGAGAGTCCCGGCGGCAACACATGTGAACAGTGGACACGGCAAACACATGTGCAACCAACGTGCACCATAACACGTGCAATACACATGCACCGCAACAATAGCAGCATGTGCAAGCACGTGCAAACACAGCAACCAATAGAAAGGACGGCAACGAGCACAACAAGGGGCGACAACGACTTCGGCGATGGCAGCGCTTCAGTCTAAAGTGGATGATGGCGGTGCTTGGAGGTTGAGGGTTGCGGTAATGGAGAGGTCGAGGTCGAGGTGGTGATGCCTTGGTGGAAGGAGGTAGTCGTGAGGTCGGTCGATGGGAGGAAGATAGTAGCAGGAGAAAGACGAGGAGGGGACAAGGTGGAGCGGGAGTCGGTGATGGCATCGCGGTGGCTAATGGTTGGAGTCGAGAGCAGGAGGGGCTACGGGATTGCGGTGGCGACTGTTGATGGTGAGGATAGCTCGAGGCGTGTTGGCCATCGATGTGATGAGGCGGTGGCAGAGCAGCAATGGTAGGAGGAGAAGAAGGGAGACGGTGCTTCAGGGTAGGGATGCGGTGGTCGAGGAAGAGGATGATGAGGTGGAGTGGCAGTCGCAAGGAAGGGATGAGTGGGAGCACTGCGGTGTCTGTTGCGGAAGATGGCACTGGAGAGGGTGCTTCGAGCGAAGGAGGGTGCAGGCGATGGGTCGGAGGTCGATGGGTGTTACGGGTGGTCAACGAGGTAGTTGCGGCTGCAGTCGGTGGCATCGGCTAGTGGTGGGGGAGCTGAGGGTGGCGGCGCAGCGCGAGGAGCTGCAAGAGGAGGCGTTGGAAGGATGGTGGTCGCGGGTTTCGTTTTTTGGCAGAGGAAGGAGGAAGAAGGCGAAAAGGAAGAGAGAGAGAGAGAGAGTCGGGAGAGAGAAAAAGTGGGGGGGAGAGAGAGTGTACGGGAGGGGTTTTTAATAAATTTTATAATATATTAATATTATAATGGGTATTGATTATGGGGTTAGTGGAAGAGATAAAGGGCAATAATTAGGGGAAAGTGCGTGCAGTTATGAGAGATGAGGGGATCTGGTTGGGTTTTGGGTAATGAGTTTTACAATGTGGGTTTGGGTTAGGATCCAATAAGATTTTTAGGGTTAAAAGTGTGGGCTTGGATTAATAGACTTGGGTTTTAGGTTTGGGCTTCACAAAATAAAATAAATAATTATACCAGGGATAAAAAATTGGCTTCAATCAATAATAAAATAATAAAATAATATGGACTAGGGATTAAATATGGTTTGCCAAATAAATAATTTAGACAAATTATATAATGGACCAGGATTGGGATTAAATTCAAAATTAATAAATCAAATAATATTTTATAGAATAGTTTCAAATTAATTAAAATAATCAAAGAATAATAATAAACCTGGTCTCAGTTATAAATAATTAAAATAAGAAAAGAATAAAATTTCTACAATTAAAGTATATAATCATTTGAAAATAACTATAAATATAATTGATGTTTAGAATTGACTTTAATAGAAAGTCCAAAATGAACAAAAACGAATTTGAGAGCAAAAAAGAATTTATAAGGAATTCAAATACAAAAAAAGGCAAAAAAATACTTATAGACGGAAACAGGGGTAACAATTGCTTTATTGAATATTGACTACACTCTTCATGGACCATTGATGACTGACCAATGCATCATTTATTGATCATATTATTGACTATTATTTCGATTATTTTTCTATTGATTATTGATTATTGTTATCGACTATTGTTTATTGATTATTGATTATCGACTTTTAATTTTGTTATCATCTATCATTTATTGACTCTAATATCGCTCCAATTTCTGGTCCTTGTTATGTAGTCCTTTATTTTCTTTTACTGCTTGCTACTACTTGTCGCCTGTAGCTTGCTCTAACGGGTACTCTCTCCTTTCTTTTGAGTTATTATTTACACAGGTACGGACGATGGGATACTGAAGAATCTTGTTGAACTGTTTACTGCATTGTGTATTCTTGGACTTTTGTAAGTTCTTGTATCTCAGATATTGGTTACTGCATTATATTCTTGTTCCTGTGATTATTATTGTATTGTTGAGGTTACTGCTATTGTATAGCTTATGGATAATAGGAGTTGGTATACTTATATTATTCACTGGGCCTCAATTACGTGCCCATATTTCTGTATAACGGGAAGCAGGGCGTTACAAGATTTTTAGTGGTATTAGAGCCAGGTTAGGCCCTAATCATGTTAATCCTTAGCCAGGTTTAGGCTCTAGCTAGGTTAGTATCTAATCATGTTGGAGTTTAGCTGGGTTAACTCAACAATATGCACACCACATTGAACACTTGAACATGTAATAACCATCCTACGATCTGGATACTAGTCTTATTCAATCCATTCTAATCCCTCGTATTCAATTCTTTGATTCATTGTTTCCTTCCGTTTCTTACAGTCGTCCTCATTGATTTATTCTTTATTGGGTATAAATTCATTCTTTTGGTACCCATATTCTTTTGATTCTGATGCTATCCATCCTTTTTATTTCTGCTCGTTTCGTTGATTTTTTCATATTTCAGTTCTTGCGTCGTTCATTTCTTGCATTCATCTTTATTTATTGATTCATTATTGAGTATCATACTAGTTATTTCTCCCCTACCATGTTCTCCTCAAATTCTAGTGCTACCATTTTGTTATTCTTCCTCGGTTTGTCGATTGGCTACGCGTGATCTACGACATGTCAGCAGCTTGAAACATCAACACGAGAGGAAGCATTGTCGTTCGCTCCAAGATGTACATGCAGATTGCCGAAGTTAATGGACGCTGATGACAGTCTTCCCGATCAGAGTGGCGCATTGGAAGCGTGGTGGGCCTATGACCCACAGGTCCCAGGATTCTCATGTTACTTCTCATTCTTTGCATCGTTATCTCCTTATTCATACATTCCTTTCATCATTATTCAATGATTCTTTACTAAATAACATTCCACATCATCACATTCTTATCTATGTTCTCTTATTCTGGTGTTGCCACCGTTATGTTTTTCTACCTCAATTAACTGTTTTGTTAATCTGCAAGTTTGCTTTTGCGATGTCCTACGTTCTGCCTGATTGAATTTCAAGGACGAAATTCTTTTTGTAAGGTGGGTAGGATTGTAACCCCCGTTTTCATTTATACAAAATTTTGTGTACTCTTGTATTTTGTTGTCTATAAATGATTTTTGTTCCTGATTGTACAAATTTTATTCTTCTTCGCTCCGTATTCTTGTATTTCAAGTTCCTTGTAAATTCTTTTTTTTTCATTTGAATTTATATTCATGTACATCTTCTATTTGATGGAATTCAAACCCGTATATAAATTTTTTCCATTCTGTTGAACCCGATTACATACATTTGAATATTCAGTTATTTTGTATAAGCCCAGATTCCTAACTCATTCTCCGATTGTACCTTCTAATTGTACGGATTATTACCTGTATTCTTTTTCCCTTCTTTAATTCTTGTATTCCAATCATCCGAGATATATATATATATATATAGAGTAAGTCTATTAAGAGCTGGGAAGCTGAGATTCTTAATGAGAGCTGAGATTCTCAGCCGTTCGATTGCGATCCGATGGTCAAGATTTGATCCGGCTATCAATTGATATGTTGAAGGGCAAAATAGTCATTTCTCAGCTCTCCTCTTTCTCATCTGAGCTACTCTCTCCCATTCTCTCTCTTTCTCTCCTTTCACGAATCCGAAGAAACCCACCCGCCCCAATCAAAAACCCTAGCTTCGAAGGCCCATCTCACCTGTTCTCTCTCTCTCTTCGATGCGTCGCTGTATGTCTCCCGTTCTCTCTCTCTCTTTGATGCATTGCCCATCTCAGTTCCTGAGCATTTCGATGCTAGGGTTTTTTGATTTGGGTCCATTTTAATGGCAAATGGGTTTTGAGGGGTTTGGCTGCTATCGAAACCCACCCGATCGTGATCTCTTTCTCTCTCTTCGATGCATCGCTCATCTCTCCCGTTCTCTCTATCTCTTTTGAAGCTAGGGTTTTTGGTTTTTGATTTTGGTCCATTATGGGTTTGGCTGCTATCGAAACCCACCCATTTGAAACCCTAACCCCACCTTTCTTCTCCACCCTGACATCTTCGAATCAGGTATAATTTTGTGAATTTTTTTTTCCCAAATTTTTTTTCAAATCCCTTATTTTGTAAATTAATTGCTTGCTTTGAAAATTAATTTTTCAGGTAATGTTTGCATCTCAAGAATAGTGTGTCGAACAAGATGATCAGCTACAATATGTCAGGAAAGTATTTGAATCCCATTTATCCATTCTGGGGTTTGGTCTTTCTATATTTTATGTTTGACTGTTGATAGTTCGATTGGTGGTGGTTCACGGTGTGAAACAAATCGGTATCATTCTATTTTATGTTTGGTTTACTGTTAACCATGACTTTATTATGCTATAGTAGTCTACTGGTCTGTTATATTCATGTGATTGTTAGTTTGCTTCCTCGTTGGAGGACTTGGATTCTAGTTTTACAAGTGATGATGAGATGGATTATGTTTCTGAAGTTGCACACCATGAATCATTTATTTAATGATTTGTATGAGTGACTAGTGATGAATTAATCCTATCTGAACTTTATTTTTCCTCACTGGTTATAAGTGATGATGAGATGGATTATGTTTCTGAAGTTGCACGCTATGAATTAATGATTAATAGGAGTGAGTCTATTATGAGATGGTGAGCTGAGGTTCTTATCGTGAGCTGAGATTCTCAGTCGTTCGATTGCGATCCGATGGTCAAGATTTAATCCTACCATCAACTGATATGTTGAAGGGCAAAATACTCATCTGTCAGCTTCTTTCTTTCTGAGATTCATATATATAGACTAACTTATATAGAGTTAGTCTATTATGAGATGGACTTATTTAGGACTTGTAGCTATTTAGTTGAAAAATTCAGAACCTGAGATGATGTGGATTTGGGTGTTACGGTTGTGTTTGATTACTTGAAGTTATGAAACTTGATGGAAGCCGAGCTCCGAGAAGTGGGGTTTGGTGTATGTTCTGAAATTTGGGTTTTGGTGGGTTTTGAGTATGGTGGATACTGCTTATCGATGTTGGGGAGATGAGAAAGATATTTACAAACTGGGAAGAAGGGTTTAGGATGTTTTTTCAAACTATTTGAAACTCGAGTTTCATGGTTGCAAGTGGTTTCAATGGTTCTTACGTAGCCAAACATAGCTTGTATCTAAAACAATGCTTTTAATTTTGTAGAAACTGCCTTTTGTTGTGTGTGTTGGTATAGGCGAGGCGATGATGACAAGCACTACTTTAATTTATTATGCCCCCCCCCCCCCCCCCAACAGAAATTTCTGATTGAGTCTTGGTTATGTTGTATACTGGCTGATTGAGTTTTTTTATGTTGTTTACGAGCTGTTTTAGAGATGTTTATGTTGTATCTCAGGTGATTTAAGATTTTTTTTTTTGGGGGGGGGGGGGGGGTGGGGTGGGGTGTGAAACTAGTTGGCATGGCATAATAATGCAGTCCTAGAGAAATAAGTATGCTTCATTTGAACAAACAGTAAAATAGAAGTGTGTTCTGAGCCTACAACTACTTCAATTTATAGGCACATGTTAACATTCCAGCCCATTTATAGGCCCATCTCACTTCCTCTTGGTTTATCTTGTTGTTTTTACTTTTTTAGAAATTTTTTTTCCTTTCATTCTTTGTTATGGAAATGTTTGAGTAATTATTCAAAGTATTCGGTTATTCAAAGTATTCAAAGTAAAGGTATATTACTTGTTGCAACTTTGCAATTTAGATGGCGTAACCATATATGGTGAAATACTGATAAGTGTAGACAAATACATGCATATCTTCTGTTTACTTCTTTTAGATGCTCAAAACTATTGAGTCTATCACACACCTGCTAGTGCTGCACCATAGTGATCTGGGTCTGATTCTAGTCATGTCCTAAGAGGTCCCCTTGCAGAACCAATATGATTTGTAGGATCAGTTCTGACTTCAAATCCACTATGAATGCTAGGATTTATCAAACCCAAAAAGTATGTCAGATTTGAATTTCGGAATATACAAATCCAGTGTTCTTTTTCGAATTGAACCAACGTAAATGCATGCCCTTTTTTTAAAAAAACCTTTTTACCAATTATAGACATGTCCAAACTTTATCAGATATTTGTTCAAGTTATTTTGTAAAGGAAGGGTAAGATTTTGCTAGAGCTAATTGACCAGTAGAACGTAAATATATAAGGGGTAATCTGACTATTAGTCTGAGATATGCTTGAAGTGTCCATATATAAGTTAATAAGGAACATTATTTAATTTTAGTACATACCCAGATAATGTAAAGGATTAAACCCAAAAATTCTATCCTGATTTACGTTAGGCTATCCGTTGGTTGGGCCTCATTGCCGCCTCTAAGAAACCTTTCATCTCTGTTAATAGCTGGTATCTGTATTTGTGCAAAGCATATTCATGTTTCACCTGTTTTGACATCCTTTTATAAATCAGTAATCACAAGTACTTCCTTCTGTTTTTTCTGCTGCAGCTGGATAAATGCTGCGAATTTCTTGACGGGTGCATCAACTATAGGAAGCAGCATTGCTATCCCTATGATCCTCAGGCATGCCGGTTTGATTGAAACTGGGGCCATGTTCATCGAGTTCACCTCCTTCATTCTCGTCGTCACGGTTCTATGCTTCCATAGAGTTAGTCTTGATGAAGATTGGTAACAACAGTTGTTTCTTTTTAGTAAGGGGGAAATCATGTGAAAGAAAGGAAGCAAATCTCAGTTGTTAAGTGAATAACTGGACCGATATAACATTTCTTTTGTTGGTAATGGCATATTTTTCTTTGAAAATTGTTTTTGTTGATTTTAATTTTTAAATTGAGAGTTTGTGATGGTGTTTAATAGGGCTGGTAGGATGTTAAACAAAGAATGGTGGGTGACTGGATGTGTAATAGAAATAACATTTGCAGTTAACTGATATGTTAGAACAAGATATTTGAAAATTTTATGTAATGTGTAATCTGAAGGTTAGATGGCTCTTGTATTGAGTGTTGCTTCTTGCAGAACTTTGTCTTTGTCATATTTTATATTTTTTGCTCAGTTTATGTTCAGTTTATGTTGTTCTGAGCTTACACATTTTGAACTTCATGTTCAGTTTTTGTTGTTCTGAGCTTACACATTTTGAACTTCAGGCTCAGATTTATGTTGTTCTAAGCTTACACATTTTGAACATCATGTTCAGTTTTTGTTGTTCTGAGCTTACACATTTTGAACTTCATGCTCAGATTTATGTTGATCTGAGCTTACACATTTTGAACTTTATGTTCAGTTTATGTTGTTCTGAGCTTACACATTTTGAACTTCATGCTCAGATTTATGTTGTTCTGAGCTTACACATTTTAAACTTCATGTTCAGTTTCTGTTGTTCTGATTGTACACATTTTGAACTTCATGTTCAATTTATGTTGTTCTGAGCTTACACATTTTGAACTTCATGTTCAATTTATGTTGTTCTGAGCTTACACATTTTGATGTTCATGTTCAGTTTCTGTTGTTCTGAGCTTACACATTTTGAACACACACACACTGACACATTGCAAGACCCCCAAGGCCACCATCCAGAAGGGAAATCAGCAACTGGTCCATCTTATAGTGCACAGTAAGGTATTTGTAGCTTACATTGAAGATTCATAGCTCATTATCCACCTTCGGCCAAAACTTAAACCCCATATAGAAGTTACCGATGAAAGGTAACAAAAACATTAGGCAAAAACATCTATGAACCCCAGAAAATCAACAAAGCAGCTTCGTAAAATGAAAAAGAAATGCTCCCCAAAATTCTCAACTATCCAAATACACAATTCTCATACTTACTCTAACGTACTTTCCAGTTACAATAATCGTTACTAATGAACCTGAAACTAATTACACTTAAGAATTTTAGTTGTTGTACTTCAGAACATCATTCTTTTCCAGATGATATGTCTGGCATATTTTTGAGATGGTGCAGTTACATGGGCTATTACTTGAGTTTTTGTCAGCAAGAAGTCTTTCGAGGTCTTCTGAGGGTTTCAAAACCTGTTGAGAAACAAAAGGAAACTAAAAGGTTCAGCAAGAATGTATATGAAGCGGATTTCTACACTAAATATTAGAGGAATACACAAACCAAATTTTTACAGATGCCAAAAAAATTTGTAACTAATAGGTTATTTAAGTAAAGAAAACAACAGTCAAAAAGCATTCTTAATTTCTTATACAATATAGTGATAGATTTGTCAAGGGTGTGAATGTTGATAACTGAAACAAAGACACTAAAGATCGAGGACTACCTTCTACTAAAATTTGCCTAGTATTAAAGAACTTGAAGCATATATAGTTGAGTTCATGAAAACAGCTGGTTTTTGAGGTTCGAAAAGCGCGAAGAATCACAGAAAATAGTTATTTGGACTTGGTATGTTTCTGTTTTGATCTTAAAATTAGTGAGCATGCATATCAATTCAGAACTGACAGACAAGAATGAATCACCAAACAGAAATGAAAGATGTAAATAGTAGCCTAGTAGCCATTTGCATCGTGGACATACTAATTTTTCCCAAGCAACATGAATGCTACCTATTATTGATCAAATTCACACCATGGATGGAGAAATGAAACAGGTAAACAAACATAAGAAATAGAATGTCTTTAACTTACGCATGGAGACTTTGGGGAAAGATTAACTTGATCCACAGACCGATTGTCCTCCTTTTCAGCCAATATGCTCCAGGACTTTGAACAGTCATAAAGTTAAAAACACAATTGTAACCACAAACCGTTTTAACTTTCAACTTCCATTATTTCCATTACAATCCATGCATGACGAATACAGTAAAACACATTTAAACCTCCTAGCAGAAAACTGACTGACACCAGACAAAACAAATTCAAACATGAAGAGGATCAGAACAACACCACCAAAAACTGAACATGAAGCTCAGAAAAACAGAAAATTGAACAACAGAAACTGAACATGAAGTTCAAAATGTGTAAGCTCAGAACAACAAAAACTGAACACCACCAACCACCAAACAAATATTTTTTTTGCATCTCCACCTCTTCTCACGATCAATCAACCTACTCTCATAATAGACTTACTCATGTATATATATAGATTAAAAAAGAAAACAATAGGCTCAGAACACACTATTCAAAACTAGGGCTACGTTGGGGTGCCGTGCCAACTAGAATATGATAGATAAATAATCAAACATAAATACAACAAGCTGAAAAAATTATTTAGATCATAAAAAGTTAGCAACAAAACAAACAATCAATCATAAAGCTCAGATAGGATTATTTCATCACTAATCACTTCACTAAATCTTTAATTAAATCATAAAAGAATCATAGTGTGCAACTTCATAAACATAATCCATCTCATCATCACTTAAAAAAATAAGGGAAAATTGCTTGCTACTAATGCAAAACAAACTATTCAAGCATACTCAAAGTCAAATTTTGACAAATTCAAGTATCGAGAGGTGATATGTTGAAGGGCAAAATAGTCATTTCTAAGCTCAGATCTTTCTCATCTGAGCTACTCTCTCCCATTCTCTCTCTCTCTCTCCTTGACGAATCCGAAAAAAACTCAGCTCTCCCGAAAAAACAGTCATTTGAAGTAACAATCGTAAAGCTCAAACATGATTGTTTCATTACTAGTCACTCCTATTAATCATTAAATCATAGTGTACAACTTCAGAAACATAATCCATCACATCATCACTTATAACCAATGAGGAAAAATAAAGCTCAGATAGGATTAATTCATCACTAGTCACTCCTACAAATCATTAAATAAATGATTCATAGTGTGCAACTTCAGAAACATAATCCATCTCATCATCACTTGTAAAACTAGAATCCAAGTTATCCAACGAGGAAGCAAACTCACAATCACATGAATATAACATACCAGTAGACTACTATAGCATAATAAAGTCATGGTTAACAGTAAACCAAACATAAAATAGAATGATACCGATTTGTTTCACACCGTGAACCACCACCAATCAAACTATCAACAATCAAACCTAAAATATAGAAAGACCAAACCCCAAAATGGATAAATGGGATTCGAATACTTCCCATTAATGGACCAAAACCTAAAGCAATTAATTTACAAAATAAGGGATTTGAAAAAAAAATTGGGAAAAAAAAGATCACAAAATTATACCTGATTCGAAGATATCGGGCTGGAGAAGAAAGGTGGAGTTAGGGTTTCGAATGGGTGGGTTTCGATAGTAGCCAAACCCATCAATGGACCAAAATCAAAAACCAAAAACCCTAGCTTCGAAAGAGATAGAGAGAACGGGAGAGATGAGCGATGCATCGAAGAGAGAGAGAGATCACGATCGAGTGGGTTTCGATAGCAGCCAAACCCCTCAAAACCCATTTGCCATTAAAATGGACTCAAATCAAAAACCCTAGCATCGAAATGCTCAGGAACTGAGATGGGCGACGCATCGAAGAGAGAGAGAGAACGGGTGAGATGGGCCTTCGAAGCTAGGGTTTTTGATTGGGGCGGGCGGGTTTCTTCGGATTCGTGAAAGGAGAGAAAGAGAGAGAACGGGAGAGAGTAGCTCAGATGAGAAAGAGGAGAGCTGAGAAATGACTATTTTGCCCTTCAACATATCAATTGATAGCCGGATCAAATCTTGACCATCGGATCGCAATCAAACAGCTGAGAATCTCAGCTCTCATTAAGAATCTCAGCTTCCTAGCTCTTAATAGACTTACTCTATATATAGATGATGAAAATATGGACTTTTATTTACAACTAATTATTATTTTACTATTCAAACTTGAGCTACATAATTGTTGTTTTACTATTTACAAGACTTTCATATGTTGTATTGTTCCGAAGACGTGCCATAGGCATGTGCCCACGGGAAAATCTAGTAATCAAATAAATATACAAAATTTCATAAAAAGACTTACTTTTCACAAATAAAAAGAACAATTTTTTTCTAAAAGAAAAGATTAAATAATTATTGAAAATAACTCGAATAATTGTTCATATTCTTGTACATATCTTAACACTTAACTCATGTTCATTCGTAAATATAGATAATGATTTGAATTGTCTCAAATAATAAATAAGTCCTTTCTAAATATATTTATCAATAAAAACTCCATTCTCAAAATCAAAGTATGAATTTTACTGATAAGGATGATCTTGCATTACAAATACATTTTTTTAATAATTATTAGCACAAATGTTTGTCTAAAAATCAAATAATTATTAAAAATGATATCTTTGTTTAGAAATCTTACTTTCTTAATGATGTCATCTTTTTTCAAAATCTTATTTTTGTGAACAAAACCATGTTTCCTTCAACCAATTCTTTCTTTCATAACTTAAAAGGATTTTTTGGATCAAACTTGTGTCTCATCCACCAATGAGATGCATGACTTTTTCTTTTATAAACATGATTTTTTTATCACTAGAATATGCTATTGACTATATAAGGCATGTTTTGCTAGTCATCCATTTGTATATTGACATACATCATGCACTTGTATGCATATACCTTACACTTGAAAGCTCCTTAATCATGACTCCTCCCTAACTATTTGATTTGATCTCTTCTGAGAGATATCCATCTAACATATGCAAACCCTAGGGATCAATTTCATGACAATATCCGTTAGCCTGAATTTGTCTAGACAAGACCTCTTTATTGTTTCTGTCACCAGGACACCCTACTTCATGTTTCTATCTAAAATTTTACAGAAAGAACTACAACCTGTCTGTGACAATAAAAACTTGTTTAAGCCAAACTAGAGTTCTAGAACTCTGAGTTATGACTTTTCCAAAACGTTGCACAATGTTGTTTTATGTCAGGACAGAGATACAAAACTATTTTCTTGACTTAATGACACAATATCTAAAAATCATTTTTATTTTTGGTTTGATAGCTAACACACTGAGCCTTCATTCAAATTTGGAATCATTCTAATCTAAGTTCTATAACTCATGATATGATTTTTAGAAAGCAAGCTTATTCGATTCTCATATAAGCAAGCCATACTAGTTTGCATGTATATATGTTTTTAGAGTAAATAGTGAAAAATATCTCTGAAATATGACGTCAACACAACAAACACCCTCATCTATCAGTCAATGCGAAAAACCCACTAAACTATGAATTATGGTCAATTTTTTAAAACAAACCTAAAACTTGATGTGAATTATCCAAAATACCCTTTCTTAAGAATTAAAAATAATTTTTTAAAAAAATAAATCCAAATCTCACAAAACAAATCCAACCCACAAAAAATAGGGATCATAACCCTGGAACGGTCCACCGTCTGCACCTTCATGGCCGACGTTGCCGCTTTCGATACCTCCATCAACGCCTGATTCAACCCCTTCGACCTCAATGGAGATGGCGTCCTCTCCTGCTTTGAGCTCCGCAAAGCCTTCAAGACCTTCTACCTCACCGAGTCCCACTTCGACATCGTCATCGTCACCCCGCCCGATTAGATCTCCTCCCCTTCAACTCCATATTTAAGCAGTATGACTACGATGGCAGCAACATTGTCGATATCGTCGAGTGTTGGGATGAAATGAAGGGGATCATGCTTGCGATTGTGGATGGATTCAGATCTTGGTGGAGGATGATGGGGGAAGCTTATTGAAGATGGTGTTAGATTTTGAGGTTGAGAAGATTCCTGCTGCTATTGAGGCTCAGAAGTGAGTGCATGGTGTAGTCGAGGGTTGTTAGTTTTGTTTTACTTTGGGTGGTTTGGTGGAGATGGGGCTGTTAGTGGTAGTGATTAAGAGGTCGGGGATGATGGATATCAAGTTTGGTAGATATGGTGTTGTCGGTGGTGGTGATGAGGGGGTCGGGGATGATGGAGGTCGGGTTTGGTGGAGATGAAGTTGTCAATGGTGGTGATTAGGATGTAGCAGATGATGGAGATTGGTTTTGGTGGAGATCGGGCTGTCGTTGGTGCTTATGAGGAGGTCCAGGATGATAGAGGTCGAGTTTGATGGAGATGGGACTATTGGTAGTTGTGATGAGGAGGTCACGGATGATGGAGATTGGGTAAGGTGGAGATGGGGATGTCGGTGGTGGTATGAGGAGGTCGGGTTTGGTGGAGATGGTTCCATCGGTGGTGGTGATTAGGAGGTCGGGGGTGATGGATGTCAGGTTGGTGGAGATGGGGCTGTCGATGGTGATGATGAGGAGGACTTCATCAAAACCGATGCTCCTCCCCCAGTCCTACCAATCTCCCCCACCCCCACACCCAACTGCCTCGACCTAACCACTACCTCCATTCAAACTCATTACATTTTTTTTAAAATATCTTATGGAAGGGTATTTTGGATATTTCATATCAAATTTTAGGGTTTTAAAAAAAGTTGACTGTAATTCATAGTTTATGTGGTTTTTCATGTTGACTAGTTAAGAGGGTGTTTTTTTTTTGCATTGACATCATAGTTTATGGGTGTTTTTCACAATTTACCCTATATTATTTTCAAGAAATAAATTTCTCAATTTAATATGTAAGATGTATGATAATCACAATAATATAGTTAAAGCATAATCCCTCTATTGAGCAACATAACAACATAATGAGAATATGCATAATGTAGATAAAGTCACAAAAGCACTTTATAAGTATTTGTCTTTTCTTTTCTCCAAAATTGTTTATTGCTTGTCCTTCATGATTAATTTTTCGTGTCTACGTCCCTGACTTAGACTTTCCAGATTGTTGGAAAAAATAATTAGTAAATAATGAATTTAGAGCATGGTTTGTTTCAATAACAATAACAATAGATACCATGGAAATATCTAATTGAATTATAGTAAAGACAAGTTTAGAAAATATGTTGGTCAGGGATGAAGTCAAGCCTAAAAGGCTCTGCTTTAGACAGTCTAATTCCGCATCAATGCAGGCAGGCTTCTGATCACTCTCTAGTGGCAAAGATACACCTGAGTATGTGGCTCTCATGTTCATAGGTGAACTGAGACTCTTGAATCGAATAGTGCTTCAAGTTGCCTAAAGATAATTTACTAGTTTTATATTTTGTAGATCAGATAATGAAATTTGTTATTTTATTATATCTTGTTCTCCATACGAACCATTAGCCATACTAGACCTTTTTATAGGCTATAAGAAAACATAACATTATAGAGTAATAAAACTCAATTAACTCTCACACTCAATGTTTTAAAATGGTTAAAGTAACAATTCTATTAAAATCATAAAATAATATAATGGTTACATTTGTATTAAATTACTAATGAATATTAATAACCCTTTTTATAAAATGTTTTTTAAGAAAAGAACTTCCAACAACTATAGCCCAAAAAGTTTAAGCCCAT
Organism: Hemerocallis citrina; assembly: GCA_017893485.1. Taxonomy (NCBI): domain Eukaryota; kingdom Viridiplantae; phylum Streptophyta; class Magnoliopsida; order Asparagales; family Asphodelaceae; genus Hemerocallis; species Hemerocallis citrina. Next base: position 190,409,485 of record CM030359.1, on the reverse strand, counting down.
CCTCCCACTTTGCCAAGCTTTCAGCTTTCTACAACATCGAAGAGAACATGCATATATGGATGTTAATACTATAAAACCTGTTTATCAATTTTTTACCACGCTTACTATTTATAATCTAGTTTGTCTTATCATTTTCAGACTACTAATATTTGAGTATTATGAGAGTTAATGATCACATACCTGTACAGTGCTAAGAAACTTTTGCTTTAAATCTAGGATCAACTGTTTTTGAAAGGCATGATTCTCCTTCAAGCAGTCACATAATCAATACTTTAGTTAACTTCGTAAACTAGAATAACTGTTGAAAATTATGAGAAATAATAAGAAGAGAAATTAGGTTTAATATCGTAGACTAAAGTACTTGAGATATTTACCACAGGTATCAAGATTGGAATACCTAGACTACTATCACAAGCCATTATTTATAGGATAAATACTGGTTTGGGTACTAGGTTTTAATTCCACTTAACCCATGGTCCGATATACATACAATTAGTACATGTAACACACGTGTTACCCATAGAATAATATTACACATAAAATTATTCATATAGCGAGAATGTACCTATATATCCAACAATCTCCTTCTATATTCTCAATATATAAAGCAATACTGGATGATCTCATTAGTTCAACATAAGTTGACTGGCCGATAGCAGTCTTAAAATAGAAGAAATGCATCACAAACTAGTTCATAAGGACTAAATTAATTATAGATCTGAATAGTTCAAATAAGACTAAACCAAAATAATCAAATAGTTTCAAAACCATATCAAAACAGAATAATTCACAATGACTAAACGAACTGGATAAATCAGTCATACTTTCAAAATCAACCATAACTAATAAACTTTAAGAAAAAAAAAAGAGTTTTAGGCTCAACGAACATAAGAGTCTTAAACTCCGAAGAAGTTTCACCAAGCAAGTGACTAATTTATTTTCGAGAGAAGTAAACTGAAACTTTATCCTTGCAAACTGCTATATGTTTACTCCTCTATTTTGAACAAATCATCTTTTTGAAATCTAAGATGACAGATTCAACTTCTCTATCTTTGTTAGTATATTGCAAACAAGAATATCAAGACACACATCTCTAAGAATCCTAGCGAATTTTATAAAGTATCTAGTTCAACAAAAGAACTTTGTACGATTAAAAAATTAGCTGAGCAAAAATGTAACACAAGCATTATAATCAAGTTTCATTAACAAAATAAAGTGCAAGAACTATTATAGTTTCAACACAAAAATTATACTATGTTTTATTTCGTAACGATTGAACAATCAAATTAATTATGGTTAAATTTAGAATCATCAAAAATGGAATGAAACATGAATCCATGAGAGCATCCACACTCGTTTCTTATTTTCCAATATTCATACGGGCAGGCCCTCAACCGCCTTGAGCGACTGCACCTCCCCGCGCATGTCTTCTCCGACTCCGGTGACCCCCGACACCTCAGCCAGCACCCCCTGGCCCTGTGCTCCCTCACAGTCGCGCCAGCACCTCGCCGTGCACTCCCTGCCACCTTGCCACCCCCGTTCCGACACCCCCTCACCGGCGCTGCCCCTGCGCGCCGCCTGCAGCCATCGCCGTCTACAGCCAAGCCGAAGCTTTCGGCTCTTTGTTTGGAGTTTTTATCATGGGTTGATCATGTGATGTGAGCCGTCAGATCTACTTTGATCATCATCATCTTAATCGTCACCATCGGGTTGATCTTGGCCGTTCGATCGCGATCATCATCAACTTCATCATCACCTTGATCTGGACCGTCCGATCTTATTGATCTTGATCTTGACCTCATCCGTGCCGATCCACCCGATCATTGTTTGATCATCTTGATCTTGATCTTCATCGTGATTCGTTCGTTGTTTTGTGTTTGTGATTAGTTCATGATCTGTTCGTTGTGTTCGTGCCCCGGGAATCCATTCCCATTATTCTTGCTTTTGTGCCGTTTTCATCGTCGTCTTTCGGGCAAGTAACTTGTACTCAATTTCTTTATATGATACAAGTCATAAATTCTGCTTCTAGTGTGGTTGGGTTCTAGAGGCAACTCGTGTGTGATGTATTTTTGATGAGCATTGTCTCTATAGTGCTATTAATCATAGTTGCCTCACGACACAAATTTGACATGAAACAACTTAGATTTTGATCGTTCTTGATGTGATTATATTTGTGAGATAATTATGAGAATTTGTGTGTTGTTTGGATCCATGTGATATACTTGTTGTGGACATGCCATATTCGCTATTTCATGATGTTTGGACACTTAGTAGACTCTATAACATGTTTGGTTGTGTTTGGAACTAGTTTCGTATGTTGTATGTTGATTTGTTGTTAAAAGAAAAATCTGTATTTTGTCAAGGATCAGTTTTGATTGGTATTTTAGACCATATTAAGGTCAATATCATAACTTCAGTTGCAAAACATGATTTTCAGAGAAACTTGTCTTCTTTCAAAATTTTCTGACAGAGATCGATTTCGTTTACGTATGTGTGAGATATGATTGTTTTACTACAGAGGTGTATTATATTTCCAGATTTCGTTTCTTCATGATTTCGATGAGTACACTATTTTGATACAAGTGTTAAACATATTATTTTGATTTGAAATTTTGGTTAGTATTTCTACACTTAATTAGGTATTACCCAAAATTTTGGTGGATTTTATTGATGAGTTTTATGACCAATTTCATGCTATTTACAAAAGCTATACTTGCTGAATTTTGCTCGCTGTTCTGTAAAGAAGTGTATTTTGACCCTAATTCCTTCTACTGTATGAAAAATATTTGTGAAATATGATAGTTAGCTTATTTTGTCTATTTTCATCTCCCTTCGACGGATGTGGATTTCGTTTCATGGTTTGCGAGATATTGATGTTTTCTTACAGCAGTGTTGGAAATTTCAGATTTGCAAAACTATCGTTTCTTGATGTCTTCTGATTTTTGTTGACTAAACAAATCTTACTGGAATATTTTGAAACTTTATATTCTGATGCTAGACAGATAGGGGAATACCCCAGATTTTTTCTAGATTTATTTGAGGTGTTTTCGTGCTGTTTTCCTATTCTTGAATCCAATCATCTGATTTCTGACTGAACGTGTTTTCTGAATTCAAATCAGTGTTGAGTTATGTTTTTGTGAAATACTATATGACTTATATATGTTTGCTGGATTCATCCGGGAGTCTATTTTCTAGAACTATCGACGGATTCAGATTTGTATTTTTATAACAACGGGAATCTCAGTTTTACTGCAGTTTGGTCTTACTGTCCTGAACTAGAAATTTGGTTATTTTATCCTTTTGCGTGTTACCTTTCACCCGTACATGTTATCTTGCAACTTGAACTTTTCACTTGATCATACCATGTTATACTTGGCCTGTTCGTGATACATACATGCTTGTTTGACATTAATAATAAAATAACCAAGCCGGAATTTAAAGGGACAGATCTAATAGTGGATAATTCAGAAACGTGTACTCGGAAGAGAATCTATTGATCCTATGTGATACTTGGCTTAATACTTAATTACTTGAGGCTTGACATTTCACCACTTGAGGCTTGTTACTTGATACTTGATACTTGGCTTGGTACTTGAGACTTGGCTTGATACTTGTTACTTGAGGCTTGATATTTCACTACTTGAGGCTTGATATTTCACTACTTGAGGGTTGATATTTCACTTGGCTTGATACTTGATACTTGAGGCTTGATACTTCACTCTTGAGGCTTGTTTACTTGATACTTGAGGCTTGATACTTGATACTTGGTTATTGAGGCTTGTCCCTGAGTACACTGCCCCATATGGTCCACTATGAAATCTAAAATGAAATTGCATTGACTGTAGCAACCATGTAGTAAAAGGATGGATGCATGAAGTGCTACCTAGATAGTAATAATACAAGACTTGAACATGATCACATGTAACTTGATACTTAATTACTTGTACATGATACATGATGCCTGATACTTGTTCACTTGATACGTGATACTTGCTACTTGTACTTGTTAGTTGACACCTGTTACCTGTTTACCTGCTTGCTTGACACTTGTTACTTGTTACTTGTTACTTGATTTTGTGATACTTGTTACTTGATTTCGTGATACTTGTTACTTGTTCACATGATACTTGTTCACTTGACACTTAACATGCTACTTGTATTTGTTCACCTCACCATGCTAGTTGTTTACTTTGTTATCATGCCTCTTCCAGGCTATTTGTTAGTTTTTCCCATGTACTTGTATCCTCCATTACAAGCGGCCCGTAACTTGCATTGATGGGAGTTTGTTTTTTTTCCTATCCCTGCAATTGTTAAATTGCAGATTTTGGAGAACATGTACCAGATGGTGTTGGTGATATGCAGTATTAGTGCTGAATTTTGCTATTATTATTTTTTGTTGCTTGCTTTGAAAAATTGTATTTTGCTACTTGGATTTATTTGTATTTAGGAAATGTGACCCAGGATATTGACTTATTCAGATTGAGTTTATTTGAGATTAATATATTTTGGCTCCAAGTATTCTTGTTGGTATTTTGGTTCATATGTGCATGTTGGTTGATTCTTTTGCTTCCGACTCTGATTATTCTTGTGCAATTTTATAAAGATTCTTGAACAGCTTATAGATGATAAAAATCATTTGCTGGGCTTTTGTCGCGTATCCGTATTCCGTATTTTTTTTTTGAGAGCGGGGAGTGACATATTTTTTTGGACCCTATTAGTAGTAGTTCTGAGGACAGAACTATTCTAAGGAGAAAGTGATGTAATACCCCAGATTTTTAAATAATGTTTTTAAGATCGGTAAATGAATTAAAATGACTTTTGGTGATTTAATAAATATTTTTCTGAAATTTACCTTTTTACACGTGCAAAATAGGTGAAAATATTTTATTGGAAAGTTCAAAGTCAAAAATTATTTTGGGGAAAATCATTATTTATTATTAGATATTATTTGTGAATTTTCTGGATTTTTCTGATAATTATTTGACCTATTTGTAAATGTTACAAAAAGAGGGAGTTTTGTGCAAAATTACCACTTGGAGTGAGAACACTAGATTTTTAGATTTTTGGGCTGGACTTGATGCCTAGTCAACTCAGAGGTAAAGAGTTTACGTTTTGTTTTAATAAATTTGGTTTATTTTGCAAGTTTTGATAAAGAAGGGTCTTTTTGCATTGCCACTTAGAGGGGCAAAAGTGCAATTTGGTTTTTCTGGGTTTTCAAACAGTGCCGGCTGATGATAGGGTGGTTGTTTTTGTTTTTAAATCTCAATTAAGATGGTTTTATTCAATTTCCAAGTATAAGGATCTATATATGTAAAGGTATATATGTAAAGGTATATTTACAAATCTATTCAAAACCCTAATTACTTAGATTTCTAGCCCATAAAGGGTGGGGTGAAGCCCTCTCTTTACTGTACAACACAAAGGGAATTCTTTATTATTATTTTCTTGGAGTTTTAAAGAGAGGATCTTGATTTTCTTGGGAAAGGAGGGATTTTTCTTATTTCTTTATTATCTTCAGTTGATTCTTCAATAAGGTGAGTGCCATATATTTGTTTTCTTATTATTCTAAGCATGTTGTATGTGATGATTTACCTATTAGAAAGCATGTTAGATGATGGTATGAAGATATAATGAATTTTGATGAGTAGATGAACTAAAAAGTGAATTTTTTCATGAAACTACACTATTGATGATTAAAACCCTAATTTGATGACTTGAGACTTGTTAAAAACTTAATATAAATCATGAGTAGGATGTTTTCAATCATATTGTTGTTGATTTGAACATATATGTCGAGATGTGCTTGAAAGTAAACAAATTTAATTAGGATGAACCTTTCACTGTGTATGAATATGCATGCTCTGTTTTGGGTTTTGATGAAGAAGAACTTGATTAAATACTTGTTGTATTCGCATATTTTCATGGGTAATTTTGATGTTAGTAAGTGTGTATGCATTGATAAGTCCAGGAGGAGTTTTTGAACTAAAAAGGAATCAAGTGTTGAAGGATGAAGTAGGGTTTTGTTCGGGTCTGTTGGTATGTAGACCGAAAGGGTTTTTTTTGACATTTTTATGTTTTCGATTGGGTTTTGAGTTCTATATGATGCTGAAATGAAATACTACCTTACACTACTCCTTAACATGATTTTACTATATATATATATATATATATATATATATATATAGACACACACACACTTACACATCCACATTTGTATATGGTGTTTTTGAAGTTTTTTTGAAATTTTGATGGAGGTTTTTGATTGGATTTAATTTTTTTTTTGTACTGAGATGGTTTTGAACATTAGACTACTCTTAATTTGTGAATTTTGATGCTTAAACTGATGGCTAAACTCTCGTATGAATATCATCAGACTACTCCTAATTTGTGAATTTTGATGCTTAAACTGATGCCTAAACTCTCGTATGAATATATCTATATAATAAATTACAATGAAAGCTATCAAGTGGCTCACATTCAATCTCTCCCAAAATCAATGGACCAGATCGACTCTCACAAAACATATTTTTCCGTCCAAAATTTCAAACCCAAAATTTCAAAACCCCCCCTCTCTATCTTCCGAGCTGTATCTCTCTCTCGCTTTCTCTCATCGCTCCCGAAACCCCCACCCCCACCTCTCTCTCATCGATCCCCTCCCCCTGCGTCTCTCTCTCATCGCTCCCCCCTCCCCCCGCGTCTCTCTCTCTCTCCCACATCTATCCCCCGTCTCTCTCTCACATCGATCCCCCCTCTCTTTCTCTCTCTCCTCCAACCCGAAATCCCCCCCTCCCTCATCGTCCCTCTCTAACCCCCACAGTCCAAGGCCAAGGCCAAGGCCAATCGACCACCGAAGGTGAGGTCCTCGAAGTCTGACGCCTGTCCACCCTCCGCTCCTTCGTCGACTGCACCCTCGGCACCGCCGGCCCCTCTGCCGCTGTATGCATTTTAAATTTTTTAATTTTTAATTTTTGGTTCTGAGGAACTGTTGATTTTTTAGATTTTGGTTCTGAAGAACTGTTGGTTTCAGATTATAGAGGGGCATGATGAGATGGAGAATGAGATTGCAAGCATGATGATGAGGGGCGGGCTCGGATCGAAGAATTGTTGAAGAATCTTCGAGTAAGTAATTGTTTAATTGATTTATAGTTGTTAGTGTTTTGCTTACCATGAACAATATTGATAGCTTGGTGAATCAACAATAGAGGTTCATAATGCAGTTTAGATTTGTTGTTTCAAAAGGTGAAATGCACCAAAATGTTTTGGTGGCTGTGAGGGTTGAGGGATTTCGATTTATGTTTTGGTGGCTGTAATACATTAAAGGGAGTTCTTCAAAATGTTTTAAAGTTTGGAAGAGTTTAAACTTATTTAGGTAACATAGTCTTTAGACTATTTTCAGAAGAGTTGATTATTGTTGAAGGAGTAGAATTTCTGTTCCATACATGATATATGATATGTATCTCAAGAGAACATGCCTCAGTTTAGTTTGATGAATTGATTGGTATCCTACTTTGACCAAGCCAAGGATTAACTAGAGTAGAAACATTTTGGTTGATGAAGATTTAACACTAGCAGTTGAGTTCTCAACACCACAAATAATTATTTAAACACTATTTCTCATTTGAAATTTTAACTGTATCCCATGGAAACTTAGAGCAGCAGTTTTGTTACTACCCGACTATAATAACCCCAAGTTGATGGTTCACAGGGACATGAAGTTATCATTGAATCATGACCATGCATCAAGAGGTTTCCCTCTAATATATTTGATCATAGCCATCCATCTGATTTTCCTAACCCATTTAAGATCTTTAGTTTCATTGAAATCAGATGTTTTATCATTCATCAAGCTATTGTTTCTATTTAACATGTGCATACACGTGCCACGAATCTGTATATGTGTGTGTAAGTTTGAACTTCCAATTAAACAATTTTATTAAAAGGAAGTATTTAATGGATTCAGAATGTGGCGATTGAACTCCAATCTGATAACAAATATATAGCTTCTAGACAGTACCTCTAAAAATTTGAACTTCTTTTCCCTGTGTTTTTATAAAAAACATTTGCAAATTTAAATTTCAACCCTTTGAAATATGTAAGAAAAAAATACCAAGAAAAATATGGTCTCCACTCATAAAAATTGATGCAATTGATGAGTTGATGAATTAAATATATGTTGAGAATTAATGGAATGCTCCTTTTGGAGTGTACATGTAGTAGAAATCATGCATGCATTGGAACTCCATTACAAATTCACTAATTGTTGATAGTGCCTTGAATACAAACGTCAACCTAACCTTTTTCGAAGAAGTTTCTGTGCATGAAACACATGGTCCGCCCTCACATTCTTGGAAGAAGCTTCCATATATGAAAAACATGAAAATGTGAACCCATTAAAGGTTGAAATTTTAACATTGGTGTGAACCCATTGTGCTGCCATTTTTAACCAAAGATTAAGCATATAATTCATGCTTGGTTGGTAAAATAGTTTCACCATATGAAACATTGGTGTGAACCATATTAAAAAAGGGTATGTAAAATTACCAAAATACCTCCCCAACGGATTTATACTAGCCAGTTTTGGGGGTATTTTGGAAAATTGAAGAAATACATATTCTATATATACAACCTCATTTCATTTAATTCTCTTCACAAGTTCACTCAACTCTCTCTGCTATTTATGAGATTTAGTAAACGTATCTTTAGTTGTGCGTCTTTATGAGATTTCTTCTAAGTTATTATCTAGGATGCATCTTATTGATATTTATGCTATTTTTTGTTTCCTTAAGGAAATGGTCCTCCAGTTAGGGCAAAACTTTCACTAGCATATTCCATGGATTCAAAGAAAAATTCCTTCTGACAACCCCGAAATGCATAGGAGACACATAAGCATTAAACAAAAATGTTCAGCTTATCCTAACAAGCTACAGTTGTAGTTTATAAACTACAATTCCCTTTTTTACCTAATTGTCTCTGAACTAAACCTCTTTATCAGGACCACCTTGCAAATTGGGAAGAAGTTCTCGAGGGAATCATGAAAATGAGGGCTTCTGATGTTGCTCTAGTTGACTCCATGGAATGCAAAAAAAGCGGGAAGTTTTTTGCCACCTAAGGTAATATTTTTCTCGAGATCTGTGCTGGAACCCTATACACATATCTATAGGTGCAAGTTTATGTTTAGAGCAAGCAATATATACTTTTCTACATATTGAGTGAACTGCATAATTTTCGAGGCATTTATAATGTCAATATTGATATTGTGCTCATTCTAAATAATGAGAATGCATCCACATTTTCTTTTTATTGCATTTTACAAGTTTCTTTTTAAAGAAGGATTAATTAACTAATTAAGCCTTTATCTGTTTTTTAGGAGAGAAGATTTACAGTATTTCAGAATTACATTTAATGATAACTATGTAAAACTTGCACCGACAACATCTGTTTGATGAATTATTTTGGTAGTGCACGAAATCTGTGTGATGCTTAAGTTGTTTTTGTGTTTGGAATGGGTAGGTGAATATGCGGAGAGAGGGTTCAGTGTTCTTGGTGATGGGCGGCTGGATCATATGAACGTGCAGGTAAGAACATGTGAAATGCATGTTTATAAAGTATCTGGCCGTAGCAAATATTTATTTGTTATGCATATTTTTTTTGATGTTTTGCAACTTAACTCTATATGTACAAATTGTTCATGTTATCTGTTACAAATTAATATGAGTCTACTTGCCCCAAATCTGACTTGGGGGTGTGGAATCTTCATTTTGTAGTTACTTTGATACCTCATATCTACATAAATAGTCGAAACTAGATATGACGAGAGCAATGTGAGCACCCGCACCCGCAAATGCACGCGCGCACACACACTAATGCGAAGTGAAATCGACCACTTAAGCAAAAGTAATACATATAAAAAGATAACCATTTACTTTGTGAAAACTTGAAATGATCTTTTTCTTTCATATTGCATTTTCTCGAGTTTATATTCTATAGTTGAGTATCTTTTCTCTAATTCCTACTTCTTTATTCATTTTAAGCAGGACTTCGATGGATTGTTGATTACAACCTCCCAATTCAATTTTTGTCCGCTAATCAGGTATTTTGTACATTACCTTCTACCATTTTTTGTAAATATGCATGCTTATTTCGACATGTTTCCTATTACCTGAGCAAAGTAGACCAAAGTTGAAATTTACCTCCAACTTCACCTTTTTGTTCTGGTTAAGATCACCAGAAGAAGGGTCAGGTTAGCAAGTTTATTCTACTTCTTTCTTTCCTTCGTATTTAATGACAAAAATGGTACTCCATCATAATTTGGGTACACGCACTTGGTACTCGAAATTGATAATGTTTTTCCATCTAATTTATGCATCTAATTTTAGGATTGATTGTTTGTAAGTGTTGTTCGAAATTGATACTGTTTTCCATCTAATTGTGCATCTAATCTTGGTTTTAAAGTTTTCATCATTCAAAATTTATAGGTGTTTCCGCCTCTCTGTTGCCGCCCGCTGCCCAATATTTTACAAGACAGGAAGAAGAAGAAGATGAAAAGGAGGAAGAAGAAGATTAAATCTCATCCAAATCATCGAATTTCTCCGGTATTATTCCTTCACTTAATTTAATTATTTGAAAATTATAATCGAATCATATTTTTTTTATTCATTTTTTTCTTGATACTTGCAATTGGATCCGATTAAGTTTCTTCTAATTAGTAGTCAACATCTTCCTGTCATATTAATTTCCCAAATTATTGTTTTATCCACTCTTTTACTGCATAAAACAATTTTAGAATTCATATTACTGCAGAAAAAATTCTCAAAAAATCAAGGTTTGCAAAATGTGGAAAAGTGTCTGAAATGGTTTAGAATATTTAGTAATCAAACCAGATTTTAGAATTTTTTTAGATGAAATGAGGGGGAAAAGGTGGAAAAGTCATGGATTGTAGCGATGAGTTGCAAAAGACTTGATCATTAAAATTGTGGATATAAGGAGAATTGGTAAGAAAAAGTGATGGATTGTAGACTGTAGCAATGATCAGGTTTACCTCTAATTTCTCTTCACTGTCTCATTAATTATGGTCACTTTAGTCTAGCTTGGAAGAGGCAAGTTTAGATGCTTTCTCTTAGTTTTGATAGCAACTATTTGTATGATGATAGTGAAGCATTGTTTGAATGGTATATTCCTCAATTGATCATATAACCTGCACAAAATTTCTTACATTGCCTTAGAGGGAGAATTGATCATATTATAACCTGCACAAAATTGGTCATTGAACGACATATGTCATTGACATTAGTATTCCCGTAGGCAAGTGAATAACAGAACAAGTAGTGTGGCAACTGAAGATGACTGAAGATGATTGATATTGAATGACATAGTTAAACCTTAATTGATTGATGTACTGTTTAAAATCATCTCTCTGCTGCATATCAATTATCTGAAATGAGTGTATATCAATTATCTGAACCATAAATACCTGAAATTTTATAGGCCTGTCAATTCAGGTATCAGTTAATTCTCCTTCTTAAAATCTATAATAACCTAGAATTGCAATTTAAAAATTAGAATTAAAACTATCAAATATGCACACTTTAGAACTATGCAGAATTTTCATGTGTCAAGAATTTTCTTAATTTACTCCATGCAACTATCAAAAATCAATGCGAGTGAATACCAATTTTGAACTTCTTATCTGATCTGTATTCTTTCCAAAATTTTCTTTCATTTTTTGTGCGTAAAGTATCTAACTGAAACCTAGAATTAAGCACTTTAAATTAGTTCAAATGCATAATTGCTACAGGAAAAATTACTGATACAAACCTATTATTATGCAACTAGAACCTGATCGAGTTGTTCTTCATGTAGCAAAAAACACTGCTGTTCTTTTTTTCTTGGAGAAAAAGATAAGATAAAGAAAGTCGATGTTATCTTCTCATAACTGATCAATTAAATAAGAAATCTCTGTTGCATTTTACCACATCAAACCAATCAAAAGTACGTAACTAGCAACAAGTTAATTATTTCATCTTCAAGACAAACACAGATCTTTCCACTCACATGACACCAGTATCTTTAGTTCAAACATCTTACCTCTCAATATTGAAAAAAAGGGAAAGAGAACAAAAGGAAAAAAGTGAAGATACCCTTAATAGACCTGACTGAATGTGTTTTTTTATCTTTTTTGTATTATTCCATGTAAAGGTTTTTGTTTGCTGTTTGTTGTTAGTTATTGTTCGTTGTTTGTTAGTTTTAAAACTCATTGTTTTGATTGATTATTGTAAATTCTTACTGTTTATTTAGGTACACTGTTTGGTCCCATTTTTGAAGACTTGAAGCATTGTGTTTTTCTACAACACTGTAATTTTTTTTTTTGGTCATTCGGTTGGTTGGTGTATATTTTGGTAAAGGATGTAATAGTTGTAATATTTAGCAATTTGGGAGATTATGTAAGTACCCGCAATTTGGGAGATTATATTGTGATGATAGAATATAGTTATGTTAATACCCGTACCCGCAATTTTGTGGAGTATTGGGTTCTGTGTTTGGTTTTCGAAAGGTTTTCCAAAAAATCCATTACGTTTTCAAAAGAATTTTTGATTTTTATTTTGTATCTTGCATTATATTATGATTTTCCCCCAGAGCCTTATATATATGATGCCTGTGTGATGTTACTTGATTTCGCCTGGGGAGGATTGATATTTATTGCCTGTGATGTCATATATTTAATTGTTAGCAGAATTCCGTAAGGAATTTCTGTAAAAGGGCTAATATTTTAGGGGAGGTTCTGTCAAAATTTTTACTAAATTTTCTAAAATCTATTAGGTTTTCAAACGATATCTTGGTTTTTATTTTGTATCTTAGTCATATGAAGATTTTTTCTTCCCAGAGCCCTATATATATAATGTCTATGTGATGTTGCTTGGATTGACCTGGGGAGGATTTATATTTCTTGACTGTGATGATAAATTTTTAATTGTGAGCAGAATTCCGTAAGGAATTGCTGTAAAATGGCTAATATTTTAAGGGAGATTCTGTCGAAATTTTCAGAAAATTTCCTAAAATCTATTATGATTCCAAACTATATCTTGGTCATTTGGCTAGCGACATGTAAAATGGCTAATATTTTTTTACAAATGAAGTGTCAAACAAAGACAGAGCATGAAGTGTCAAAGTTTGTAAGCTCAGAACTAACATAAATAGATCATGAAGTATCAAATTTTGTAAGCTTAGAACAAACACAAACAGAGCATGTAGTGTCAAATTTTGTTACCTCAGAACAAACAGAAACAGAGCATGAAGTGTGTAATTTTGTAAGCTCATAAATAACACAAACAGAGCCTGATGTATCAAATTTTGTAAGCTCATAACAAACACAAACAGAGCATGTAGTATCAAATTTGGTAAACCCAGAACAAACAAAAACACATCATGAAGTATCAAATTTTGTTAACTCAGAACAAACAGAAAATGAACAGCAGAAACTGAACGTGAAGTATCAAATTGTGTACGCTCAAGACAAACATAAGCTGAACATGAAGTTTCAAATTTTGTAAGCTCAGAACAACAGACACTGAACATGTGGTTTAAAAAAACCCAGTAGGCTCAGAACACACTATTCATAACTAGGGCAGCATTGGGGTGCCGCGCCAACTAGGATATGATAGATATATAATCAAGAATAAATACAACAAGCTTGAAATAATTATTCAGATCATATAGTGTTTTGCATCACTGCCTACACCAACACACCAAAGGAGAGAATCAACCACCAAAAGTCTTAAATGAGAATCAACAATATAATTTCAAAGGAGGCCTGTATATAGTAGATGATTGTATTAGAAAGGTGGTTGTATTTGTTTACAATCAGTTTTTTTTTTCCTGTCATGGTGCATATTTTTAATTAATGTTCTCACATTTCTTTTAAAAAATCTAGCTTTTTGAAGAATTGGATAAGTCAATATTTAGATATTTAAGGGCAATAAAGATAAATTCCTAAAAAACTGAAACAATTTAACGAATAATTGATCTTAGCATGTATAATGCATAAATTTATATGCATTTCATCCAACCAAATAACTCCAAATAAATTTATATGCAGTTCCAAATACGTGCCGTAGGCACGTGCCACGGGCATACCTAGTATATATATATATATATATATATATATATATATATATATATATATATATATATAAGTTGTTGTTTTGAAGGATTTTGGTGAAAATTATTCATTTGAGATCTTGATATGTTTTGATGTGTTTTAATCACTCCTACATGTTGTACAGGTAATAATTAATCTTCTCAAGAAATCAAATTTTGATTTTACAAAGTTTTAATCGAGTATCAGTCGAAACATGCACACACAAAAAAAAACCCAACTGGCTGTGTCGCAGGTCACAGTCGACCGCCGCGCATCTATTTGGGGATTTTCCATTGCCAGTCGAATGCCCTTCTTGAGCAGTCGACCGTCAATTGTTTTGTTGGGCTGTTTGTTGATTTTCTTCGTTTCTTTAAAATGATCGTTTTCTCGATATTTACTCTACTGTTTTATATGAAGTTTTCACTACAGATTATAATATTTTACAGAGTTATATTTTAATTATAATATAATTTTAATTGTATTCTAATGATCTTATTAAGAGAGTTATACGTGTTTTGAAAGGAATTGATGTTTTGGTGATATTCTACAACTTAAAAATGTGGTTTTATGTTATTTATTGGATTTAAAGTTTTATTTGAATTCTGGAATTTTATGAGCACATTGTATAGTTTTGGATTTTTGTTGATTTAATAAGTTTCTTCATATAATCATTTTGATGATGGATTTATGAGTTTCATTGGAAGTTTGGTATTGATGGTTGAGTTATGAGTCTTTAGAGATTGAGTGGGGCCTTAGCTACCGGCGGTTGAGATTGTCATTGTTGATCAGTTGAGTTAAACCTAGTAAGGTACACCAACTCTAAGAGTCTCGAAACCTAATATATAATTAATTCACTTTAAAAATAAGGACATGCACTAGATGGTTATATGATGAAATGAGAACATGGGTTATGGACCTCAGTATGGCATGCGGTGTGAGATAGTTCCCAGAATTGTCGAGGTGTAAGTGAAATAGTCTCTGAAATTACCTGCGGTGTGGGATTGATCTCCAGAATTATCGGAGCCGAGGTGACGCTCATGGGGTATTCATGCGATGAGGCGCCATAGCTTGTGGTGTTGGGTATTCTCGAAGATTCCCAGGTGTGAGTGAAATGGTCTCAAGAATTATCTGTGGATAGAGATTGACCTCCGAAATTATCGAGACATGGGCTAATTCTTACAGTTTATCTAGATCTCATAGTAGTCATCGTAGTAGGATTAGTTACATAACGGGGGATTCAACCATATCAAGTTGAGAATGATAAGGGCTTGCACCGGACCTATGTAGAGTGGGATGCATAGATTCCGACAAGTATGCATTAGAGAGTCTGGATGTAGCATTGATGTTTTCTTGACTTGGTTTTTTGCATGTTGTTTTCTTGTTTTCTACACTTAACACTTAGTCTAGTTTCACTTGATGTTTTCATGTTTTATTTATTGTTATTTCTTATTTCATTTATTCTTACTGTTGATACATGTTGTTTCTGTCTCTATGCCTTATGTTTTATTATTGTTGCATTTCTTTTATGTCACTCACACCATTATGGCTGACCGTTATAGTTTTGGGGGGTAGGATTATCTCTAGGCTCATGTTTTACAGGTAGGTGCCTATAGCGTTGGGATTTGGATGCTTGAGATAGAATGATGTTATGGCTTATGTAAATTGTAAAAGAATGTGTTGTAAAAGAAAGAATTTGTAATTCAAGGTGAATTTGTAATTCAAGGTGTTTGTTTTCCACTGTGCTTTGTAAGGAATTAATGTAATAAAAGTTGAAAAAAAAAAATTCTTTGTTTTGGCTATGTTTACTATTACAATTGAGGTTGATGTTGGGAATTGTGCCACGTATTTCTGAGATATTATATTGGAAATTCGGGGCGCTACACAAAACACACATTCTGTAACGCCCTGAGTTCCCAACACAGGAAACTCGAGACACAATCCAGAATCATTCATTCAAATGAGTCCAAACACATTAAAATAACAGAAATTTAAACTTTTATTTGCCATAAAAAATGTTATTACAAGTACAAATTGCTCAACATAGAATTACATCATGACTTCACATAAATTACATCCCAAAATTTTCACTGTACAACACTTATAATCTACAGGTACAATAATCAGGAAAACTCTTCAACATACTGGACAACAGCTTCTGCTATGCTCCCTGCAGCTCGAGTCTCCTGCTCCAAAATTAGCATTCCTGCACTAAACAGACCGTGGGCACGTCAGTTGAATACAACTGACATTGCTCCTAAAACCAGCTGCTCCCCAAAACTCAAAAACCAGGATTTGATGCAAAAGAAAAATGTGTAGGCAAGTCACAAGTGTTAGTGTATGCTATGCTCCTAGAGTCTAATGCACAATTCAAAATATACATTTCAAATTTACAGGATGCACTTATTCTAATGCAGTTCATTTGAAAACGTATGCATTTCATACTACATACTTCCCAAGGAGTTCGCTTTCTTCAGATTGAAGGGCTCGATTCCTCGCGATGCATCCTACTCTTGTACTCTTTTTCGTTTCTAACATTCACTGAGTGGCTGTTGAGGTTGCATTTGGTCGGTCTACTTCCGCCATTGTAGTCGGTGGTGGTGTCCCCATTTTCCACTACACCAGGTTTCAGGCAGTCCCACTGCTCTGGACCTCATCCAAAAGTTGTTCACGAGCATACAGGTGGCCCTATGGAATCCCGACTCACCGAGAAGCATAGATGTCTTAATCCCCCTTGGAGAGTCTTACTCTAGCTCCCTGCTCGTACCAAACAACATAGAACTTGACGGATCCGTAGGGTCCATTCCCTACTTCCGACAGGAGAACCTCACGTTCTTACCACTAGATCCTAGAAAAAAATGGACGGGACTATGTCGCTCGTCCCCCATACCGGCGAGATGGCGCCGCATGTGTCCCCTTGACAGGCAAGTACAACCACCCGATTAGTGCCTATCCTATATCATGTCCGTCCCGAACATTCCTAGGAACATGCAGACCCTTATCGGCCTTTTCAATACTATACATACATACCCCTAGCCCACATCGTGAATTTATAGGGCGTATCCTCAGTCGTGAACATTACTGGGGACCGTAGTCCTCTACCAGCCATTTCATCGACCTCACCAGCCTACCCCTAGCCCACGAATGTAGATTTACCGGGCATATTCCTCGATCTCAAACCCCTAGGAGCTGTACATTCTTTGTCGGACATGTTTATTTTTGTTTCTATAATATCTTCTTCTAGTGCCTATCCTATGAATACATCAAATTGATCAAAGGACATTACTAATAGGGAACAAACCTAACATAGAACCAGAAAAGCAACTACTGACCTTAATACAGAGATAAACTTTTACCAGGCGACTACTAACTAGTAAAAAACCCAGCCATCAACCAAAACAACAAGCCCTAGGGAAACCAGCACGACCCCTAGACCAGGCTCAAGAGTTGCCCAACTTGGTCCAGACATGACCCAGCGACATTCGACCTCCGTCGATTGCCAGACATCCTCTTGCTTGGATCTCGACCCCATCTCCGGCCTGCGATCAATCCCTCCTGGGTTAGTGATCCGCCGACGCTCGAAGACTGTCTTCATCCATAACACTCGAGTAAAGAAAATTACTAATCCTCAAGGGTCAAGAGTGAGTTAGTAGTCTTAGGGTGATAACTAGTACTGTTGACCATCAAGAAGCTAAAACATAGCCAAACACAACTCAATTCGGTGGACATCAAAAGTCCAAACAAACATGATTAGTTCATAATCCACAAGCTAAACAATAGCTATCGCCTTAACATCTACCATGCCCAAGGGTACCAACGTTAACCAAACTATGGCTCAACTAAGCGGCCAACTGACCACCGTCAATCGCCACCCCACATTCCACGCTTGGAGTTGATTATAACCTAGACCGACTAAACATGTTGCTCCCGTTGAATACATCTCAGTTGAAAAAATTCTAAAACTACACAATTTTGAAGGTGAAAAATGACCAAAACAGATATGCGTAAAAGCTTCAAGCTTTGACAAAAACTGACACCCCATCAAGCGATAAAACTTGTTAAAAATAACAAATGATCTCGGAAGTTCATAAAATTTGGTAGCAATGCTCCACACACATAGAGTAACCACATATCTAAAATTTAACCAAGAATTCCAAGTATAGAAAAAGTAATCACTATTTGAAAGGGGTATAAATTTAGTAACAAAAATTTCTCCATTTTTTAACAACTGCATCAAAACTGATTTAAAAGAAATAACAAATCTTGATCAGAAATTACGAAACTTTGTAGAGTGGTTGTGGACACATAGAGGATCCTTACATAAAAATTTCTGCTAAAAAATCCAAGTATTTAGAGAGTTATGCTAATTGAAATGGGATGCAGACTTTCAAACAGCAGCTGCGCTGCTTGATTTTTCTAATCAAACATGACCGATCCTTGACAAGATGTAAAATTTTTCTATCAATTTATATTTCTAGCTCTAGTATTGAACTAAACACATTCAAAAATCTTCATGCACACACTCTTGCATTCCAAATAAGGAACTTTCTACCCATGCATAAACCATACATTCAAAAATAAATATACAACATAGAGTTTGAGAAAGTCACCCACTTGAAGCTTTTGATTTCTTCTCCTTACTTTATTTGGCCTTCTCCTCCTAGCTCCTTGCTTTCCTTCTCCTCCACCTAATCTCCATGAATAGATTTAGAAGTGTAGAGAGTTTAGAAATAGGAAAAGATGTATTTTTAAAGTAGTAGAAATTTTTGGGTTTTTGAAAGAATGAAAAATGAATGAGTTTTTCTTTGAACAAAAATGGAGAAGGGGTGGGGGTTCGGTTGCCGGCAAATGTGGAGAAAAGAGAGACAGAGAGTGGGGTGATAATGAGGGTGAGTAATAGAGTGGGAGATATTTATCCCAAAACAAGCACATGGATTTGATAAATGGTTTAGGGTTTTGGTAAATGGTTTAGGGATTTCGTTAGTATATTAGGAATTAATTGTATGGATAATTATACATACATACTCATATATATACAACATACACATACTCATATATATACAACATACACATGAGTATATACACATAGATGTATTCATACGTATGTACACATTTATATACATATACAATTGTTTCATACTACACTTTAGAGGAAAATACTTGCATGTAAACAAATTTTTTTTATCAAAAATAATAATTTGTGTTTATACCTTCCATCTCAATTTATAGTTGAGATAATTATTCAATTAGGTTAAGAAAATATCCCTTGTTCGATTCACAAATGTACTGTCGCCGGATTCAAAACATATTAAATAATATGTCCCAATACTTACTCAATTAAAATTGAGAAAAACTCATTAATACGTGCAAATTTGAAATTATGCACGAACTAATGTACAAAATAATCATATACTATTTTTTGAGATCTTGCATCACTCCCTCCTTACAATCGTTCTTTCCCCAGAACGAAGCTTAGTAGGGGAGAAGAATACATAGCGGTTCAGGAAGTGCATTCCTCAACCATCACCAGATTCCTGAGGGTGCTTTTGCCGAACAGGATCTCCAGTTACTCCATGCCAGCCCATCATGCTACCAATGCTCAGTGCGTCTCCATTCTGACATTTGCCATAACGGTTCTTCCAGCTTTTGGTCTTAAATTTCTGGCACCTGTAATACCTAGTTACCAGTTAGTGTTGTTTTGTTTCCTTCAAGCTCAAAAGTGATGCTGCATCATGCTCCGATATATCTTCTGAGGATCGGTTGCCACTCCCTCCATGAAAAAAGAACGAAGCCAAGAAAGGTTGCTTCAAACTCCTTGCAGCTTTCCTTTTTTTTTTATGTTGTTCACGAGCATACAGGTGGCCCGGCGGAATCCCGACTCACCGAGACACATAGATGTCTTACTCCCCGTTGGAGTGTCTTACTCTAGCTCCCTGTTCGTACCGAACAACATAGAACTTGACGGATCCGTAGGGTTCATTCCCTACTTCCGACAGGAGGACCTCCCGTTCTTACCCCTAGATCCCAGAAATAAACAGATGGGACTACGCCGCCCGTCCCCTATACTGGCGAGACGGCGCCGCACGTGTCCCCTTGGCAAGCGAGTACAACCATCTGACTAGTGCCTACCCTATATCATGTCTGTCCCGAACATTCCTAGGAACTTGCAGACTCTTTACTGGTCATTTCGATAATCGACGTACATACCCCTAGCCCACATCATGAATTTACAGAGCGTATCCTCAGTCGTGAACATTCCTAGGGACCGCAGTCCTTTACCGATCATTTCATTGACCTCACCGGCCTACCCCTAGCCCACGCATGTTGATTTACCGTGCATATTCCTCGATCTTGAATCTCTAGGAGATGCACATTCTTTACCGGACATGTTCGTCATTATTTCTATCATATCTTTTTCTAGTGCCTATCCTATGAGTACATCAGATTTATCAAGGACATTACTAATAGGAAACAACCCTAACATATAACCGAAAAAGCAACTTCTGACCTTAATATAAAGATTAACTATTACCAGCTGATTACTAGCTAGTTAAAAACCCACCCATCAACCAAAACAACAAGCCCTAGGGAAACCAGCATGGCCCCTAGACCAGGCTTAAGAGTTGCCCAACTTGGTGCAGACTTGACCCAGCGACATTCGACCTCCGTCAATTGCTAGACATCCTTTTACTTGGATCTCGACCCTGTCTCCGGCCCGCGATCAAGCCATCCTGGGTTAGTGATCCGCCAACGCCCGAAGACTGTCTTCATCCATAGCACTCGAGATAAGAAAATTACTAATCCTCAAGGGTCAAGAGTGAGTTAGTAGTCTTAGGGTGATAACCAGTAATGTTGACCAACAACAAGCTAAAACATAGCCAAACACAACTCAATTTGGTGGACATCACAAGTCCAAACAAACATAATTAGTTTATAATTCAGAAGCTAAACAATAGCAATCCAACTCCAGTTATGGCCTTAACATTACATAGTAGCTCGACCTAACCCTAGGACACAACCATGCCCAAGGGTACCAAACTATGGCCCAACTAAGCGGCCAACTGACCACCATCAATCGCCACCCCACATTCCACTGTTGGAGTTGATTATGACCTTGTCTCGACTAAACATGTTGCTCTCGTTAAATAATTTTGCTCCATGGTCTCTGACCAAATGGTAGCACCAAGAATAATGGACATCCCTCCATGTACGGCGAGCATGCTTGCACACGAGTCGTCTCCTCCAACACGTTCGAGGCGATACGGCTACCAACTGCCTAAAAGAATGAGTAGTAACGATGACCCCATAGGGTAAAATCCATTACCCAAAGCAACCACAAGCAATACACACACCGAGGTAGGAAGAACCACCCGAACAACAGCACAACATAACCTATTCTAACAAAAGCAAGCTATAAAGTTAGAACAACAACCAATTTACCCCAAGAAACCACGAGACAAAAATAGCTATTCCATTCATAAAACATACTAAATGTATACAAACACAACTCAAACATAGTCATCACGATCCTAGGGTTGGAAAAAGCACCATGCTAAGGCACATTTCAAAGACCTACTATGATGAAACACATACATTCAATCAAACAACTACTTAGCCATCCAACATAGACTTTGTATTGTTAGTGAAAATCAACAAAAATCACACACTCGACAAAAATCGAACTTCTTAGAGTTTTTAGAAAGATCATCAAGTCCACTAAAACATCTCAGTTGAAAAGATTCTAAAATTACTCAATTTTGAAGGTGAAAAATGACCAAAACAGATATGCGTAAAAGCTTCCAGCTTTGACAAAACTGATACCCACTCAGGCGATAAACCTTCTTAAAAATAACAAATGATCTCGGAAGTTCATAAAATTTGGTAGCATTGCTCCACACACATAGAGTAACCACATATCCAAAATTTACCCAAGAATTCCAAGTATACATATAGTTATGGCTATTTGAAAGAGGTACAAATTTAATTACAGAAATTTCTCCATTTTCAACAACTGCATCAAAATTGATTTAAAAGAAATAACAAATCTCGATCCGAAATTACGAAACTTTTTAGAGTGGTTATGGACACATAGAGGATCCTCACATAAAAATTTCTGCTCAATAATCCAAGTATTTAGAGGGTTATGCTAATTGAAATAGGATGAAGACTTTCAAACAGTAGCTACGCTGCTTCTCAACCATAGTGAGATTCCGCATTTTAATAAAATATCAAATCTTCTCTAAAAATTATGAAATTTGAAAAGATTGATGAACACATGTAAGAGTACCTAATGTAAAATTTTAAACTCTAAAGTAAAGGCATAAAAAGAGATCTGGTTTTTACAAGTCAAACATGTTAAAATTCAACCTGGCAGAAATTCTCTCCCCCCAACAGCAAGAAATGAAATTTATTAAAATATCATAGCTCATCCAAAATTAATGAAATTTTGTGGTGTTGTTATGAACATTTATAAGTAGATCCAGTAAAAATATCAGCTCTGAGTAAATCGTGATGGCGGAGATACAAATTTTACAAGTCGACATGATAAATTTCGCTGACAGTAGCTTTTCTCTTCAAAACAGCAACTTGGTCGATTTTGTAAAAATATCAAACCACATCCAAAAATTATGAAATTTGGGGAAATTGATAAAGACATGTAAAAACACATACTGTAAAAATTTTAACTCTAGAACCATAGTATTCAAGGAGTTATGATTTTTATAAGTCAAGAATCTTAAAATTCAAGACATTAGAATTTTCTCCTCGAACAGTAGTTTTGACGAATTTTTTAAAATAACAAAACACCTCCAAAATTCACGAAAATTGTGAATAACATTAGGGATACAATCAAGACGTTGTCATAAAAATTTCAACCCCAAATTCTTACATTGCACCAAGTTATGATTTTTGTAATCAACTATATTTAAAATTCAACAACAACAACTTTTTTCCCAACACAGTAACTTTAACAATTTTATTGAAATATCAAATCACCTATAAAATTTATGAAAGTTGTGATGAATATTAAGGATACAATCAAGATGCTACCATAAAGATTTCAACCTTAAATTCTAACATAGAACCATGTTATGATTTTTCTAATCAAACATGACCGATTTTTCACAAGATGCAATCATTTTCCATCAATTTATATTTCTAGCTCTAGTATTGAACTACACACATTAAAAAATCTTCATGCACCCACTCTTGCATTCCAAATCAGCAACTTTCTACCCATGCACAAACCATACATTCAATAATAAATTCACAACATAGAGTTTGAGAAAGTCACCCACATGAAGCTTTTGATTTCTTGTCCTTGTTTTCTTTGACCTTCTTCTTCTAGATCCTTGCTTTTCTTCTCCTCCACCTAATCTCCATGAATAAATTTAGAATTTTCGAGAGGCTAGAAATGAGAAAAGATGTATTTTTGAAGTAATAGAAATTTTTGGGTTTTTGAAAGAATGAAAAATGAATGAGTTTTTCTTTGAAAAAAAATGGAGAATGGGGTGGGGGTTTGGTTGCCGTCAGATGTGGAGAGAAAAGAGAGAGAGAAAGTGGGGTGATCATGAGGGTGAGTGAGAGAGTGGGAGGTATTTATCCCAAAACAAGCACATGGATTTGATAAATGGTTTAGGGTTTTGGTTAGTAAATTAGGAATTAATTGTATGGATAATTATACACACATACTCATATATATACAACATATACATGAGTATATACACACATACATGTATTCATATGTACATACACATTTATATACATATACAATTGTATCATACTACACTTTAGAGAAAAATACTTGGATGTAAAAAAAAAAATATTCAAAAATAATAATTAGTGTTTATACCTTCCATCTCAATTTATACTTGAGATAAGTATTCAATTTGGTTAAGAAAATATCCCTTCCTCGATTCACAAATGTACCTTCGCAGTATTCAAAACATATTAAATAATATGTCCCAATACTTAATTAAAATTGAGAAAAACTCATTAATATGTGCAAATTTGAAATCGTGCATGGACTAATGTACAAAATAGTTATATACTATTTTGCGAGATTTTACATCACTCCTTCCTCACAATCGTTCTATCCCTAGAACGACGCTTAGTAGGGGAGAAGAATACATAACGGTTCGGGAAATGCATTCCTCAACCATCACCAGATTCCTGAGGGTGCTTTTGCCAAACAGGCTCTTCGGTTACTCTATGCCAGCCCATCATGCTACCAATGCTCAGTGCATCTCCATTCTGACAATA
Organism: Hemerocallis citrina; assembly: GCA_017893485.1. Taxonomy (NCBI): domain Eukaryota; kingdom Viridiplantae; phylum Streptophyta; class Magnoliopsida; order Asparagales; family Asphodelaceae; genus Hemerocallis; species Hemerocallis citrina. The sequence continues at coordinate 190,385,094 of CM030359.1, read as the reverse complement.
GCCGTAACGGTTCTTCCAGCTTCTAGTCTTAAATTTCTGGCACCTGTAATACCTAGTTACATGTTAGTATTGTTTTGCTTCCTTCATGCTCAAAAGTGATGCTGCTTCATGCTCTGATATATCTTCTGAGAGTCGGTTGCCACTCCTTCCTTAAAAAAAGAACAAAGCCAAGAAATGTTGCTTCAATCTCCTTGCAGCTTCCCTTTTTTTTTTGATGTTCCTGCTAAATGATTGGCGTGATCCTTCTTCGTCCTTGGCACATCTTCCTCCTTGAAGCGAACCTGGTGTTTTCCTGACTGCGAGTTGACCTAGAGAACACTGCTGCTCTTTGAAGTCGAACGAACAAGTCACCGATGGATACCTGCCTCTAGCTGTAACCTGGTTGACTCCTGTTGCTTGATGCGCGACCCCATTGATCCATTTTTCCATTTCCTACAAGCAAAAAGATGGTTCTTTTCAAGGCGAAGTACTAAGCCTAATGAATTCTCTTTGGTAATAGCACCTCAATTTGCTGGTGCTTGATAGAACATTGCTTCCTGAATTTCCGTTAGCGACTTCAGATTGTGGTATATTCCTGTTGATATCCATGAATGCTCCCTTCATCATGTACATCTCGGAGAATTCTCGTTTCGATATCAAAGTCATCGTCGTTGGCTCTACTTCCTACATCCTCGACTCTTGTATTGCGTGTTGACCTCCATCAACGTCCGGTTGCAGGCTTGCCTCCATGACGTTAGGTTGTAGTTTTGCCTCTTTGACATTCGGTTGCAGGTTTGCCTCCTGAACACTCGGTTGCAAATTTTGCCTCCCCGATATCCAGTTGCAGGTTTGCCTCCATTGACATCTAGTTGCATATTTGCTTTCTCCACATCTGGTTGGACAATAATTGTTAGTATAGGAAACAAAATTACACTGGGGCTAGTTCAAATAGGAAAAAATCATAAACATAAGTTGCAAAACGCATCAGTATGATTTACGATCATCCTATTATCAGACTAAACCCGACTTTAACTGGGGCATCCTAGTCTCATTTCCTACAGTGTTAGATTGCAATTTCAATTCACCTCTGATACCACCTTGTAATGCCCCGAGTTCCCAACATAGGAAACTCGAGACATGAGCTCGAATCATTCCTTCAAATGAGTCCAAACATAGTAAAATCACAGAAATTTAAACTTTTATTTGCCACCAAAAATGTTATTACAAGTACAAATTGCTCAATATTGAATTACATCATGACTTCACATAAATTACATCCCAAAAATTTCATTCTACAACACTTATAATCTCACAAGTACAGTAATAGGAAAACTCTTCAACATACTGGACAACAGCTTCCGCTACGCTCCCTGCAGCTCGAGTCTAGTGCTCCAAAATCAGTATTCCTGTACTAAACAGACTGTGGGCACATCAGTTGAATACAACTGACGCAATACTGCTAAAACCAGCGGCTCCCAAAAACTCAACAACTCGGATTTGATGCAAAAGAAAAATGTGTAGGCAAGTCACAAGTGTTAGAGTATGCCATGCCCCTAGAGTCTGATGCACAATTCAAAATGTACAATTCAAATGCACAGGATGCACTTATTCTAATGAAGTTCATTTGGAAACGTACGCATCTCATACTACATACTTCTCCAAAATATAACATCAATGGAAACGTATGCATCCCAAACTACATACTTTCTAAGGAGTTCACTTTCTTCTAATTGTAGGGTTCGATCGCTCGCGATGCATCATACTCTTGTACTATTTCCCATTTCTGACAATCATCGAGTGGTTGTTGAAGTTGCATTTGGTCGGTCTATTTCTGCCATTGCAGTCAGTAGTGGTGTCCCGTTTTCCACTACACTTGGTTCCCGGTAGTCCCATTGCTCCGGACCTCACCCAAATCCACGAGCATAAGGTTGCCCTTCGGAATCCCTGCTCACCGAGATGCATAGATGTCTTACTCCCCCTTGTAGAGTCTTACTCTAACTCCCTGCTACCAAGCAACATAGAACTTGACGGATCCGTAGGGTCCACTCCCTACTTACGATAGGAGCAACTCCCGTTCTTACACCTAGATCCCAGAAATAAACAGACGAGACTATGCCATGTCCCCCATACCGGCGAGACGGTGCCGCACGTGTCCCCTTGACAGGCGAGTACAACCACCCGACTAGTGCCTATCCTATATCATGTCCGTCTTGAACATTCCTAGGAACATGCATACTCTTTACCGACCTTTTCGATAATAGGCGTACATACCCCTAGCCCACATCGTGGATTTACAGGGCGTATCCTCAGTCGTGAACATTCCCAGGGACCACAGTCCTTTACCGACCATTTCATCGACCTCACCAGACTACCCCTAGCCCACGCATGTAGATTTACCCAGCGTATTTCTGTATTCCTAGATCTCGAACCCCTAGGAGTTGCACATTCTTTACCGGATATGTTCATCGTTGTTTCTATCATATCTTCTTCTAATGCCTATCCTATCAACACATCAGACTGATCAAAGGACATTACTAATATAGAGATTAACTATTACCAGTCGATTACAAGCTAGTAAAAAAAAACCAACCATCAACCAAAACAACAAGCCCGAGGAAAACCAGGCTCAATAGTTGCCCAACTTGGCGCAGACTTGACCTAGCGACATTCGACCTAAGTCGATTGCCAGAAATCCTCTTGCTTGGATCTCGACCCCGTCTCCAGCCCAGGATCAATCCCTCCTGGGTTAGTGACCCACCGGTGCCCGAAGACTGTCTTCATTCATAGTTCACAAGCTAAACAATAGCTATCCAACTCCAATTATGGCCTTAACATTACACAGTAGCTCGACCTAACCCTAGGACACTACAATACCCAAGGGTACCAACGTTAACAAAACTATGGCCCAACTAAACGGCGAACTGACCACGTCAATCGCCAACCCGCATTCCATGCTTGGAGTTGATTATGACCTCGGCCCAACCAAATATGTTGCTCCTGTTAAATAATTTCGTTCCATGGTCTCTGACCAAGTGGTAGCACCAATAATAATGGACATCCCTTCATCTACAGTGAGCACGCCGGCGCACGAGTTCTCTCCTCCAACACGTTCGAAGCGACACGGCTACCAACTACCCAAAAGATTGAGTAGTAACGATCGTCCGCCTAGGGTAAAATCTATTACCCTAAGCAACCACAAGCGCCACACACACTAGGGTAGGAAGAACCATCCCGAACTGCAACACAACATAACCTATTCTAACTTAAGCAAGCTATAAAGTTAGAACAACAACCAATTTACCCCAAGCAACCACGAGATAAAAATAGTTATTCCATTCATAAAACATACTAAATGCATACAAACACAACTCCAACATAGTCATCACGATCCCAGAATTGGAATAAGCACCATTCTAAGGACCATTCCAAAGACCTGGTGTAATGAAACACATACATTCAATCAAACAACTAATTAATCATCCAACATAGACTTGGTGTTGTTAGCGAAAATCACCAAAAATCACACACCCGACAAAATTCAAAGTTCTTAGAGTTTCTGAAAATATCATCAAGTCCACTACAACATCTCAGCTAAAAACTTTCTCAAATTACTTTATTTTCAAGGTGAAAAATGACCAAAACAGATATGCGTAAAAACTTCCAGCTTTGATAAAAACTGTTACCCAGTTAAGCAATAAAATCCATTAAAAATAACAAATGATCGCGGAAGTTCAGAAAATTTGGTAGCAATGCTCCACATAGATAGAGTAACAACATATCCAAAATTTAACCAATAATTCCAAGTATACAAAAAGTTATGACTATTTGAATGGGGTATAAATTTACTAACAGAAGTTTCTCCGTTTTTCAACAACTGCATCAAAACTGATTTAAAAGAAATAACAAATCTTGATCAAAAATTACGAAACTTGGCAGAGTGGTTGTGGACACATAGTGGAACTTCACATAAACTTTTCAGCTCAAGAATATAAGTATTTAGAGGGTTATGCTAATTGGAATATGATGCAGACTTTCTAACAGCATCGCGCTGGTTCTCAACCACAGCGAGATTTTTCATTTTAATAAAATATAAAACATTCTCCAAAAATTATGAAATTTGGGAAAATTGATGAAAAATTGTAAGAGAACTTACTGTAAAAATTTCAACTCTAAACTCATGAAAAAAGAAAGTTTATGATTTTTACAAGTCAAACATGTTAAAATTCAACCTAGCAGAAATTTTCTCCCCCTAACAGCAAGAAATGAAATTTACTAAAACACGGTGCCACATCCAAAATTAATGAAATTTTGTGGAGCTGTTGTGAACATGTATAAGTTGCTCCAGTAAAATTCTTAGCTCAAAATTAATCTCCATGGTGGAGATACAAATTTTACAAGTCGACATGTTAAATTTCGTCGATAGGTGATTTTCTCTTTAAAACAGCAACTTGATTGATTTTGTAAAAATATCAAACCACCAACAAAAATTATGAAATTTGGGGAAATTTATAAAGACATGTAAAGCACATACTGTAAAAATTTCAACTCTGGATTCATAGTATTCAAGAAGTTATGATTTTTACAAGTCGAACATCTTAAAATTCAATACAACAAAATTTTCTCCCCGAACAGTAGTTTTGACGAATTTATGAAAATATCAAAAAAACCTTCAAAATTCACGAAATTTGGGATGAATATTAGCGATACAATCAAGATGGTACCATAGAAATTTCAGCTTCAAATTCTAACCTTGCACCAAATTAAGATTTTTCTAATCAACCATATTTAAAATTCCACAAAAACAACTTTCTTTCCCAACAAAGAAAATTTAACGATTTTATTGAAATATCAAATTACCTCCAAAATTCACGAAATTTGGGATGAATATTAGGGATAAAATCAATATTCTACAATAAAAATGTCAACCTCAAATTCTAACATAGCACCAAGTAATGATTTTTCTAATCAAACGTGACCAATTCTTCACCAGATGTAATCTTTTCTCATCAGTTGATATTTCCAGCTCTTGTATTGAACTACACACATTCAAAAATCTTCATGCACCCAATCTTGCATTCCAAATCAGCAACTTTATACATATGCACAATCCATACATTCAAAAATAAATTCACAATATAACGTTTGAGAAAGTCACCCACATGAAGCTTTTGATTTCTTGTCCTTGCTTTCTTTGGCCTTCTCCTCCTAGCACCTTGGTTTTCTTCTTCTCCACTTAAGCTCCATGAATATATTTGGAAGTGTAGATTTTGAAGTGTGGAGAGGCTAGAAATGAGAAAAGATGGATTTTTTAAGTAGTAGAAATTTTTGTGTTTTTGAAAGAATGAAAAATGAATGAGTTTGTCTCTGAACAAAAATGGGGTGGGGGTTTGGTTGCCGGCCAATGTGGAGAAAAGAGAGAGAGAGAGTTTGTGGGATGAGAATGAGGGTGAGTGAGAGAGTGGGAGATATTTATCCGAAAACAAGCACATGGATTTGATAAATGGTTTAGGGTTTTTGTAAATGGTTTAGGGTTTTGGTTAGTAAATTAGGAATTAATTGTATGGATAATTATACATACATACTCATATATATATACAACATAGACATGAGTATATACACACATCATACATACATACAAATCTATGCACATATACAATTGTATCATACTACATGTCAGAGAAAAATACTTGCATGTAAACAAAAAATATTTTTATTTAAAAATAATAATTAGTGTTTATACCTTCCATCTTAATTTATAGTTTAGATAAGTATTAAATTTGGTTAAGAAAATATCCCTTCTTCGATTCACAAATGTACCGTCGTCGGGTTCAAAATACATTAAATAATATGCCCCTATACTTAATCAATTAAAATTGAGAAAAACCCATTAATACGTGCAAATTCAGAATTGTGCACGGACTAATGTGCAAAATAGTCATATACTATTTTGCGGGATCTTACACTTTCAGTCACTATATCCTCACTTTTAGAACACATTATGGTGTCCACCACACCTAGGTATTTCATGCTGAATTCTTCGAAAAGCACAGTTATAACATTATTTATAATAGAGATGTCACTTCCAACAACAAGCATGTCAACTAAATAACTAAATAATAGCCATTATATTTGACTCACCACATAATTAAAGACATTTATCTGAATTACTTGATTTAAATCTATGCTCTTTAAAAATTTTGTCAAATTATTTGTGACTCAGTTTTGTTTTGAAACATACACTGATTTTAACCAATTTTTAAATTTTTTTCACTAAACATATTAGTGCAAAATTTTTAGGTCATTATAAAAAATTTCGGTACCAAACTATTCAAAACATCTTTGATGAACAACAAAATTTTAATAGATATAAGGGTAAGAATAATCCTTATTGTAGCAATATCACAAGCATGTGAGTAAACATCGAACAATTTAAGCCACTTATCTCAGTTAATCCTTTAGCTACTAAAAATGCATTAAATTGTTGGTGAACAATCAATATTAAGTTTCTTCTTAAAAAAATCACACTTCCTATAGTTATTATCCCCTTTGGACAAATCAATTAATTTAATGTATTATTGTATAACAAGAAATTCATTTCATTATCTATTAAAAAAGCTTCCTAGCTCATCTACCATTGAAGTGTTAGTGGTAGTAATACTTGTTCTTGATTCCAATTGAGAATCATTGACCATGTCTGTAGGACTAGATAATTTCATACATTTACCTTTGATGAGCATATCCTCAAAAAACTCAGCAAGTTTAGATTCTATTAACATAAATTAAATAGATCCAAAATCTGTCCATATCACTACATTCTGCAATTTCTAAGTACACGGAAATTTTTTTTCTAGGTCCTACTTTAGGCCTTCTAGAGTCATTTGCCCTAACAAATGCATCACATCTCATGTTTTCACTTTAACAAAATTATGTGTTTTCATGCCATAATCCACAAGGTGTAGATAACTTAAAGTGTAGTAACATATTAAAAATATAATTAAAAGATAACATCATCCACTATTACACAAAGTCAAACAACAGTCAATAAGGTAGAATTCCACATTTCACTAAGGATTTGATTCTAACTTTTTCAATATCGCTTTGACTGTAGTAAATAGAGTGCACTAGAGATTATGCAAAATTCCAACTTCTCCAAAATTATTAAAATATATTCACCACATCTATCAAATATTAACCCTTTTTTTATCTTAGCATTTAACTAGATTTGAAATTCTTTAAAATTAACAAGTTCTTCATCCTTCATATATATGACAAACCTTCAATAATCATCTTAAAAAGTGATTAAATACTTTTGACCAACTATTGTCTCATCTAGTCACAAAGCTACTGTGATCACAAATATAAGAATATATTAACTTAAAAAATTGTATACTCCTAGTGGCCATACTGAATGATTTTTTAGTGATCATAATCTGAGCAAAAAATTCACATTTGTCATATTTTAATGAACTTTCGTATAATAGAGTAATGAGTTTTAACAAGAACAAATTATTTAAGTTATAGTTCGCATGCCCTAACCTATTATGTTGTTTTAAAGGACTACACAAATTGGAACAAACATAATCAATTACTTCATTTTAAAGCTTACTCTACATCCCATTGACTATACAAGCACATTATAAAATATAAATGAGAGTTAACATACAATTACTATATCATAACAAATAATAAAAACACATTCCACAAAATAGCGTGTTTTCCCTCATGATTCTAACTGTGTCCAATTACACAAACACTTTGAGCAATAATTTCTTTCATTTTATTCGTTCTTCATAATCTTCGAAATCCTAAACGAGATAATAAACTATATGTTATAATTCAATTCTATACACATTACAATGAATGCGAAAGAACAAAACAAAACTAAAGAATACATCCCACATTACGGGATGTTTCCTTCTAAGTTATAGACATTCGTCAAAGAACCTATACGCTATGAAAGAAGCATAAATGCGATCTCAAACAAACTGCAAAACAAGGTTTACCCAATATATGTACACAATACCATAAGGCACACATACGAACCCTAAATATGCTACTTATCAAACAAGGTTAATTTTGATCAAAATTCCAAAACATGTTATGACTCCTACAAAGTAACATAGATTATTTAATCGAAGTTGGGATAGCTCATTCAACACATGAAAATACTAATAAGGATTACAATAGATCATACCGACACTTCACGTTGGAAAGGGTTATCCAGATTCGATGGAGAAGCTTGCGAAGTGCAGACTGATTTGACCTTAGCACACATCAACGCATATCCATAGTCTTCAACATATGAATTTTTTAGGTAATTTTTAAAATTCCTACAATCATCAGAAATTGTTAAAGATTAGTCAATTAAAAAAATTTATTGACACTATTAAATTAGAACAATAGTTTAATTGCAGATTCAAATTTAGAGTCGAAACTTTAATTGAACTTGTCAAAATACATGTTTGATCATTAACACATAGCCAAAATAATTATTCAAAATAAAAGCAACTAGTGGACTTATCTTTACAAATATGTATTAATAGTTCACAACTAATTGAATAAACTATTGTACCAGTTATTTATAAATATATGTACTTTAGCACACAACAAGTTATTGAATACATAAACAAACATTGCTTAATAGAAATTTAAATTGTAGCACTTAGCAACAATGAATTTAAACAAATAATTAAATATATATATTATCATTAATTTGGGATCTGATTCAGTTCAATTATATTTGGATCCAGTCTAACATGTATGGATCTAATCCAACTTGGATCTGGTCCAACATCTTGCAGCAAACACCAAATCTAGTCTCAAATATCAACACACAGCACCCAACACCAAATCAAAACAAAACATCAAATAAACCAAACACCAAATCTATCTCCCAACAACAAACATCATCACATGGGAACCCCAAATCCAAACAACAATAAAATTAATATTAAATAAATATCTCAAGATTGATGAAGATTTTGAGAAATAATAAGAATAGAAATTATGGTTAATATCTAGACTAAGGTGCTTGAAATATTTACTTTAGGTATCAAGATTGGAATACCTAGACTACTATCACAAGCCAGTATTTATAGGATAAATACTGGTTTGGATACTGGGTTCTAAATCCAGTCAATCCACGGTCAGATATCCATACAATTAATACGTGTAACATACGTGTTACCCATAGAATAATATTAGATGAACATAATATTATTCATATAGTGAGAATGTACCAATATATCCAACAATAACTGCAATGGTGAATTTAATTTTTTGACTCGTATTTATTAGAATATCCTCTATATCTTATTTGTATAATCCGAAACTGTTCTAATTTGTGCATTTAGCACATGTAGTTAGGTTTTTTTGATAATTTGATGACACATGAACATGACAAACATAGGAGATGTCAAAGAGAAGATATTAATTAAGAGCGAAAAAGGATGAAGTCCAGTACTTGACAAGTGAGATATTAAGAGAGAAAATTGGTGAAGATAATTTTAGATAAAGCCTTGCTCTATTTCCCTGACAGTGATATTTTATTCTTGAGAATTAACAAAAAAACGAAGCTAAGAAACAAGTTTCTTACTAAGTGCCATGTCATCTTTAAAGCAAACATGTAATACTATTTTTTACTGCTTCAATTAATGTTTATCTTGCTCTTTCCCCAGTCCCTGTCACTTCGTCAACTATTATTATATGGTTCCTCTTAATTTTCGTTATCATAAGTTTCTATAGCACATATTCATTTTGTCTTATACATTCTTTCAGCTATATGTACTGACTCAATCTTAGATATTCTTGAATGCAGTTTCTCCTCTTACCTTTACTTGTTAAGCTGATGTTGCGGCCATACTTGCATTATCATCATATAAGGAATTTCCCTGGATATACAATTCATGCCATGCTAGCCCCTGGTTTTCTTTTGGTTTCTTTGTCTTTTATGCTTCGAAGATATTTCTGTATGCAAGAAAATACAAAATAAAGCTAGCATATGTTTTCAGCTATCTACACACATATACACACACATATACATATATATATATAATAAAACACAAAGAAAGCTATAAAGTGGCTCTCATTAAATAAGGTTGAAATCAATTGTCCAGATCTAACCTCACAAAACATATTTTCCTGCCCAAAAGTTTCCCCCCAAAACTCAAATTCAAATCCCCCAAAACAACTTATTTATTTATTTATTTATTTCTCTCTCTCTCTCTCTCTCATTCTCTCTCTATTTACTCAGAATATTATATTTTCAGATTTCACGTTTGTAAAATTTTAGATTTTTTATGTATTTTTTTATTACTCATGTCACATTAAAAATAACAAATATCTTATCAACAGTTAAATTTCATCATTTTCCACACTCAAAATTCTAAGAAGTTGGATTGTACACCCCCATTTATAATTATTTTTCAATATATACTAATGGAAACATGAACTTTTATTTACAACTAATTATTGTTTTACTATTCAAACTTGAGCTACATAATTGTTGTTTTACTGTTTACAAGACTTTCATATGCTCTACACACACACACACAGACACACACAGACACACACACACACACACACACACACACACACACATATATATATATATATATATATATATATATATTGAGTAATGTTCCGTTGTACACTAGGTCTCCATGTGCACTCATGTGCACTCGGTCTTTCCGCCTTCGTATCGACGATCCGAACCGTTAACATTGATCTACACATATAAATTAGTCTAAATATGTAAAATCAAATTATTTGAAATTTATTTGCCCATCCATCATGTGAGTATAAAGAACAATGATTTTCAGCCATACAATTTTGAAACACTTCAATGGATGGGAAAATCAATTTCAAATGATTTGATTGTGCATATTTGGAAAAATTTATATGTGTTGATCAATGTGAACGGTTCGAATTGTTGATACGAAGGCAGGAAGACCGAGTGCACACGAAGGTGGAAATCGCGGTTGATTTACACTGTACGATGCACGCACTGATCTCGGGACTCCTAAGCCCTTAATGGTAGGCCTAGTGGCAGTTAATGGGCTATCCCTAGGCCCATCATGGGGGTCCAGCCCACTAGGGAAGGATTGATATGCCACCTACGACTAGTAATTTGATCCCCCATAATCAGAGGACTAGTGGTTGGATCATACTGTCTATTAGGCCCCAACTAGCATATAAATACAGACCAACATCAACAGTTACCAGGTAATCACATTTTTACTACCTTATCCCTCTTTCAACCACTGATTACTGACATGAGCATCGGAGGGTCTGTCGTCGTGAATCCTCCGGGTGTTTAAGACTTTCTTGTAGGTCCTCGACGATCGTGTATTCAAAACCCCACCCATGCCAGCCTCATATCATGGTCAAATCTACGGCAAAGATATGAGTTTCCTTTCCATCAAAAGAACTCACTACCTGTTGCTCCAACACTCAGAAAAACAAACAACTTCAGATTGACGCCGTCTATGGGAAACATTGATCCGAGCCTCTGACTCAGACCCTACCCTGTAGCCGATTTCTCCCATGGCTCCCAAGGCCTAGAGGACCGCTACCACGGGTTGCCAAGCCGACCCACCACCTCCTCCTCCTCGTCTGTCCCGTAGTCGAGAAACCACTCAGGGATCACAACAGCGATGGGTGGAACACCCACAGGGCCCGGCTTCGAGTGCTTCATGCTAGGTCGCAAGAGGTGTTGAACTCCCGACGATATCGGATCAATGAAACGTCATAAAAAATCAGCAGGACGAACAAGACCTTCGCTATCACCTCAATCGTTCTAAGGATGAGGGAGCATCGAACCACGGTCCGACCAGAAGCAGCCACTCCTCCCACAGAATCGAGAAGGAGCGCAACCGCTCCCCGAGAGGTCGCCAACCCCCCAATTGCCACAAAGAAGGTAGACACGTAATGAGGGCCAAGTTTCAGGAGTTTCTGGATGAAATCCTTCATGCTCTCCAGGGTGGATCTTGGAACAGAAACACTCATAACCCTTGTACATGAGCAACCGAGAGTCAGGAGTCCTACGAGTCAACCCGTTCTGAAGGATGTGAATATGCATTCCTCAAATGACTACAAGAGATAGAAAACTACCTAGATCGGATTGGAAAAGGCAAGAGGCAGCCAAACTGAAGGTACCACCCGGTCCAACCTCCCTTCTCCTCTTACATCCTAGAGGCTTGATCCCCAGGAACTTTAAGCCTCCTGCCTTCGAAACATACAACGAAGAATCAGATCCAGCTGATCACATGGAGGGCTTCAAAACCCTCATGATGATTCACAACTCATCAGATGCCCTTCTCTGCCATGCATTCCTCGCCACACTACGGGGAATGGTACTCCCAACTTGCTCCTAACTCCATTTTCTCGTTCCCCCATCTCGAGGAGAGTTTCCTTGCTCACTTTATAACCAGCCGCAAGGCTAAGAGGATGAGGGCCTCATTGCTTGACCTGAGGCACAAGGATGGGGAGTCCTTTCGAGACTGCGTTCAGCGGTTCACGGTCGAAGCCCGATCTATATCCTCCCTCGACGTTGGGGTTGCCGCCACTGCCTTTCGGCACATTGTCTGACATGACCTGTTGAAAGCCTCCTTGGCAAAGAAGCCACCCAGAAGTTTCCCAGACCTCCTTCTCCAGAGCGAGAAGTATATCCAAGCCGAAGAGGCCCTGCACCCAGGCGGTCGAAAGTAATCCCCCGCTAATGGGAAGAGGATGGTGGCCAATGTCGAGGGGCCGGAGAAGGCTCAGAAAGATGCGTCCAGGCAGGGGTGTCCCCCTCCAATGCCCCGGTTCGACAAATTCACTCCTCTCAATGCGAGTGTTTCTGCCATCCTCATGGAGATAGAAGGCGATAACGTACTCCGACACTGATCCAACAATAATAACAAAAAGAAGGATCAGAGGTTCTATTGCCGATTCCATCGAGATCATGACAACGAGACATACAGTTGTTGGGCTCTTAAAGATGAAGTCGAGGCCCTTATTTGGAGAAGGTACTTGTCTAAATTCACCCAGGATGGCCCAATAACCTCTCCTCCTCCCTAAGGCGCGAACAAGCGCCTAGAAGTGGAGTCCGAACCTCAAGACTCCAATAGGATGGTCATCCTCCACTGCATTCACGATGGACAGATGTGTATCACCCCGCAAAATAGCTTATAACTATTTTGCATAATAATCCATGCACAGTTGATAATTGCACACGATCATTTATTTTTCTAATAATAATTGATTTCAATTGAGAAATTTCAGATATATTAGTTATTTTGAACCTGATGAGGTATATTCGGGATATCTTCTCAATTAAATTGTGTGTATTATCCCGATTGTTCTAACGAGACAATCTTTGGGACAAATAGTATTTTTATAAAATATATTCTTATATTCTGCAAATAAATATTTTATTTGTAAGCATGTGTATATATATATATATATATATATATATATATATATATATATATATATATATATATATATGTACTAGATTTGCCTGTGGGCACGTGCCTACGGCACGTCTTCGGAACGATACAACATATGAAAGTCCTGTAAACAGTAAAACAACAATTATGTAGCTCAAGTTTGAATAGTAAAACAATAATTAGTTGTAAATAAAAGTCCATGTTTCCATTAGTATATGTTGAAAAATAATTATAAATGGGAGTGTAAAATCCAACTTCTTAGAACTATGAGTGGAAAATGATGAAATTTAACGGTTGATGAGATATTTTTTATTTTCAATGTAACATGAGCAATAAAAAAATGCATTAAAAATTTGAAAATTTATAAACCTGAAATTTGAAAATATAAATTTCTGAGTAAATAGAGAGAATGAGGGAGAGAGAAATAAATAAATGAATAAATAAATCAAGGAGTTGTTTTGGGGGGATTTGAATTTGAGTTTTGGAGGAAAACTTTTGGGCGGGAAAATATGTTTGTGAGGTTAGATCTAGACCATTGATTTCAACCCTATTGATTGAGAGCCACTTGATAGCTTTCTTTGTGTTTTATTATATAAATGTATATTTTGACTGAATTGTATATGATATATATGTATGGATACTTGTATTCATTTTACATGTATATGCATATTTATATATTTATATGTTTATATATGTGTATGTATACATATGTAATTGAATTGTGTTGAAGTGAATTGTAAATATATATACATTGGAGTGTATGTATGTATATTTAGTAAAAGTATTGGTGTATATATATATCTACATATATATGTAGAAGAGACACACACACACCCCATTTCTTCTCCCTAATCCCATCGACCTATTTTCCCCTTCTCCCATGGCAGACCGAAACCCACCCCCTTCCTCTCTATTTGGCCGACAATCCAAATCCCCTCCATCTCCATTTCATTTTCTAAGCCATTTTCTTCTACTTCTTTACCTTCTTCTACTTCTCCATGGTTCAACAATAAATAAAGCAAGTGAGAAGAAAAGGAAGAGAGAAAGAAGGCTTTGTTTTTGCTTGTAGGTTCATGGAGCTTGGAGAAGATGAAGACGCCAAGGAGGAGCTAGCAAGGGCTTGAAGATTCTTCAATCAATTTGGTGGGTGTTCTCTAAACTCTAATATTGTTATTTTTTATTATTATGATGTTGTATGGAATGCTAATAGTTAATAGTAGCTTGTTAGAATGTGTGTATGCTTGGAAATTATATCAAAACACAAATTTGTATGCTAGTAGTGCTTATGGTGTAGATTGAGAGGTTAAGGAATTTCTAGTTTGCAAATGGCTTTGAACTTAGAATTAATATTTTTGTGGCATGCTCTAATATGAATCTTAAGTGTACTCAATTTATTTCATAATTTTTAGAGTGCATTTGATAGTTCAACAAGGTGTTTCTTTTGAAAACAGTGAGCAGTAAGAACTGTTGTGTGTTTGAAAATGTGTGTGCTCTTCCAAAATCATATCTCAAAATTGGTAGGGTATTTTAGGCCCAAATGTTTACTAGGTGTTCTTGAATGTTTTAACAACCACAGTTTCAAATTTCACAATTTTCTGAGTTGGTTTGATACTTCAAAAATAATGTAAATTGGCAACTGGTCTAGGATCAAAAGCTGAATCTGCCCTGTTTTGGAATTGAAGTTCATTAATTCATAACTACTTATTGGTGCATAATCCTGGAATAAAAATTTTACTGTAGTATGTGGAATGAGTCTAGATCATGTTTCTAAAATTCCATAATTGATAGATGATATTTGACTGGGTTTCCAAATTATTTTGTAACCAGAGGTTTATTACATTGCTGAGAGTAGAAGAATGTTTTTCACTAAACCCAAATGGCTATAACTCTCTGCCTGTTTTGAATCTGAATGCAATTTTTGAATATGTTAGACTTGTATATGTCTAGTTACTGAATGTAAACTTTCATAAGTGTTGAACTTATGTTTGAATTGATATTGAATTTTGATTGGGCTATGTTCAGTTTTAGCTCTGAATTAGTTGGGCTGCGACATTTTGAAAATCTGGAATTGTACGTTTAGAATCTGAAGGAATGATTAACTAGATATTTATAGTAGAGGGTCGTAGCTTTCCAAAACATCTTGAATCATAAAATTCTAGTTTTTATAGCAATAGTTATGATTTTTCTAAGTTGGGGTAGAACCAGTCTTAATAGAAGGACTTGGTTTTTGTAGAGGAATTCATTTTCCTATGTGTACACTGATAAAAATTGGAGTTTTTGAGTGTTTTAATGGATGAATCTAAGGATATGATCAACTAGGAAGTTGTAGTAGACATTCCCAGTTTTTCATAGAATCTAAAATTGCATAATTCCGATTAGTGAGCAAGTTTGTATTTTAATAGTAAGATGCAGCAATTGAATGGAAGAATGTACAGCTGAGAACATATAAGGTTTTTATAGTATCTAAATTGCTAAATCTGAAGAAATGGTTAACTAGAGACTTATAGTATAGAGTCTTAGCTTTCCAGAATGGTTAAGATAATGCAATTCCAATTTTTATTTTAGAAGTTATGAATGTTACAAGTTTCAGCAACTTGCTGTCTTTGTTCGATTTCAAGCATGTGTTCAGGAAACTTGAGTTCTATAAGGAATTTGAGAGAGTTTTCCACTAGGAAATTTTAGTAGAGGTTCCCACCTTTCTAAAAAATCTAATTTTGTTGGATTCTGATAAGTGTAGCATAAATTATAGAATTTTCTGCATACTACAGTATTATGATTATGAGCTAATTGAGTTTTAATATGTTTACGTGATTATCCCTATTAAGCACTTCACTTGGGACTTAGATAAGATTCTTGTGTTTAGTACTCATGGTGGACACATGATTAAGTTGGGAGAATAGCTATATGATCGATTTGTGGTATGTGGAGCTCGTAGCTAGTATAGCTTGGAGCAAGTCTACGTTGTGATACCTTAGGACTATCAACCCATTCGGCAAGTATTGTGATTGATGTATTTCCACCTCGAGAGATAGTGAATTTCCTGTGCACCTTCGGATCGCTTATCGAGAGAAAGCTGACCGCGGGCCGGGATACTGGATGAAATCCGAGACGGAGGTGGTGGCGACCGATGGAGATCGGATCGCCAGCATTTGGGGTTGATAGGCTAGGTTATCTACCTCGTCTAAAATATGTTTGATGCCTAGGTCTGTCAATGACTGGATATTAGTAAATTATGCGTATTTCGCCTCAATTGCCAGGTATGAGGCACTCCCTTGGGTGTCATTTTACTGCTCGCTGAGGGTCGCGGGCCGGGAACATTAGGTCGAAGACCTATAGAGGTGTTGGCAATCGATGAATGTCGGTTCACCGTGATTAGTTATTTTTGACAGAACTGTTTGGACTCAATCAGTCGTTAGACACTATGCATAATTTGAAAAATTCGCATGTTTTAGCAACCAATGTTATTTCAGTTTGTATTTCTTTACTTTTCGCTTGACCGAGTTGATGTTATGGGTGATTCCCTATAATCCGACTTGTTCTAAAGGCCAGCACTAGGTGGTGATAACCAGAGTTGTCTCTTCCTATCATTAGGGATACGTGCTGCGGTGCGTATCTCGCTCTGTTGATTACTGAAGAACCGTGGTAAGAACGGGAGGGTTCCTGTCGGATAGGGGGATTAGACCCTCGAAGCCGTCATGTTCTTATGATGAGTGGACACGAACGGACCATAGGGCTGCTGTCCCATGGATCTTCGGCGCCATAGATATGTGGTTGTGTATCTGTAAGATCGTCATGGCATTTGGTGTGATCCAGACCGGATTAGAGGCACTAGTGGCAAACGGGGACACCACTGTGTTTAGCAGTAATAACTGTAGGATTCATAGACATGTTGTATCTATCAGGAACAGGTTGAGTACAATAGTAAAATGTATTTACATGGCGAGGATTCAAAACCCTGAAACTAGAGAAGATAACTTGATTTGGAGCGTATGTAGTATGGGATGCATGCATGTCCAAAGTCTTGCTGACATTAGACTAAGTGCAACTGTGTTTCTGTACTTGTGTACCATGCATTAGACTTCAGGTCAAAGCATACACTGATACTAGGAAATTAGGATGCACGTTTCTGTTTTCATTAAAGGCTGGTTGTGATTGCTAGTTAGAGATCATTGTTTTCTTATCAGCATTGCGTCAGTATATGTACTGACGTGTCCACTCAATTAGATGTCGGATCACGAGTGCCGGAGGACTCAAGATAAACAGGGCATCCAAATGGAGTAGCCATATACCTATCAACCATTCGAACATGTGCAGGATTATCAGACTAGCGCATGGGAAAATCCGAGCTACAGGGCGCATCTCAGAGAAGCAGCATGACTGCTCGGTGGAGCTTCCAGTAGAGAGCAGTTGATTATCGTTCTGGGTGGCAAACAGTAATCATTACAATGTAGTATCTGTAATAAGTTGATGTAATTTGTTTTCCATGTTCAAGGACAATATACTATTTGTAACTAAGGATGTAATAACTCTAATGGCAATAAAAGTTTTTAAATTTTAGTATTTATACTGTTTTGAGATGCATTTGAAAGCAAAGATTCTGGTTGTGTCACGAATGTCCGGTAATGGGGATCCGGAGTGCTACATGATGGGGGGAGACTAAAACTCCTCCAGCAAGGCCTTCGTCCAAGAGGTCAATTCGGTCCACAACTTCCCTCCCCATCTAGGTCACAGGTTGTCGGTCTCTTTCTCGGACGAGGACCTAGAGGGCTTCCGGGTTCCTCACTATGATGCCTTGGTCATTAGCCTCGGCCTGGCAAACCACGAGGTCCATCGCATTCTTATGGACAACGGGAGCTCGGTCAATATCCTGTTTCTTGCCGCCTTTAAGGGGTTGAAACTTTCTCGGGAGTGGTTAAAGCCAGCAGACTACACCCTCCATGGTTGCTTGGGCGCCCTTGTTCAGATCGAGGGGATCATTCCTTGGATGTCATCGTCGAAAAATCCCAGCATCTCGAACTGAGGTGATAGATTTCATGATAGTCAACGTCAAAGCTGCCTACAATGCCATTCCCGGGCACCCTGGCCTTGCTTCTCTTTAGGCAATGCCCTCAGCCTACCACATGAGGATGAAGTTCCTGTAATTCCCGTATTTACCTATTCATATTTTCTATGTTTCAGTTCTTTATAAAATTTTCTATTTTCTCAAATCCATTTTGTTTTAATTTTTTTTGGATCTCCTACTAAAGTCCACTTCTAATCATTAATTGTATTTGTATCCATTTCCAAATAATTTTTATATTGTAATACAAATCCTATTATGTTATATAATCTTATTATTATTATTATTATTATTATTATTATTGTTGTTGTTGTTGTTCTTTCTTTGATTGCTTATTAATTTGTGAAAGCCCATATATCTTAATATATCTTTTATTATTATTATTTATTTTATGAAGCCCATTATTTTAACCCAAAGTTCAATTTTAACCTATTTTACATATGTTATTGGATTTATTATTTTTAAAACACAAACCCAAATCATACTTCCTTTTATCTTATTATTAATTGGTTTTTTGATTAATTCATAAAAATCATATTCAATTTTACAATCGTGTTTCTCTTCTTATTTAATCATTTATTTGCATCATGTAAAGCCCAACCCAATCTTATTTATTTTATGAACCCAAAAGCCAATTCTTAGCCCAAACCAAGTCCAATCTTATATATCTTATTTTTAATTATTTTTTTAATTTGTATAAGCCCACAACTGAAGCCCATGCACTATTGCCTACCTAAAACCCAAACAAAAACATAATAACTAACATACTCTTCATCTCCCATAACTATATAACTTCTAACCACACACCAACCCAACAATTTATGAAAATCTCCACCATTTCACCTCCTAACTGAAACCCCTGACTCTCCTCCTAATTATTGTTGGTGTATACCCTAGAGACCAGTTGTGTATTGACATTACTAGTTTATATTGCATTATGACATTTATTACATATATGAGGCATTTCATTTATTGTATTGTTTATTGTGATTAAATGGGCATAATAAAGTCCTTAGAATAGTAAGTTCCATACCATGGGATATCAAGTGCATGACTTGATTGTGTTGGTTGTAATAAGAAAACTATTCTTAAATGTCCCTAGTCAAGTATTATTGTGAATTAGGACAACAAAAAGCATGGAGACTAGTATGTGCATAGACTGATGACCATATCTTACGGGTCATGGATATAAGATATCAAGTCTTCACATGGATACATATTAAACTAATAATGTACTGGACTGACCCACCATGAGAATGCTGCATGGATCATACCGTGAGTGTCATAAGCGGTTCTCACAGTGACCATGGTGTATGTAATCCTTTGACTTGATGTCACAACGGTTCCCTGCAAGGGAAGTTATATATTTTAATGTCGTCAAACGTTGCCGGTAATAAGGTGATTATAAAGTCGACTATTGGATATACTACAAATCATGCGGAGGGATGTGAGTTACTTAGATAGGATTTGTTCCTCTTACATAACAGGAGCGATATCTACAGGCCCCTTGATTGAGTGAGAATGCAAAATTCATGGCCGTGCTCAAATGATTCAATATGAGATATTGAGCTCATTTGTTTTAGTATATCTACTCAGACATCAAGAAACCAAAGATTGAACTATACAAGGGTAACACACTCAATGCCTTGTGGTCAATTAAGATATCTGGACAAATGGACTATACTACATGGTAACATTGGTCATGGATAGGTTATGTTTAATAACTCACATTCCTATCACTTGGGTAGCAGTGATGTATTGCTAGATACCGCTAACAGTTTGGAATACTAGAATATGATTTTAGTATTACTGTCATGTAACGAGAACCTACAGGGTCACACACTTAGAATGGATCTAAATTGAGATTTAAATTTATAAGATGAATTTAATTGAGAATCCAAGTAGACTCGGACTCCTGACATTGGTTGGACATTTAATTAGATTAAATGGGCTGACTAAAGTTCAGAGGCCCATGCACGAATCTGACCCAGGTCGGGTTGTGAGCCCAACGATCTTATTACTCTGTTAGGGTTAATTTTCTGCTGCTATATATATGATACATATATGTGGAAAAAAAGACACATGAGAAAACTCTAACCGTCACAGAAATTGTGAGAGAGAGATCGTGAACAGCCCCATCCCGCAGCTAGCACTGCGGCGTGAGGAAAACCTGGTTTTGATCCGTTTGTATGGATACCTTAGAGGCCCCATAGCATTGCAGTGTTGTGATCGACAGAACTTGGAGACAGCAGATCCATCCAAAAGGTATAATTCCTATACACGATTTATGGTTTTTGCATGGATCCATGGCTAGGTTTCAATATTTTTTGCAATTTCTCCGCTGTGTATTCAATCTGTGTTTGCCATTGAAACCTAACAATTATAACCCATTAAAATATATTAAAACAAAATCTTAACCTACAACACTAACTCCAAATCAATTATCTATTAATTACCCTATTATTATAATATAACTATTATTAAAAACCCCCTTCTTCTTCTCCCCTGTTCACCATCCCAACGCCCTAAACCCACCGACTGCCGCTACTCCTTCTTCTTCATTCTTCATCATCAGCCACTGCCACCGCTTCATCCATTCATCGCAGTCTCCCCTCCCTTGCTTCCCTCACCCGAAGCTTCTCATTCTCCTCACCACCGAACTCACCTTCGACCACTGAGCTCCACCTCCTCCTAGACTCCCCGCAACCCATTCCCTGCTTTCCTCCATCGGCAGCAACCCTTATCCCTAACTCCACCATTGCCGAGCTTTCTTGCCCCATCGATGCCCCACCATTGCTGCCATTGCCGACGGATCGCCTGACCTCCTCTTGCACACGCACGACCACACGCCACTGAGTGCCACCACCGCACTCCACATGCATAAAAATCATATTCAATTATACAATCTTGTTTCTCTTCGTATTTGATCATTTATTTGCATTGTGTAAAGCCCAATCCAATCTTATTTATTTTGTGAACCCAAAAGCCAATTCTTACCCCAAACCAAGTCCAATCTTATATCTCTTCTTTTTAATTATTTGTTTAATTTGTATAACCCTACAACTTAAGACCATGCACTATTGTCTACCCAAAACCCAAATAGAAACATAATAACTAACATACTCTTCATCTCTGATAACTATATAACTCTTATCCTCACAGCTCATGACAATCTCCACCTTTTCACCTCCTAACTGAAACCCTGACTCTCTTCCTAATTATAACCCATTAAAATATATTAAAACAAAATCTGAACCTACACCACTAACTCCAAATCAATTATCTATTAATTACCCTATTATTATAATATAACTATTATTAAAAACCTCCTTCTCCTCCCCTGTTCACCATCCCGACGCCCTAAACCCACCGACTGCCTCTACTCCTTCTTCTTCATTCTTCCTCATCAACACTACCACCACTTCATCCGTTCATCAGAGTTTCCCCTCCTCGCCTCCCTGACCCGAAGCTTCTTATTCTCTTCACCACCGAACCCACCTTCGACCATTGAGCTCCACCTCGACTAAAGACCTCTCGAGCGCTGTCGAAGCTTTGAGCACGTCGCTAGCAGCCTGCACTACACCACCGACTACAGTAACACCCCACCGTTGCTCCAGCCTCACCGCCGATTGCTGCATCCCCGCACCTCCGTTGCCGACCACCAAAGCCTCTCACAGTCCCTCCTCCATTACTGTGTACATCCCCGAGCACCACCGTTCTTTGACGCCAAGCTTCATCCCTCACATGCTACCTCCATTGCTGAAGCCTTCACCCGCAGCACCCCCAACGTTAGCCCCCGTAACTCCTCGCAGCCGACACCCCGACAGTAACTTCCCAACATCTTGTTGCACCCAAACAGCCATGAACTGGATGTCCCATGCAGCCATGTTGCTGTCCTACAGTAGCACTTGGCGCCAACCATCTTTCAGCCATTCGTTGCAATCCCGAACCCGATGTCACGTTGTTGTTCATTGCAATTACCGTCATTCGTATTGCCATAGCATCGTCTCCTACATCTCTGATGCTGTTAATTTAGTGGTGGGAGCAACATGTCACGCCCCACTTCTAAAAAAGAATACGAAATACAGATACGCGATAAAATTCTTGCATTTTCATCATCCATAAGTTGTTTAAGAATCTTTACAACATCTCACGAGATAATCAGAGTCGGAAACAAAAGATTCAACCAATATGCACATATGAACTAAAATACCAACAAAAATACTTGAAACCAATATATAAATCTCAAATAGTCATGATCTGAATAAGACAAATATCCTGGGTCACACTGCCCAAATACAAGAATAAATCCAAGTAATCAAAATACAATTGTTTAAGCAAGCTACAAGAAAGAATAATAACAAGATCCAACACTAATACTTTATGTCACCGATACCATTTGGAACCTGTTCTCTAAAATCTGCAATTTAACAATTGCATGGATAGGAAAAAGAAAACAAGTACCCGTCAATTGCAAGTTACGGGCCGCTTGTAATGCAGGATACAAGTACAAGGAGAAAAACTAACTAATAACATGGGATAAGTATGATGTCAAAATAAACAACTAGCATGTTAAGGTGAACAAGTATCATGTAGCATATATCAAGAGTCAAGTGAACAAGGATCATGTAAACAAGCATCAAGTGTCAAGTATCATGTAATCATGCATCATGTGCCATGTATCAAGTTTCATGTAAACAAGTTTCATGTATCATGTAGTCAAGGGTCAAGCAAGCATGTATCATGTTCAACTATCATGTTCAAGTCTTCTAGTGATTACTATCTAGGTAGCACTTAATGCAGCCCACCTTACATGGTTGCTACAACAAACAAATTTGCTTTAGATTTCATAGTGGACCGTAGAGGGAAGTATACGTAGGGACAAGCTCCAAGTAAACAAGTATGAAGCTCCAAGTAAACAAGTATGAAGCTCCAAGTAACCAGATAAACAAGCTCCAAACAATCTCTACATAACCAAATAAACAAGCTCTAAATACCCAAAATATATCAAGCTCTGTGTCAAGTATGGAAGTGCAAGTACTCACGTGTCAAGCTCCAAATAACCAAATATCAAGCTCCAAATCACGTAGGATCAATAGACCCCCTTTCGAGTACACGTTTCTGAATTATTCACTATTAGATCTTTCCCTTAAACCCCGGCTTGATTATTTATTATTATTATCAAACAAGCATGTGCGTGTACAAAATATAGTAAGAATAAAATGGCATGATCAAGTAACAGGTTCAGGTTGCAAGATAAACATGTACAGGTACAAGATAACACATAACAGGGTAAAACCACTAGCTTTCTAATTCAGGACAGCAAGACAGTGTTGTACTAAAATAGTGATTCCCGCTACTTCAAACATGCAAATCTGGATCCATCAAAGAATCTGGAAAATAGACTCCTAACTGAATCCAGAGAGTATAAATAAGTCATATACTAATTCACAAAAATATAGCTCAAAACTGATTTGAATACAGAAAACACTTCAGCCAGAAATCAGGAAATCGAATTCAAGAGAAGGAAAACAGCATGAAAACACATTAAATAAACCCACAAATAATCTGGGGAATTCTCCTATATGTCTAGTATCAAAATATAAAGTTTCATAATTTTCTAGTAAAATTAGGTCAGTCATCAAAAATCAGAAAATATCAAGAAACAATAGTTTGGAAAATCTGGAATTCCCAACACTGCTGTACGAAAACTGTGATATCTCGCAAACCGTGAAATGAAATCCAAATCCGCCAAAGGTAGATGAAAATAGACAATATAAACTAACTTTAATATTTCACAAATATTTTTCATAAGTCAAAGGAATCAGGGTGAAAATACGATTCTTTACAGAACAGCGAGTAAAATACAACGAATACAGTCTTTATAAATAAGCATGAAACGAAGTGTAAAACTCGTCAATAAAATCCACCAAAATTCTGGATAATCCCTAAATAGATAAAAAAATACTGACCAAAGTTTTGGATCAAAATAATATGTGTAGCTCAAGTATCAAAATAATTTAGTCATCAAAATCACCGAGAAACGAAATCTGGAAAAGATCTATACCTCTGTAGTAAAACAGTCATATCTCACACATATGAAAACGAAATCAAGCAAGGTCAAAGGGGTTGGAAAGAAGATGGATCCTTCTACAAATCATATTTTATACTGGAATTAAGATTCTGACCATAATATGATCTAAATTACTGATCAATACAAATTATCGGAAAAATACCTTTAAGAGCAAAACCAACACGAATCACACGAAACTTGGTCGAATCATAACTAAACATGAATTAGAGTCTACCAAGTGTCCAAACAACATGAAATAGGGTATACGACAGGTCCACAACAAATCTATCACATGGATCTCACAAGTACACAAGTTCTCATAATTGTTTCATATATACATCACATCAAGAAACGGGAAAACCTAAATTAATTCATGTCATATGTGTCGTGAGGCAACTATGGTCAAAATAGAACTATAGAGACAATATCAATAAGGATTTCACACACAAATTGTCTCTAGAACCCAACTACACTAAAAGCGGTATTTATGACTAGTATCATATAAAGGAATTGAGTACAAGTTACTTGCCTTAACCGGAGACGAAAACGAAGAACAATAAGAATAACGAGAACGGATTCCCGACAACAAACGCGAACGAACGAGTCAACGAACCCAAGCGAGCACAACCCACGAACTCGATTACGAACCAAATACTCCAAGAACGAACAGACAAAACCCCACGAGCAAGAACGTCCTGCAACACAAACCAACTAGAACACACTCACAATTACCCGAGATCCAACACACAACCCACGAACGAATAACCACGCACCCACACTCAACTCCGAAAGTACGAGGAAGGGAGGGAGAGAGAACGGGAGTAAGGCTCGGTTAAGGAGGTGGCTAGGGAAAAGGTCGGAGGTGAGCGGAGCATGCACTTTGGTTATATAGGTGCCGAAAATAAGGTTTTTTTTAGGTCAAGGGAGAGGCAGCACAGGGGTCAATGGGTCGGGTCTGCATGGGTGCAACAGGGTAGGAAGGTTTCGGTTGCATGGGTTAGACACCCAGGGAAGTGGAGAAATGTATATATGGGTAATTATTTGAGTGGGCTTTAATGATTGGGTATGGGTAGGAGTCAAACATGGTAAGAAGTAAGGGAGGGGATTAACATACTGGTGGGATTATGGTAGGTAGTTAATGGGTATGGTTATAAATAAATAGGTAAGACTGTATATATTGTTTACGGTGTTTTAGAGAATAGGATTTATATAGGTATTGATATATATATAAACAGGGTAAAACAAATGAATTAGTGGGTGTGGACAACGGAGGAATCAATTTGGGCTTAGTGGATTTTACCGAATATGGATATAGGAGCTTAATGGGTTTTAAAAATTCACTAGAAAAATAAATTAACAAATAAAATATTGTTTATACTAAAAATGTAATTTGCATTACAAAATAGTATTTATCTAAAATACTACAAATACGGTTAGTAAATAAAAGTGGATTTTTATTACTCAGTCAAAAATAGCAAAAATAATAATATTACTAATAATAACAGTAATGATAATAATAAGAGTAATAATAATAAAATTAAGAATTGTGTTACAATATAAAATCGTAGAAATAGTTGCAAATAAAATTGATTGATCGAAAACAGATTTTAATAGGAGATCCAACAATACATTTTGACAAAAGAATTTGAAAACCGAAAAAAATAATTGGGAAAAAATTTAAATAGAGAAAATACGTTTTTGGGAAAACAGGGATTACAAATCCTACCCACCTTACAACAAAATTTCGTCCTTGAAATTTGCTTAGGCAGTACATTGGACAAGGCAAAACAAACTTGGGAAGGGTAACAAAACAGAGGGCTAAAGGAAAAGGAACAAAGCAGGGAAACCACAAATTAAGAAAGAAAATGGATAACAATAGGGTCAGATGGAATGCATGAAAGAAAATAAAATGTAACAAAAGAAAATAAATAACACAAGATAACAAATATGATAAAGGAGTAGGCAGAACTGAAATCAATGAGAGAAAAGACAGGGAAGGATTGAATCAAATAATGAAGGGGTGCATGATGGCAAAATGGGATGCAAGAAGGAAATAACCGGTTTCAAAAATGAAGTAGGAAATATCACAAGACTTGCAAGATAATAAAGCAAAGAAACAGGGAAAAATTAATGGATGGACAGGGTTAAGGAAAATACAATGCAGAAGATAAATATGAAAGAAATAATGCAAGAAAAATGAACAAACAAAAGAGGAACAACGAAAACAACAAAAACAACAAAACAACAAAACAATAAAAGCAAAAAATATACATGCGACAACACCCTCTGTTGTCTCAGCATCAGCAGCAGTCAGGTTGAAAGCCTGACCTCTCCTGGGGGCAGCGGTCCTCTGCTGCGGACAATCCTACAATGTATGATCAAGAGCACCACATCCAAAACAGAGG
The DNA here is from genome assembly GCA_017893485.1 of Hemerocallis citrina. Classification (NCBI taxonomy): domain Eukaryota; kingdom Viridiplantae; phylum Streptophyta; class Magnoliopsida; order Asparagales; family Asphodelaceae; genus Hemerocallis; species Hemerocallis citrina. The sequence goes on along the minus strand of CM030359.1, from coordinate 190,358,145 downwards.
CGATTGGCACGTCTGCAGTTATTGCGCTCATGCCGAGCAAGTTGGCAATAGTAGCAAAAACTAGCCCGCTGAGGAACCGCAGAAGAGTAAGGAGCTGCTCTAACCGGATGGGTTGGGACAGACCTCCGAACAGGCCCACCAGAAGGCCTACAACCAGAGTGCGGAACAGTCCTCTGAGAAGGAGCCAATCCACCACGAGCCTGCTCCTGAGCTCGAGCTGCCTCAAGAGCTTCTGCATAAGTGCACAAGCGGAGGGAGACAAGTTGCACCCTAATCTCGCGCTCATGTCCCAAAGTGAATCTACGAGCCCTATCCACTTCGTTCGCCACAAGAACGGCTGCGAAGCAACTAAGTCTCGTAAATTTAGCTGCGGACTCGTCCACAGACCTGGAGCCCTGTTTCAAGAAAGTCTGATATTACAACACTGTATGAACAATATATAACAAAATTCCATTACTAGAAATAATGACCAACCTGTTTCAGGGCCGGGAATTGTTGCTCCATCTCCACTCTAGTACTGCTAGGAAAGAACTTCTCCAAAAAGCTCCTAGTAAAAGTGGCCCAAGTGATCGGTCTTTCGAGCCTTTCAGACTCAGACCTCCACCAGATATGAGCCAAGTCCACCAGTTGGATGGCCACCACAGCCACTCGATCTGCATCTACAACCCTAGCTGCCAAAAGCAGTTGCTCTGTCCGAATCAACCACTGTTCAGCTTCCAAAGGCGTCTCAGTGCCTAAAAACCTGTCGGGATGCAGCCTCATAAAGTCTGTGACTGTTCCCGGATGGGGAAGAAGAACGACCTACGTAGGCACAACGGATGGAGGAACTCGAGCGGCTTCCAAAGTAGCCATCACCAAATCACTATGGTTCTGCTGCATATTGATCAAGTGCTCAAGCACAGCAGTGACAGCCTCAAGCCCTGACTGATCATCCAGAATACGAGAAGAACCTTTACGAGCCATACTCTGCACAAAACTAAAAACAGTTAGCATCTAGATCAATATTGATAATAATTCATTTATGCATGCATGGTTGGTGAAATGTTGAGCTGATCCTAGTTCGAGCCTAGCTTGTCTAATATATTAGGCAATTAATACATTAGCCAAACCTGGGCTCTGATACCCCTAAAAACCTTGTCACGCCCCGCTTCTAAAAAAGAATACGTAATACGGATACGCGACAAAAGCCCAACAAATGATTTTCATCATCTATAAGTTGTTCAAGAATCTTTACAACATCTCATAAAATAATTAGAGTCGGAAGCAAAAGAATCAACCAACATGCACATATGAACAAAAATACCAACAAAAATACTTGAAACCAAATATATAAATCTCAAATAGTCATGATCTGAATAAGACAAATATTCTGGGTCACATTGCCCAAATAAAAGAACAAATCCAAGTAATCAAAATACAATTGTTCAAGAAAGCTACAAGAAAGAATAATAACAAGATCCAGCACTAATACTTCATGTCACCGATACCATCTGGAACCTGTTCTCCAAAATCAGCAACTTAACAATTGCAGGGATAGAAAAAAGAAAACAAGTACCCGTCAATTGGAAGTTACGGGCCGCTTGTAATGCAAGATACAAGTACATGAAAAAAACTAACTAATAGCATGAGATAAGCATGATATCAAAATAAACAACTAGCATGGTAAGGTGAACAGTTTCATGTAGCATATATCAAGAATCAAGTGAACAAGGATCATGTAAACAAGCATCACGTGTCAAGTATCATGTAATCATGCATCAAGTGTCATGTATCAAGTCTCATGTAAACAAGTCTCATGTATCATGTAGTCAAGTGTCAAGCAAGCATGTATCATGTTCAAGTATCATGTTCAAATATCATCTTCAAGTCTTGTAGTGATTACTATCTAAGTAGCACTTCATGCAGCCCACCTTACATGGTTGCTACAACAAACAGTTTCGCTTTAGATTTCATAGTGGACGATAAAGGGCAGTGTACTCAGGGACAAGCTCCAAGTGAACAAGTATCAAGCTCCAAGTAAACAAGTATCAAGCTCCAAGTAACTAGATAAACAAGCTCCAAACAAGCTCCACATAATTTTAATAAACAAGCTCCAAACAAGCTCTAAATATCCAAAATATATCAAGCTCTGTGTCAAATGTCCAAGTGCAAGTAATCACGTGTCAAGCTCCAAATAATCAAATATCAAGCAACAAATATCACGTAGGATCAATAGATCCCCTTCCGAGTACACGTTGCTAAATTATCCACTATTAGATCTTTTCCATAACCTCGGCTTGATTATTTATTATTATTATCAAACAAGCATGTGCGTGTACAAAATATAGCAAGAATAATATGGCATGATTAAGTAACAGGTTCAGGTTGCAAGATAAACAAGTACAGGTACAAGATAACACATAACAGGATAAAACCACTAGCTTTCTAATTCAGGACAGAAAGACAGTGTTGTACTAAAACAGTGATTTCCGCTACTTCAAACATGCAAATGTAGATACATCGAAGAATCTGGAAAATAGACTCCCAACCGAATCCAGCGAGTATAAATAAGTCACATACTAATTCACAAAAACATAGCTCAAAACTTATTTGAATACAGAAAATACGTTCAGCCAGAAATCAGGAAATCGAATTCAAGAGCAGGAAAACAGCATGAAAACACATTAAATAAATTCACGAAAAATCTGGGGTATTCCCTTATATTTCTAGTATCAAAATATAAATTTTCATAATTTTCTAGTAAAATTAGATCAGTCATCAAAAATTAGAAAACATCCAGAAACGATAGTTTGACAAATCTGGAATTCCCAACACTGCTGTACGAAAACTGTGATATCTCACAAACCATGAAACGAAATCCAAATTCGCCAAAGGGAGATGAAAATAGACAATATAAACTAACTTTCATCTTTCACTAATATTTTTCATATAGTCAAAGGAATAAGGGTGAAAATACGATTCTTTATAGAACAACGAGTAAAATATAGCAAGTACAGTTTTTATAAATAAGCATGAAACGACGTATAAAGCTTGTCAATAAAATCAACCAAAATTCTGGATAATCCCTAAATAGATAAAGAAATACTTACCAAAGTTTTGGATCAAAATAATATGTGTAGCACAAGTATCAAAATGGTTTAGTCATCAAAATCACCAAGAAACGAAATCTGGAAAAGATTTACACCTTTGTAGTAAAACAGTCATATCTCACACATATGAAAACGAAATCAAGCAAGGTCAGAGGGGTTGGAGAGAAGACGAATTCCTCTACAAATAATGTTGTATACTGAAATTAATATTCTGCCCTAAATATGGTCTAAATTACTGATCAAGACAGATTATCGGCAAAATACAGAATTTTCTTTAGGAGCAAAACCAACATTAATCACACGTAACTTGGTCGAATCATAACTAAATATGAATTAGAGTCTACCAAGTGTCCAAACAATATGAAATAGGGTATACGACAGGTCCACAACAAGTCTATCACACGGATCTCACAAGTACACAAGTTCTCATAATTATTTCACATATACATCACATCAAGAAACAGACAAAACCTAAATTAATTCATGTCATATGTGTCGTGAGGCAACTATGGACAAGATAGAACTACAGAGACAATATCAACATGGGGTTTCATACACAAATTGTCTCTAGAACCCCACTACACAACAAGCGGTATTTATGACTACTATCATACAAAGGAATTGAGTACAAGTTACTTGCCTTAACCGGAGACGAAAACGAAGAACAATAAGAATAACGGGAACGGATTCCCGGCAACAAACGCGAACGAACGAGTCAACGAACCCAAGCGAGCACAACCCACGAACTCGATTACGAACCAAATACTCCAAGAACGAACGGACAAAACCCCACGAGCAAGAACATCCCGCAACACAAACCAACTAGAACACACCCACAATTACCCGAGATCCAACACACAAGCCACGAACGAATAACCACGCACCCACACTCATTCCCGAAAGTACGAGGAAGGGAGGGAGAGAGAACGGGAGTAAGGCTCGATTAAGGAGGTGGCTAGGGAAAAGTTCGGAGGTGAGCGGAGCATGCACTTGGGTTATATAGGTGCCGAAAATAAGGTTTTTTTTTAGGTCAAGGGAGAGGCAGCACAGGGGTCAATGGGTCGGGTCTGCATGGGTGCAACAGGGTAGGAAGGTTTCGGTTGCATGGGTTAGACACCCAGGGAAGTGGAGAAATGTATATATGGGTAATTATTTGAGTGGGCTTTAATGATTGGGTATGGGTAGGAGTCAAACATGGTAAGAAGTAAGGGAGTCAAACATGGTAAAAATTAACTTAGATTTGATAGAAATAACACACTATCTTCCCAGCTTCCTCCTTGCTTCCTCAGATCCGCCTGATCGGAGTCTCTATTTCCCCTGTTGCCTTCATTAATTTTGTTCATCTCTCCTTCCTCTTTAAACCCTTTTCCCCTCTCTCCTACTCTCCGTCGTTTTCGTGTCCCCTCATCATCCTCCTTTCCCCTCTTCGTGCGCGAGATTCGTCGGTGCGCTCTTTGCTCTTCCAGCGGCGTTAAGGTGCGCTGTTCCAGTTCCGCTTGCTGCTTTTTCCCCTCGTTATCCCTGTGGAGCCCCCTGGTCCTCACCCCTGCGCGCTCATCATCTTGCCTCCTCTGATCGCTGTCTCTCATCCCGGTGAGCTTTTTATTCACGCGACTTAGGTACTGTTGCTGCTAGCACTGTAAGTATTTCCCCCGTCTACTTTATATTTATTTTGATTTTGTTTGGTTTTATTTGGGCTTGTTGTTTTTTGCGCCTTGTGCGTGGAGCTTTCTCTAATCGCTGCTGGGCGGCGACTTTCTTCTACTTCTTCTCTAAGTTTCGCTTTATCTTAATTCCGGAAGCTACTTATTTGTTGGTGTTTGACTGTGTTTGTTCTGTCTTCTTGGTAGCTATTATTCTACCAGTTACGGTGATTTTTGGATTATTCTCTCCTCCTTGGAGGTGCGCTTGATTATAGGAGCGCGCCGTTTTTTCTTCTCTCTCTTCTTTTAAGAAGCTTCTCCTCTTCCTTCTCTCGTTGTCGTCGTTGGCAGCTCTCGCCGACGCTCGATCTTTCTGGTAGCTTATCTTCCCTCATCCTCTCTGTGCATTTAGTGGGCCGTTTTTTCTGTAGCCCATGGAGATGACTTGGGTCGAAGTAGTCAAAAAAAAATCTAAACCTTCTTCCCATATATTTTCGGCCCATCTTCAGCCCAGTAACTCGAAGCTTCCTGTAAGCTTCTTGGCTCCCTATTCCCGCTCTTCTTCTTCATCCTCATTATCTCCCTCTCTCATATCCCCTTCGCATTTTCGAAATCATCCGTTGGTCTGCTTTCGCTGCCTTCAACAAGGTCATCTCAAAATCGATTGCCGTTACAAGATGAAGTGCCTATTTTGTGATAGATTGGGCCATGCCAAGCATCGGTGTCATGCTCTTCAAAAGACTCTTGGCCTTCCTTTAGGGGTTTCTATCTCTGATCAGATTCTGAAGGCGGTGGATCTTCAAGCTCTGCGCCATCAATATTTCTCTTCTAAACCTCCTAAACCCCTCAAGCAGTCTTCTGCCACTACTGTGCCGTTGCTTCCTACACCTCCACCGGTGGCTCGTGCTTCGGATTCAACTCCTCCCCCTCCCATATCTTCAGCGGTTCTGCCTCGGACTGGTAAACAGCTGATTCCTCAAATCTTCTTTCCCAAATCTGATCTTTCAGATCGTTTGGTTTAGTTTGGTAATTTCGGAGCCATTTCTTTCTCTGGAGGAGCAGTTCCCTTCTACACTGTGAACTCTTTTCTTTGTAAACACTGCAATGTCGAGGATTGGGAATGGGTTCTGTACAATTGCTCTAATGGCGATGTGGTTATTCACTGTCCATCAGCCAAGATTCTGGATGACCTTATTGCGGCTTCGTCTTTGACTATTGGTAACATCTCTTTATCTATTAGGCATTGGGTTAAGATTCCTTCTAATAATCAAGTTTCAAGCTCCACTGACACTAAAGTTTCCCTGGTTGGTTTGCCACCATTTTGTGATTCGATCCGACTGGTTGGTGAGATGGCCAAATGCATTGGCGAGATTGTTAGTATCTCATCCGAAGTTAGATTGGCTTCTGGTAGTCTACAGATTGAGGCAATTTTTCGCGTTCATTCTCTTACCTCGCGCATTGAAGAGTTTTGCATCACCGACGGGATTTCCTCTTTCTCAGTATCGGTTCTCTACTATGATCCCTCTTCTGTTTCTCAGCGTGACTCCCCCATCCTTGCTAAGTCCCAAGACTTTAAAGCTGACCTTGGCTCCTCTTTCCACCCTGGCTCGATCTCCGCGGCTAAATCTAAGTATCCCAAGTCGAAAGTGCATTCAGCTGGCAATGTTCGTAACATCGCTCATTCCCCTTACAAGCCCTCAGCTCATCATTCTACTACTAAACTCTCTCCTGCTAAATCTCCCAATCTGGTTTGGATCAACCCTGATCGCCAAGGTTGCAAAGCCCCCCCCTCGCTTCCTCGTCAGCGTCTCCTCTTCCTTCTAATGATCACCAACCTATCTTCTCTAAAGCTGACTCGGTGAATGAGCCTTCTCTTCCTGTTACCAATGTCAAGGGGTCTTCCTCTGATTGGCCCGCTTGGAAAGTTAACCCCAACTTTGCTTCAGACTGGGTACAGTTTCAACAGGTTGCGCACTTTCCTACTCCGAAAAAGTCGGATCCAGCATTCTCTCCCACTAAAATCTCCACTAAATCTTCCATCAAAGTCTCGGGATGGATTGAGCAGGACTCTCTCTTGTCGGAAGAGGAAGCGGAGTTGACTACTGCGCAGCCGAAGAAGGTAGTCTTCTTTATCCCTTTTTCGCATTTATTTATTGATGTTTATTCCAGTTCTGTTTTTTGTTTTATACTTGTGAGGTGGGGTTTTGTTTCCTATTCTATTTTGTTACCTCTTTGTATTCGGTCCAGTATTGGTACCATCTCTTCTATTTCTTCCTCTCTTAAATGGACTTCCGTAACCATCGCGGCGAAAGCTCGAGATGTTACGAAAGGCTACTCTCCCCCCTGTCTTAAGTATGCTAATCATCTCTCTTTCGCCTCCCTTGGCCCTTTTAAGGCCGATACTGCCCATTCTTCTCGACCTTTGCCGTGTGGTTATCAGGAGATTTTTCTTTCTCATCCTGAGGAGAGTTTCTCTTCTCCTGAGGCCTTACGTTCACCGACTCCCAATCCTCACATCATTAGGTCTAGTGCTCACCTCTTAGCTAAAAACGCCCGTCGTTCGTTTGCCTCGATTGCGTCCGTTTCTAATTGCATTCCCTCTTCTAGCTCGAAGCCATCCTAGGCTGCTCAACCCTTGTTGATGCCTTTTTCCCCGCTTGGCTCCATTTACACTCCCGTTTCGGCTCAAAATCTAGGTTTTTTGATTGACCCCTCGGATTCCCCCCGTATTCATTCTCTTAGAAAACAAGAATTTTATAGAGTTCAGGAGTGCCGACTTTTTAATGATTAGTGTCTCTTGGAACATCCGGGGTCTTCATTGTCCTTCTAAGCAAAGGGCAATTTTCGACTTAATCTCTTCCACTCATTGCGACATTATTTCTATTCAAGAATCCAAATTGGAGGACCCTTCCCCGGGAATCTATCGCTCTTTAGGAGGGTCCATGATTACCAAATGGGTTTCCCTGGATGCGATTGGATCCAGAGGAGGGATCATCCTTGGGTTCAAGGAGGCTCATTACTCTCTTATCTCGGTTCATCGTTTAAACTTTTTTCTTATTGTCCAGCTCCATTGGAATCTCACCAATTGCACGATTACCGTTATTTCGGTTTATGGTCCTTCGTCTCCAGATAGACGTCATCTATTCTGGAATGAAGTCCAATCTTTACTGCAATATTCCTCTGATCTTTGTATTATTTGTGGGGATTTTAACGTTACTCGTTTTCACTATGAGAGATCGAATCCTGCCTCTTCTATCTCTCAATCTTCCCTATTTAACGATTGCATTCGAGACCAACACCTTGTTGATTTGTCGATTTCAGGTAGAGCCTTTACTTGGTCCAATCAACGTGACCCCCCGATTTTTGCTAAGCTTGACCGTTTCTTGGTCTCACAGAACTAGATGGCGAGATTCCACCAATCCTTCGTCCAGGCTCTGCCTAACCCCTCCTCTGATCATGTTCCGATCATTCTTTATTCCAATTTCGATTTTAACTACAAGAAAAAGTTCCGGTTTGAAAAATTTTGGTTAGAAGGCCAACTTTTCATCAGCTTAGTTTCCGAATGTCTTGCTTCAGTTACCGGCTCATCCGGGCTGGGCAATATTCTTCTTAAATTACACGCGATGAAGCATGGTTGCAAAATCTGGTGTGTCGAGAGGAATCGTAACACCAGGTTCCTCAAAGATTTTCTTTTGCAATCCATTGATTCCATCGACAAGATGGAAGAACGAGGCCCCTTATCGGAATCTTTTAGATCTGAACGTCTTTCTTGCAAGCAGGAGTATGCTGAACTCCTCAATCTGGACCATATCAAATTGGCTCAAAGAGCTCGTGTCAATTGGATTAAGGAGGGGGATGCGAACACTGCTTTCTTTCACAATTATGCATCCCACAGACAACGCTACAATTTCCTCCTAGATATTCTTGCCCATCGGGGTTTTGGTCACAAATGGATCTCGTGGATTAAATCCAGCCTATTTGCTGGTACATCTTCAATTTTCATCAATGGTTCAGAAGGTCACAAATTTAAAATCAGGTGTGGCCTCCACCAAGGAGATCCCCTTTCTTCATTGCTTTTTTCTCTTGTTGCAGATGTTTTCAGTAAACTCCTGCGTAATGCTTGGAATATGAATATGATTGAGGGTCTTGGAAGTTCCCATTTTTTCGAGGGAATTCTCAATCTCCAATATGCCGATGACACAATTATCTTCACCAAACCGAATTTACACTCTCTCCGTAACCTTAAACTCCTCCTGTACTATTTTGAATTGGCATCTGGTCTATCGATTAACTTTCAAAAATCTTCAGTTCTGTGGTTGGAAGGTTCGCCCAATCGCCAGCAAGAGGTTTCCCATTTTTTTGATTGCCCTGTTGCGTCTTTCCCCATCACCTATTTAGGTATTCCTCATCGCTGGGGTAAGCTGCATAGATCAGATTGGTTCCCTCTTATTGACAGAGTAGAGGCCAGGCTCAACGGCTAGTCTGGAAAGCTTATGTCTAGAGGTGGCAGACTTACTCTCATCAATTCGGTGATTTCAGCCATGCCCCTTTATCTTATGTCTTTTTACCTATTACCTTCTTGGGTTATTAAAAGAATTGATCAAATTCGTAGTAATTTCTTCTGGAATGGTTCCTCTGCCTTTAAACCAGGCTCCCACCTGTGTCAATGGAAATTGATATGTTCTTCCAAGGAAGAAGGAGGGCTTGGTGTCCTAGATTTGCGTCAACACAACATTGCGCTCCTAGGTAAATGGTTGTGGAAACTGCATAATGTGGATCACCTGCCCTAGGGTTCAATGCATTGGAAATTATCGTTCTGGTTCCCACCTTTGGTGGGAGTTTCCAGAGGCCACTTATCGTCTCGCCTCCCCTTTTTGGAAGGGTGTTTGGAAGGCCTCAGCGGCATTCCAGTGTGGTATCATTCGTCTTTGCCATGATGGATCTAGAGCTAAGCTTTGGACTGCTCTATGGATTGGTAACACCTCTCTTGCTACAGCCTTTCCATCCCTATTCCGTTTGGCTGTTTTCCCTATGGCTACTATAGAAGACTCATTCACTTTAATTGACGGCATTCGCTACTGGTTTATTCCTTTTTTGGGTGATCTTCCTCCAGCTTTAGCTGAGGTTTTTAATAACCTCATCTCTTTTATCAATAGCTATGATTGGAAATTATCAGAAGGTGTTGGTTGGCGTTGGTCGTCAAATGGATTATTTTCTGTTAATTCGTTTTACTGCTTCCTCAACTCGAGAGGAGTCAAATATGCAATTGCCAAACTTTTTTGGGAGTCCTGGGTCCCTCTTAAGGTCAAGATCACTTCCTGGCTTGCTTTTAATAATAAACTTCTTACAGTCGAAGTTTTGAACAAAAGAAACCTTGCATGGGGTCAACTCTGCGTGATGTGCGATCAATGTATGGAAGATGCTAACCATCTTTTCATTCGTTGTCCCATGGTGATTCCTTTATGGAAGATTTGTACCTTAGCGTGGGGCACGGTCTCTACCCCTCTAGATTTAGCTTCCGTTTGGTCTATCAAGCCACCGAATAGGTCACTTCATATCGTCTGGATTTCGGCGGTTCATACCATTATCTGGATTACTTGGAAGGAGAGGAATTGTAGATTATTTCAGAATCACAGATCCTCTTTAACTGCGTTCATTGATGTGTTTTTATTTCGTTTTAAACTTTGGTCATCGGCTTCGACTCCCAAAGATTCATCCATTTCTTTTTCTTGTCTTTTAGAAAACGCTTATCTCTGTCTTCGTTCTCTGCATGCATTTTAACTGGATGGTCTTTTCTTTTTTATGTTCATTTATTTATATATTTCCAATCTCTTTGTCTTTTATTTTGTTAATGGCAGGATGCTTCCTCTTCTCCTGTGGCAGCCACCACCGATACCTAGTGGTGTTTTCATCTAGTGCGCTTGCTATTTTGTGATTACTTCGGTTGTCCCTGAAGGCCTGTCTTCTCTTGGTGGCTAATGGGGTCTTCTTTTCTTTTGTGTGCTGCGCTGGTATCAGCAGCTACTTAGATTAGTTGTTCTGTTTGTCTTTATTATTGTTATATAATTTTGGGTGGTGTGCACCTATGTTGCTATCTGATGTTGGGGGCTTTACTGCTGATCTATAGGTCACTTATGTTTTTTTGCTCACTGTTATGCTCTATGTTGGCTGCGTTATTGGTTTCTTTATGCCTGTCTTTGCTTCTATTGGTGTCTGTCTTGCTGGAAAGCTTTAGTTTTTGATCCATCATTTTGTGGATACTATTGTGAGTGAGCTTATTTCCCTTGATCGGCAGCTTGGCTATCTCTTTGAGCTTCGTCTTTGGGATGGTTTTTTCATCCACCGGCCTCTCCATCTTGCTAGTCAGGTTTCGGATTCGTTTATGGATCCATCGACATCCATCTTTAGTGTTTAGTTCTCTTTTTTTCTAGTATGTTTTCCTATCTTTTGTGTGCAGCTGCTTAAGTTTGTACCCACTTTTTAGCCACCCTGAATTTAGTTCAGGTGGTTGAGTGCTCCACTTCTGGGAGCGTCATGACGCAACGACCTTCGGGGAGCCGGGCGACGGAAGGATGCTTTCTTTCTTCCCTCTAATGCTCGGATCCTGGACTCATCTTCAGGCTGATCATGCGCATAAGAGAGCCTTTAGGAGCTGCTCCTGCCTACTGTGTTATGCCAGCTTTGTTGGTTTAGTCTTCTTAGTGATGCCGTGTTTTCGATTCCTCTACTGCTGTTGTAATTGTTGTATTTATTTTCATTTTACGTCTTGTAAAATTACTTATTATTATTCCATGATATGATATTTTGATGGCTAGAGTCGTAAGACTCTATCCGATTCGTCAAAAGAAGTAAGGGAGGGGATTAACATACTGGTGGGATTATGGTAGGTAGTTAATGGGTATGGTTATAAATAAATAGGTAAAACTATATATATTGTTTGCGGTGTTTTAGAGAATAGGATTTATATAGGTATTGATATATATATATACTAGTATTATGCACATGCATTGCACGCAGGGAAAATGGGGAGGGGATTGAAAAGGACCCAAAAAAAAATTCTAGTATTATACACGCGCATTGCACGTGGGGAAAATGGGGAGGTGGAATGAAAAGGGAAAAAAAAATAATAAACTACCAACACGTGCAGTGCACGTGTTGACAAAATGACACTAAAGGACAAAAAATGACAAACGACACTAACCCCTTCTCCCATTATAATAGTAGAGATAAACCGGGTAAAACAAATGAATTAGTGGGTGTGGACAACGAAGGAATCAATTTGGGCTTAGTGGATTTTACCGAATATGGATATAGGAGCTTAATGGGTTTTAAAAATTCACTAGAAAAATAAATTAACAAATAAAAATATTGTTTATACTAAAAATGTAATTTGCATTACAGAATAGTATTTATCTAAAATAGTTAGTAAATAAAAGTGGATTTTTAATACTCACTCAAAAATAACAAAAATAATAATATTACTAATAATAGCAGTAATGATAATAATAAGAGTAATAATAATAAAAATAAGAATTGCGTTACAATATAAAAATCATTGAAATAGTTGCAAATAAATTTATTGATCGAAAACAGATTTTAATAGGAGATCCAATAATACATTTTGACAAAAGAATTCGAAAACCGAAAAAAATAATTTGCGAAAAATTTAAATACAGAAAATATGTTTTTGGGAAAACAGGGGTTACACAACATTTATGAGTTCTTGTAATTTGTAGAGGGAAGCCTAATCTCAGACACAGACCTGGATTTGAAATGAGTACTTTGTGAGGAGCAGGGGAAGGTGTGTTACTGGTAGCTAGCCGCCCTGGACACGTGCAAAATCTCCTAGAAATACTGGGAGAGTTCCCGACGACAGGCCCTCGGACCATCTAGTCAGTCACAGGAAGAGAGGAAAGCTAGGGTTCAAGTGGAGAAAAAATTGTTACCTGCAGAAAAGGGGAGGGGGTCTGGTAGTTATAGTTAGGGAAATTGTAACCCCAGTTCCCGTAAATACATATTTTCTGAATAATTTTCTATATTTCGATTATTTATAAATTTAGTTTGTGTTAAATTCATTTTTGAAATTTTTCTATAAAAATCTTTTCTAATCGAAAATTTTGTTTATTATGAATAACAGTGTGTTTTAATTGTACTTTCCATTTTATAGTTGATCGACTATTTATATTTTAGTCAAATTAAAAATATTTTGATTTACTTTAATAAATTTGTGAAACTCAATTCCTATATCGTTACATAACTTCATTATTATTATTTTCATTATTATTATTATTACTATTATTGAATTATTTTCGTGAAAGTGTTGAATCCAAACTATATTTCGTCATGTAATAGTATTATTATCAGTACTGTTATTATTATTATTATTATTATTATTATTATTAATATGTGTTGTTACTAATATTATTATTATTGTTATTATTATTGATGTTGTTATCATCTTCATTATTATTATTTGTTGCCGCTAAATTTGGTGTGGGGGCAAACAGATGAATTTGTGGATTCTTAGGGAAACTGAATAGTGAACCTGTATACCTGTTCCGTCGGTCTTCTCTCGTCGATCCCGCCGCGGACCTGCAAAAAGTGCGAGACACCGGGGTTGTTCCCGGCGACGCACCCTCCGACGCTCAAGTCAGTAATCTGAAAAGACTATGAAAGAGCGCAAAAACTGGTGAAAGATTGATTACCTCTTAGTGAGATGGGTGGGGGGTATTTATAGGCGTCTCAGGTAACAGATTAGGCATGTAATTCCTGTGTATACAGATAAGGAATGTGATCCCTAATCCCCAGTGAAAGGATAGATATGAATCAGGGCCGTTGATTAATATTAATCAGAAACCCTAATTCTATCCTATTGGACCGGGTTTGTTGCGGGTTGAAACCCGCACCCAGTTGTGGTGGATCCGTTCGCGGGTTACTGGATCTGCGAAAAGGAGACCCAGTACCCGCTTCAGACCTGTTTTGTAGGTAAAATTACTGTTTCACCCCTGAATCTCGGGATTCGTGCCCCATTTGGACGGCCTTGATTAAACTCCTATTTTTAGCCATATCACGAGCCCCCCACTCCCAAAGGTTGAGGTCATTCAGTCTTTGAGGAGTAGTTCGACTATTTTAGTGGCTAAGGGAGTTGTATCGAAGTCTGAATGGGTGTTTTTGGAATCCCGAAGTGGGTGGTGAGGCAATTTCTTTTCCCTTCTTGAAGCCATATGGTGTATCGAGTTTTTGTCTATTTTTTCAGGCTATTTATCTGATTTCGCGATGTGTCAGCTAGTCGTTCGGGGGCTTTAGCTGCGCGTTCTAGGGAATAATTATTCGTTCGGAGGCTTGGAAATATCCCCCGAATTTTTAATTATTTCCTGGAATTTTTAGCTAATTTTCCCGAATTTTTAGTAATTTTTTGCGATTTTTTAGATAAATAAAATGATTTAAATAAATAAAAACCGAATTTTTAATATTCATTTATGACGTGGCGTCATCAGAGCCCTCGATCAGGGCGGAGCGCGATTTTTGGAGAGATCAGATGGTCCCTGTTCCTCGTTACGTTTTTTTCGCCGTATACGAGGTTCGGTACCTCGGTACTTCGGCTCGGCCTGGCATGCCGAGGACCAGTGCCTCGGCTCGATGGTTCCGAGGTACGTGGCATCATCTGGGTCGTCCATCTCAGCGTGGATCCCCATAAAATGCTATCTTGTCATTTAGTGGACATGGCCAAATCTGGGCCGTCCATCATGACGAGCACGCTTTTTCACAAGATCCAACAGCTGATATGGGTCGGAGCGATTTTTTGCCATATACGAGGGTCGGTACCCCGGAACCCCGGCTCGGAGGGTCTGTCCCTCGGTTCGGCTTGGTATCTTCGAGGACCGGTGGTTTGGCTCGGGTGGTCAGTGCCTCGGCTCGATGATCCCGAGGTACGTGGCATCATCTGAGCCGTCTATTTCAGCGTGGATCTCCATAAAACGCTATCTTGTCGTTTTGTGGGCGTGGCACGATCTGAACCGTCCATCAGATTCTGTCGCGAATTTTAAAGAGATCCGATGGTGACTTCGCCTCGGGACGATTTTTTGCCATATACGAGGGTCGGTACCCCGGTATCTCGGCTCAGAGCATCAGGGCTGTTTGGCCGAGGTACTGAGTTGGGCATTTTGGAGGAAGTACCTCTTGAGGGCTCCACTCCTCTGCGCCCAGTAGCTCAGCTGCTCGGTTGAGCTGTTCGGTAGCTCGGCTGGGCAAGCCGATGGCAGGCAGCAAGGAGGGATGCGTGGCTGGATCTGGGCGGTCCATCATGGTGCGCATCTCGAGGATGGGGTTCAGATCACGAGAAAACGCTATCTTGTCATTTTGTGGGCGTGGCACGATCTGAACCGTCCATCAGATTCTGTCGCGAATTTTAAAGAGATCCGACGGTGACTTCGCCTCGGGACTATTTTTTGCCATATACGAGGGTCGGTACCCCGGTATCTCGGCTCGGAGCATCAGGGCTGTTTGGCCGAGGTACTGAGTTGGGCGTTTTGGAGGAAGTACCTGTTGAGGGCTCCACTCCTCTGCGCCCAGTAGCTCGGCTGCTCGGCTGAGCTGTTCGGTAGCTCGGCTGGGCAAGCCGATGGCAGGCAGCAAGGAGGGACGCGTGGCTGGATCTGGGCGGTCCATCATGGCGTGCATCTCGAGGATGGGGTTCAGATCACGAGAAAATGCTATCTTGTCATTTTGTGGGCGTGGCAGATCTGAACCGTCCATCAGATTCCGTCGCGAATTTTAAAGAGATCCGACGGTGACTTCGCCTCGGGACGATTTTTTGCCATATACGAGGGTCGGTACCCCGGTATCTCGGCTCGGAGCATCAGGGCTGTTTG
Organism: Hemerocallis citrina; assembly: GCA_017893485.1. Taxonomy (NCBI): domain Eukaryota; kingdom Viridiplantae; phylum Streptophyta; class Magnoliopsida; order Asparagales; family Asphodelaceae; genus Hemerocallis; species Hemerocallis citrina. The sequence goes on along the minus strand of CM030359.1, from coordinate 190,342,542 downwards.
GCCGAGGTACTGAGTTAGGCGTTTTGGAGGAAGTACCTCTTGAGGGCTCCACTCCTCTGCGCCCAGTAGCTCGGCTGCTCGGGTGAGCTGTTCGGTAGCTCGGCTGGGCAAGCCGATGGCAGGCAGCAAGGAGGGACGCGTGGCTGGATCTGGGCGGTCCATCATGGTGCGCATCGCGAGGATGGGGTTCAGATCACGAGAAAATGCTATCTTGTCGTTTTGTGGGCGTGGCACGATCTGAACCGTCCATCAGATTCTGTCGCGAATTTTAAAGAAATCTGACGGTGACTTCGCCTTGGGACAATTTTTTGCCATATACGAGGGTCGGTACCCCGGTATCTCGGCTCGGAGCATCAGGGCTGTTTGGCCGAGGTACTGAGTTGGGCATTTTGGAGGAAGTACCTCTTGAGGGCTCCACTCCTCTGCGCCCAGTAGCTCGGCTGCTCGGCTAGCTATTCGGTAGCTCGGCTGGGCAAGCCGATGGCAGGCAGCAAGGAGGGACGCGTGGCTGGATCTGGGCGGTCCATCATGGCGCGCATCTCGAGGATGGGGTTCAGATCACGAGGAAACGCTATCTTGTCGTTTTGTGGGCGTGGCACGATCTGAACCGTCCATCAGATTCTGTCGCGAATTTTAATGAGATCCGACGGTGACTTCGCCTCGGAACGATTTTTTGCCATATACGAGGGTCGGTACCCCGGTATCTCGGCTCGGAGCATCAGGGCTGTTTGGCCGAGGTACTGAGTAGGGCGTTTTGGAGGAAGTACCTCTTGAGGGCTCCACTCCTCTGCGCCCAGTAGCTCGGCTGCTCGACTGAGCTGTTCGGTAGCTCGGCTGGGCAAGCCGATGGCAGGCAGCAAGGAGGGACGCGTGGCTGGATCTGGGCGGTCCATCATGGCGCGCATCTCGAGGATGGGCTTCAGATCACGAGAAAATGCTATCTTGTCATTTTGTGGGCGTGGCACGATCTGAACCGTCCATCAGATTCTGTCGTGAATTTTAAAGAGATCCGACGGTGACTTCGCCTCGGGACAATTTTTTGCCATATACGAGGGTCGGTACCCCGGTATCTCGGCTCGGAGCATCAGGGCTGTTTGGCCGAGGTACTGAGTTGGGCATTTTGGAGGAAGTACCTCTTGAAGGCTCCACTCCTCTGTGCCCAGTAGCTCAGCTGCTCGGCTGAGCTATTCGGTAGCTCGGCTGGGCAAGCCGATGGCAGGCAGCAAGGAGGGATGCGTGGCTGGATCTGGGCGGTCCATCATGGCGCGCATCTCGAGGATGGGGTTCAGATCACGAGAAAATGCCATCTTGTCATTTTGTGGGCGTGGCACGATCTGAACCGTCCATCAGATTCTGTCACGAATTTTAAAGAGATCCGACGGTGACTTTGCCTCGGGACGATTTTTTGCCATATACGAGGGTCGGTACCCCGGTATCTCGGCTCGGAGCATCAGGGCTGTTTGGCCGAGGTACTGAGTTGGGCGTTTTGGAGGAAGTACCTCTTGAGGGCTCCACTCCTCTGCGCCCAGTAGCTCGGCTGCTCGGCTGAGCTGTTCGGTAGCTCGGCTGGGCAAGCCGATGGCAGGCAGCAAGGAGGGACGCGTTGCTGGATCTGGGCGGTCCATCATGGCGCGCATCTCGAGGATGGGGTTCAGATCACGAGAAAACGCTATCTTGCCGTTTTGTGGGCGTGGCATGATCTGAACCGTCCATCAGATTCTGTCCCGAATTTTAAAGAGATTCGATGGTGACTTCGCCTCGGAACGATTTTTTGCCATATACGAGGGTCGGTACCCCGGTATCTCGGCTCGGAGCATCAGGGCTGTTTGGCCGAGGTACTGAGTTGGGCATTTTGGAGGAAGTACCTCTTGAGGGCTCCATTCCTCTGCGCCCAGTAGCTCGGCTGCTCGGCTGAGCTGTTCGGTAGCTCGGCTGGGCAAGCCGATGGTAGGCAGCAAGAAGGGACGTATGGCTGGATCTGGGCGGTCCATCATGGCGCGCATCTCGAGGATGGGGTTCAGATCACGAGAAAATGCTATCTTGTCGTTTTGTGGGCGTGGCACGATCTGAACCGTCCATCAGATTCTGTCGCGAATTTTAAAGAGATCCGACGGTGACTTCGCCTCGGGACGATTTTTTGCCATATACGAGGGTCGGTACCCCGGTATCTCGGCTCGGAGCATCAGGGCTGTTTGGCCGAGGTACTGAGTTGGGCGTTTTGGAGGAAGTACCTCTTGAGGGCTCCACTCCTCTGCGCCCAGTAGCTCGGCTGCTCGGCTGAGCTGTTCGGTAGCTCGGTTGGGCAAGCCGATGGCAGGCAGCAAGGAGGGACGCATGGCTGGATCTGGGCGGTCCATCATGGCGCGCATCTCGAGGATGGGGTTCAGATCACGGGAAAATGCTATCTTGTCGTTTTGTGGGCGTGGCACGATCTGAACCGTCCATCAGATTCTGTCGCGAATTTTAAAGAGATCCGACGGTGACTTCGCCTTGGGACGATTTTTTGCCATATACGAGGGTCGGTACCCCGGTATCTCGTCTCGGAGTCGAGCTGTATGTTTCGAAGGTGGGCAGTGGCTCGGTTGCCCAGCAAGGCTGTCCGATAGTTTTCTCGTAGGTGGCCGAGACGTTGACTTGGTATTTTGAAGTGTCTCTTGCTTCTCGTAACTTCGTAAATTTTCCGCCTGTCGCTTTGGCTCCTTAGTGGGCTTTTTGCTTTTCCCAAGGAGGCCCAACTTGCTAGGGGTTATAAGCTTTCACCCTCACTCTCAAGCTCATTTCTTACTTTTTACTCAAGTTTTTTACTTTCGATCTCTAAGCTCTCTGCTAGCGGCAATTTTCTCTCTAAGGTGTTGCCGTTAGATGTCGCGTGGGCCAGGCGATTTCCGGCGAGAGCACTCCGACCGTGGACGTCACTTCAAAAGGTCAGTTCATTTAGTCTGAATAATTTTTCTATAGATGTCTCGAGTGAACTCGGGGAGTGGGGCCTCGTCTTCGGGCGATGAGGGTGCCGAGGAGAGGAGGAGGTCGGAGATCCGGAGGAAGGGTAAGCAAGTTGCCGAACCGTCTATAGCCGAGACGAGGAAGGAGAAGAAGAAGAGGAGGGTGGAGGCCCAATCCCCCGTAGTGGCGGTGATTGTGGAGAATCCGAAGCAAGCCCCCGAGATGGGACGGTATCCTTCCGTCCTGTCCGGTCATTCGGGGGTCAGGCAGTACCAGGGCGACTTGTTGGAGAAGGCGATCTATGGGAAGTCTAAGATCGTCGAAGAACCTAACCCGGCCCTTCCCACCGAAGCCGACGAGCTCATCACGCTGTTATCCGAGAAGGACCTACTCCGGGTTAGAAAGGCTTTCGCCATCCCTCCGGAGTACAAACTGATTCTCCCAGGTCCCGGGATACGAGCGAATTCCAAGCTGCCGTCGTCGGACATGTGCATGTTCGACGTCGATTCCTTGCATGCCGGGTTACGTTTCCCTCTGCACCCATTCATCCTCGAGATCCTCGGCTGGTACTGCCTCGCGCCGACCCAGTTCATGCCGAACACATGGCGCCATGTGAACGCCTTTATGCTTCAGTGCTACCGAGCCGAAGTAGAGCCGGATCTCACGGTCTTCCGAGGATTGTATCGAGTAAACCGGCAGCACAAGACGGAGTATCGATACTACTTGGGGCCGAGGAAGGGTGTTAAGATTATAGAAAACCCTGACTCGATTAAGGGTTGGAAGGAGAAGTATTTTATAGTAAGGGGCGAGGTGATTCGGCCCATTCCGACTCGTTGGAAGGTGGAGGTGCCGAATTTCGCGCGCGCCGACCCTGTTTTGTCTGAGGCCGAGGATGAGGTGGCGAGGAAGATAATGGCTCTTCCGATACTGAGTTGGAGGGATTTGACGGAGGAGGTGTTGTTCGGGTCCGGCCTAAGCCCCATCAACCCGAGTATGCTCCTGACATCTCATTTATTTTCATTTTTCTTTTAAGTTTTTGGTTCGACTTGCTAACTCATCTCTTTTTTTTGTGGCTCGTCGCAGAAGCAATGAAGATTGACTTCAACTCCATGATGGCCGACAGGTCTAAGTTGGCCGGGGGGAGAAAGAGGAAGAGGGCGGCTGCGACTGCCTCGTCGACTCCTGCCACCCACTGTTGCCTCGACCATCTCCCCGCCCCCTCCGACCGTTGAGGCGCCCTCGGAGGTTGTCGTCGTTGAGGAGCCCTCGTCCCCTGTGGTCCCTGCGTGATCGAGGCGACCTTCGACGTGAACGCGGCGCTGTCGATCGAGGCACCACCGCTGACCAAGGCTGCCGAAGAGATTCTGACCGAGCAGCACAAGCAGCTGTTCGTGCCGAATTGGCGAGTGAAGAACCATGACGGGTTCCTCGGCAATTCGCAAATGTCAGTGCAGGTCGTCAAGCACTTGGCGACCCCGAAGGATCGAGCCGCGCTAAAGGCGGGGACGGTGGGTGACGACACCTACGAGGTGGCTCGGTCACTCGTCTCGGTAAGTTTCTTGTTGCTAAGTTTCTTTTTGTTAAGTTTACTGCTCGGTTTGCTTAGTGCGCTCATTGTTGTCTTCGCAGGCCACTTGTCACTTCGGCCATCTCCTCGAGACGTTCGCCGAGCAGGAGAAGGAGCTAAGGGCCGCGAGCGACAAAGACCGGTTGGCGAAGGTGAGGGCGGTCAAGGAACTCGAGGCCGAGCAGAGGAGGGCAGAGGCCTTGGAGGTTCGGGTGGCCGACCTAGTCGTCGACCTGGAGAAGGTCAAGGAGACTCTAAAGGCAGAGTCTGCCAAGGCTGTCAAGGCTGCCAAGGCTGTCAAGGCTGCCGAGGAGCTGGATGCGGCGACGAAGTCCTTGGCCGAAGAGAAGGCAGAGAAGGAGGCCCTGGCGACGAAGATCCGGGCCGAGGTGGAGAAGGAGGTCGAGGTCGAAGCGAAGAAGCACATGGCTGAGAACATGGAGCGGTCTTACCAAACGGCGCTCGACCATGTTCAGGAACGGATCGCGGGCTTCGAGCGGGTTGGCTACCGACTGTGGCCAGGGTCGCCTTCAGGCGACGAGGGAGAGGAAGGTGAAGGTGACGACGCAGAAGGCGAAGACGAGGAGGGGGAGGACGGCCGACCGGTGGCGGACGGCCAGGTCGACGAAGGGAGGATCGAGGGGCCATCTGTTAATGCGCCCGTGGTCGAGGCGGCGACGCAGGTGGACCCTTGATCCCCTTGTTAAATCTTTGTAGTTTTCGTTTTGTTTTTCCTTCCGATCATTGTAATGCCTTTTGCGGACTAGCCACCGCTTTTTAATGAATGAAGTATTTTGACTCCGAAATTTGTCTAAGTGTTTGGCTCGGTAGTGTGGTATTTCAATTCTATCCCTTTCTTATTTCAGATTGCCGAGCAGACTCATAACACCTCGGCCGAACAGCGCCGAGCCGAGTTGTTTAAGCGATCTCGGGAGGATCGTCTCGAGGGTGAGGTTCACTTGACGAGGAGGATACTTCACAACTTGGAGATTAGGCATAGCGAGGCTTTGGTCGAACTGCACCACCTACGGATAGTCGAGGCCGAGCTATCTGCTAGGGAAGAGGAACTGGCACGAGTTTCGGCCGAACGAGATGGCTTAGCGAAGAAGGTGGAAGAGCTGTAGAGGGTGACGGTCGACAAGAGCATCGAAGTGACCCACTTGCGCCGCATTATCTCCGACAGCGCCGAATACCCCGGTTCGGCAAAACTTCCTCGGTTTAAGGTGATAGTAAAGGATGACACATTGAAGGATCGCATCGTCGAACTGGAGGAAGAAGTTGCTCGGCTCAAGCCTCAGCCGGTGAGGGCTAACGTCCGGAGCACCTCGTGCACCCGCGAAGAGATCGAGCGAGGGATCACGTTCTATCAAGCGGCGAGCCGGACTCCTATCGTAGGCAAGTCAGTCGCCGATGCCCAAAGCGGTGTGGCGGTGTCTTCAAGCGGTGCTTCGGTTGGTGCAACCGTCAGGGTCAGCAGCGAGGAGGCATCTCGGTTCGTCGGACTGGATTCGAGCTCGGAGGTCAAGAAGCGCCGACCCAAAGTGTCTCTGAACCGGAGCATACCCCTTCCTCGGAAGTAGCAGACGGGTCGTGTCTTGTTGTTGTAACCTATTCGCAAGTTTTTGTTGTTGTAATCCCCTTTGTAACTTTGACCAAGTTATTAATTGCATTGGGTTTGTTTTATCCGAACTGTTCTATGCTGTCTTCTTATTTGCGCTCTAGTCGCACTAACTAGGGTAGGCTCGAAACGAACCGTGAGACAGGTGTTCGGCTCGTCGATCTCCTCGGCCTCGAAATTTTCTCTTTTGCTGCGCTTCTGAGCCTGGCCCGGTCCCTTCAGGTGCGGCTTGGTTTGGCTGTTAAGGCGCAGTTGTTTCTCGACTGCGCCCACGTGGCCTGATCATTGCTTGGGGACCGGGGTGACTTCTGCCGAGCGAGTTGAGGCGATCAGGGCCGTCTGATGTTTGCACGGATCTTAAGGCGGGTCCAGTTCCCAAGAAAACACTATCTTGTCGTTTTGTGGACACGTGGCTGAATGAGATCCGCTCATCACGCCCTAGCACACTTTCTGAGACGATCTGACGGTGGTTTCGTCTTGGGAGGTTTTTTTGCCACATACGAGGGTCGGTCCCCCGGTACCTCGGCTCGGCGCGTCAGGGCTGTGATTTGTATCTAATTCCGGCCCGTTTGAGGACGAGTCGGAGAGATAGAGTCGAGCCATAGGAGAGATCCAGTCGTTAGATTAGTTTAAGGGATGCGGGAGCAATTCCGAATGGCGAGCTACTTCTAGTCCGCTTAGGAGCGAACTTGGGAAGTAGAATCGAGCCAAGTGTTGGACTCCGATCCATTCAACGGCTGCAGGAGCAATTTCGAACGGCGATCTACTTCCGGCTCGTCTGTGGGCGAGCCGAGGAAGAAGTGTCGAGCCGAGTGCTGGACTCCGAACCATCGTGTGGTTAGTTTAAGGGATGCAGGAGCAGTTCCGAATGGCGAGCTACTTCTAGAACGCTTAGGAGCGAACTTGCGAAGTAGAATCGAGCCAAGTGTTGGACTCCGATCCATTCAACGGCTGTAGGAGCAATTTCGAACGACGATCTACTTCCGGCTCGTCTGTAGACGAGCCGAGGAAGAAGAGTCGAGCCGAGTGCTGGACTCCGAACCATCGTGTGGTTAGTTTAAGGGATGCAGGAGCAGTTCCGAATGGCGAGCTACTTCTAGTCCGCTTAGGAGCGAACTTGCGAAGTAGAATCGAGCCAAGTGTTGGACTCCGATCCATTCAACGGCTGCAGGAGCAATTTCGAACGGCGATCTACTTCCGGCTCGTCTGTGGGCGAGCCGAGGAAGAAGAGTCGAGCCGAGTGCTGGACTCCGAACCATCGTGTGGTTAAAGAATTAAAGGCAGAGAGATGCGATAGTATCAAAAATATGAAAAACTTTATTTATTAATATCTAATGGTCGGCTGCTTCTAAAGTTGCTAGCCGTTATTACAATGAGAAAATAAAGGAAAAATTACTACTAGTAACAGGAAGGGAGTGGTTCGACATCTCGAGTTACTTAGATAGGCATAGCTGCCTTATCTTGGTATTTCAAAAGATGGTCGGCATTCCAAGTCCTGGGAATTTCTCTGCCTTCAAGATCTTCTAGCTTGTACGCACCGGGGCGGATCACTTTTGAAATTTTGTATGGTCCCTCCCAATTCGGGGCTAGTTTGCTTTTCTGTCCGGGGAACGAGATGGCCAATTTTCGGAGGACCAGATCCCCTTCTTTGAGGTCTATTGGGCGGACCCTTTTGTTGTAGGCGAGCTCAATTCTTCTCCGGTAACTTTGTTGCCGTATAGCCGCTCTTTCTCGGATTTCGTCTATCAAGTCTAGGCTTGCTCTGAGCTCTCTGGCATTCTGCTCTTCTTCAAAAGCTATCAAACGAGGAGAGGGTATCCCAACTTCTAGCGGGATGAGGGCCTCGGACCCATAGGTGAGATTAAACGGACTCTCGCCTGTTGGGGTCCGCTTCGTGGTGCGGTGATTCCAGAGCACATTTGGTAGCTGATCGACCCACAAGCCCTTGGAGCACTTGTCTAGCCTCTTTTTGATGCCGGAGAGAATCTGTCGGTTGGCATTCTCGGCCTGGCCATTTGACTGGGGATGAGAGATGGAGGAGAAGCGGTGTTGTATGGCGAGGTCCTCACATAAGGCTCGGAAGGCAGCCCCAGCGAACTGCGTTCCGTTATCTGTAACTATGACCCGAGGAACGCCGAATCGGCAGATTACATTTTTCCAGAAGAATTGAACAACTCTATGCTCGGTGATTGTAGCCAGGGGCTCGGCCTCTATCCATTTCGAGAAATAGTCGACTGCCACGACTAGGAACTTTAATTGTCCGGGAGCTGGCGGAAATGGCCCTAGTAAATCCATCCCCCACATTGCGAAGGGGATCGAACTTGATAGGGAGGTAAGTGGTGCTTGCGGAAGGCGTCGGATGTCGGAATACTTCTGGCAGGAGATGCATTGCCGAACGTGTCGTTCGGCGTCCCGTAGGAGAGTGGGCCAGTAATACCCATAGTTTAACACTTTGCGCGCTAGGACTCTGGAGCCGGAGTGGGCTCCGCCGATGCCCTCATGAAGTTCATGCAGGGCGTAGTCAGGCTTGCCCGGGGGAGAGGCACCTTAGGTAGGGCCGACCATCCACCTGGGTGAAGGAGCGCTTATATAGAATGCCTTCGATTAATATGTAACGCTCGGCTCGGGTCCTTATCCTTCGGGCTTCCTTCGGATCCTGGGGGAGGAGTCCGTCTCTTAAAAACTCGACGAGGGGCTTCATCCAATTGTCTTCGAGGAGGACTGGCAGTGTTTCAACGGAGTCGAGCGCATCGTCCTCTATGCTCAGCTTCAGGAGGACTTCTATCAGAACAGTCTGTTCGAGGCCTTGAAGGGAAGAGGAAGCAAATTTGGATAGGGCGTCGGCCTGAGCATTTTCTTCTCTGGGGATTCTATGGATGAGGGCCTCCTCGAAGAGTGCCATGAGGCTTTTCACTTTGGCCAAGTATTTAACCATCCTGACATCACGGGCTTCGTATTCGCCGAGGACTTGGTTGACGACCAACTGAGAGTCGCTGAAGATCCGCAGGCGTCGTGCCCCTGCATTTCGGGCCATTCCAAGGCCGGCTATGAGTGCCTCGTATTCGGCCTCGTTGTTCGAGGCTTTGAAGTTAATACGGAGGGAATATTGGAGGAGAAAGTCATCTGGGCCTGCCAGGATGACCCCTGCCCCGCTTCCCTCGTTACAAGAGGATCCGTCGACATAGACCGACCAGACGGGTGGTCCCTTCATTGCTTGCTCGGAGTCGGGGATAGTTGTTTCCACTATGAATTCGGCCAGTGCCTGAGCCTTGATCGCGGTCCGAGGCTGATAAGTTATATCATGTTGGCTCAGCTCGATCGACCACTTCATGAGCCGGCCGGAGGTCTCAGGCTTGTGAAGGACTTGTTTCAGTGGCTGGTCGGTAAGGACGACCACCGAATGGGACTGAAAGTAGGGTCGAAGCTTTCTCGCGGCCATTACCAGGGCATAGGCTATTTTCTCAATCTTCGGGTACCGGAGCTCGGCGTCCCGAAGCACCTTCCTGACGTAGTAGATGGGATTCTGAGCACTTTCTTCTTCTCTGACTAAGACCGCACTGAGCGTCTGTTCGGAAGCTGCCAGGTAGAGGTAGAGTGGTTCGCCGGGTATTGGTTTGCTAAGGAGGGGTGGATTGGCGAGGTAAGCTTTAAGCTGGTCGAAGGAGTCTTGTTGCTGCTGCCCCCACTCAAATCCTTTAGCCCCCCTGAGGGCTTTGAAGAACGGGAGGCACTTCTTCCCGGACTTCGATAGAAAGCTCCCAATGGCGGCTAGGCGACCAGTCAATCTTTGAACTTCCTTGACATTTCTAGGGGGGCCATGTCCAATATGGCCTTGATCTTTTCCGGATTTGCCTCAATTCCTCGTTGGCTAACCATGAAGCCGAGGAACTTCCATGATGAGACGCCGAACGCACACTTGTTCGGGTTGAGTCTCATATTGTGCTTCCTCAAAACATCAAATGCTTCTTGGAGGTCAGCCACATGATCAACGCCTCGAATGCTTTTCACAAGCATGTCATCGACGTACACTTCCATGTTCCGGCCGATCTGGGCTTGGAAAACCTTGTTGACGAGGCGTTGGTATGTTGCCCCTGCATTCTTTAGGCCGAATGGCATGACTCTGTAGCAATAAAGGCCTTGGTCGGTCACAAAAGATGTCTTAGGGATATCCGGGGGGAACATTCTTATCTGATTGTAACCCGAGAAAGCGTCCATGAAGCTTAGGAGCTCATGTCCCGAGGTTCCGTCAATCAGAGTGTCGATGCTCGGCAGAGGGAAGGGATCTTTGGGACAGGCCTTGTTGAGGTCGGTGAAATCAATACAAATTCTCCATGTCCCATTGGACTTCTTCACCATTACTACGTTTGACAACCACTCAGGATAATTTAGCTCCTGTATGAATCGGGCCTTCAACAATTTTTCTACCTCCTCTTTGATAGCGAGTTGACGCTCGGGGGCGAACTTGCGCCTTTTCTGCTGAACCGGTTTGGACCCCGGATCAACACTCAGGCGGTGGACCAGGAGTTCTTCGGAGATACCGGGCATGTCTGCAGCTGACCATGCGAAGAGGTCTTGGTTGGCTCGGATGCATTTTACGATATCTGAGTATAGGGTGGACGGGAGGGTCTTGCTAACGAAGAACTTGTGGGTCGGCTCTTGCTCCGAGAAGAGCACCTCCTCCAATTCGTCCACCGGCTCGGAAGTCGGCCGAGCGGCATCTTGGGGAATTTCCAGTGTTTCTAATGAGAGAACGGGCCCGAGGGTGGAAGTCATATAACACTTGCGGGCCTGCTCCTGATTGCCCCTTACTTCCCCTACTCCGGCCTGGGTGGGGAATTTCATTTTGAGATGATAGGCAGAAGGGACGGCTTCAAGGGCGGCTAGGCCGGGCCGACCCAAAATTACGTTGTAGGCTGCTGGGACATCTCCGACAATAAAATCCATTGACTCCGTGCGGGTAGTAGGAGTTTTGCCGGCTGTGACATCGAGGGTAATCACCCCTTCAATAGTCACCGGCACTCCTGTGAACCCATGGAGCGTATAGCCGGCGGGCTTGAGTCTGTCTCGGGAGAGCTTCAGGCCCTTGAAAGCGTCGAGAAAGAGGATGTTGACAGAGCTACCGTTATCCACTAAGATCCTCTCAACTTTGAAATTGGCCATGTGAAGACTAATGACGAGTGCGTCACAATGAGGGGTGCGGACACCCTCGAGATCATCGTCAGAGAAGGTGACGGGCACTCCGAGGCCTTTGGGAGGAGGGGTGGCTCGGAACGAGTTCACTTCTCTGATAAAAGCTTTCCGTGAGGAGTTCGAGGAGCCCCCCATTGGACCCCCATGGATGAGGTGGAGGACTCGCTCTTCCTCAAAATCTGGCGTCTCTTCTCGTTCCGGACGTTTGTTAGCCCCCCGAGGCTGGGGAGGAAGCTCGGCTCGGTCCTTTCTCACGAATTTCGCCAGCTGCCCCCTCTGGATAAGGGCTTCGATCTCATTTCTGAGAGCACGGCAGTCGTTGGTGTCATGCCCATGGTCCCGGTGATAGCGGCACCATTTCTCTTTATCTCTTCTCTTGGCGGGGGTGTTCATCTTGGGAGCTGGAGGTAAGACCCCTTCTTTTTCGACTTCCATGAAGATGGCAGAGATGTTAGTGGTGAGGGGAGTGAACTTCTCAAATCTAGGGGGAGGTCGGCGCTGGCCGGCATTATCCATCTGGAGCTTCTTGGCTCCTTCTTCTTCCGCTCCTTTTCTCTTAGACCCGGAGGTAGACCCCTCCAAGTTGGGTTGTTGCTCAGCCTCTTCGGCCCGGATATACTTTTCAGTGCGAAGGAGAAGGTCGGAAAAGTCATGTGGTGGTTTCTTGGCGAGGGAGGAGCGGAGGTTGGAATTGAGGACATTGGATTGAAATGCTACCCTAGCGACCGACTGGTCGAGGGATGCTATGGATCTGGCCTCGGCAGTGAACCTCTTCACGTAGTCTCTCAATTTTTCCCCTTCTTCTGGTGGAGGTGCAATAGGGAGATGCTCGTCTTCTCGGCCCTTCGGCTGCTTACGAAATGTGTGACGAAGAGGGTTTCGAACTGTTCGAAAGAGAATATCGAGGAGGGGGCGAGACGAGAATACCACTCTCGGGCCGGTCCTTTGAGAGTTGCAGGGAAGGTTTTGCAGAGGAGGGCATCGGAAGCTTGATGTAGGAGCATCAGGGTCTTAAAACTTTCGATGTGATCAACTGGATCGGTTTCCCCGGTGTAAGTCTCAAATTGAGGAGGTTTGAAGCCGAACGGGACAGGTGCATCCACTATGGTTCGGGAGAAAGGGGGGCGGCTAGGACGTAGGGTCCTCTCCCTGAGCTCTTCTTCTTGGTTTATCTGACCCAGGCGTCTCTCTACTTCATGAAGACGGCGGTTCATGGTGTCATCTCTCCGACGGTAATCTGCCGAGCCACGAGACTCGTCTTCGTATGAGGGGGAACGAGGGCTGCGGCGATGGTAACTTCGGGAGCGGCGAGGACTTGGGGTGCGCCGGGAGTTGGTAGGAGCAGGACGAGGAGATGGGGACCGTCGGCGAGGGCTTCGGACTGGAGGAGGAGACGGGACCTTCGGCTCATTGGGATTTTGACGGAGGTTGAGGGCCTGCAGGACGGTCGCTTGGAACTGCTGGAACTCGGCACGGGTGATTGGTGCTTCGTTGTTCCTGGGCTGTTGCCGACCTGCGGGGGAGTACCTTCTTCGGTAATGATCGGGGGACTCCTTCCTCCCTCTTCGGATGGGGGACCTCCTGTACTCTCGGCGACGAGGGGATCGCTCATGCTGGCGGGAGGCTTCCTCCCGAGCCCGCTTTTCATCCAGATGACGACGGAGGTCATCATCTTTTTGGCGTTTGGGGGTTGCATTGCGGCGACCAGAGGCTCGGGGATGATGGAGGCCATAGAGTCAGTGGAGGCGTTGTGGATGGAGAGGTTCTCTTGGTGAAGGGGCTGTTTCTGAGGGTTAGGACCCTTTGGATCAGGAGGGGGAAGGTTTTGTTGGAGTGGCTCTTCCGTGGTAGGGGGAAGTTGCCCTTGTTGCTGAGCGGGATCAGGAAGGACTTCTTGCTGGTCAGGATTGGGTACTCGGTTAGACCCCCTTGACCTGACTTTGCGAGGCGGCATGGCTGGAGAAGACATGTTCTCAGAGAAGAGGAGAGGTTTCTATTCGTTAGTTTCCCACAGACGGCGCCAATCTGTTGCCGCTAAATTTGGTGTGGGGGCAAACAGATGAATTTGTGGATTCTTAGGGAAACTGAATAGTGAACCTGTATACCTGTTCCGTCGGTCTTCTCTCGTCGATCCCGCCGTGGACCTGCAAAAAGTGCGAGACACCGGGGTTGTTCCCGGCGACGCACCCTCCGACGCTCAAGTCAGTAATTTGAAAAGACTATGAAAGAGCGCAAAAACTGGTGAAAGATTGATTACCTCTTAGTGAGATGGGTGGGGGGTATTTATAGGCGTCTCAGGGAACAGATTAGGCATGTAATTCCTGTGTATACAGATAAGGAATGTGATCCCTAATCCCCAGTGAAAGGATAGATATGAATCAGGGCCGTTGATTAATATTAATCAGAAACCCTAATTCTATCCTGCTGGACCGGGTTTGTTGCGGGTTGAAACTCGCACCCAGTTGTGGTGGATCCGTTCGCGGGTTACTGGATCTGCGAAAAGGAGACCCAGTACCCGCTTCAGACCTGTTTTGTAGGTAAAATTACTGTTTCACCCCTGAATCTCGGGATTCGTGCCCCATTTGGACGGCCTTGATTAAACCCCTATTTTTAGCCATATCATTATTTTTGTTAAATCCCACTGATTTTGACCTAAACTGTATTATATAATTATTTAATTTGAAGCCCAGTCCAAGCCCATCTCCTATTTGATTTTAACCCAAAACCCTATAACCCATCTCCTATTGGATTCTAAACTACCGATTAACCCAAACCCACAACCCAAATTCTCCCTAACAACCCAACCCAGATCTTCTCTCCCACAATCCTACGTATCTGCTACCTACCCACAATTCACTCCCACTATTCTATTATTAAATGTTCTTCTCCTTCTTCTCTCTCTTCCTCCCAAAAGCCAAAACAACAAACCCCTTCAACTTCCACTGTGCAAACCCTCCCCCTCTCACTGTTGAACCCTAACCTCCCGCCCAAATCCCTTCATCTTCCCCATCACCAGCAGTCGACTCCCAAGCTCTCCCTCCTCCGCTGCACCTCGAACCCAATCCTCGTCTCCGCCCTCTCCCTCCGTCACCCTCTCCCTCACCCTCGCGGTCACCCATCACCGAGCCACTATCTCTCCCCATCGTGGTTTTCCCTTCCGCCATTGTCGAGCTTCGAAGCTCCGAGCCCTCATCTTCCTCCTCCACTCGAAGCACCTCGAGCCTACCGCTTGCCTCCCTACTCATCGTCTTCCTCATCAGCCACAACCCAAGCCACCGCAGTGCCCCCACCTCGTCTTCAACCTCAGTCGCCATTATCAAACCCATCGCCATTGCCAAGAACTCGAGATCATTCACTTCTTTGCCGCTGTCTTCGCCTTTCCATTCACCCCCATAACCATCGAAGTCCCCCTCGCCTCGTCGTCGTCGTCCGTAGCCCCTACTCCCGCCATATTCGCCTCCCCTATTTCGGCGCGAAACAGGGCATCCATCGAGCTCTGGAGTTCTCGTCGCGGCGTCGCTTCCCAACCGCTGGTGCCTCTCCGTCGCCACCCTAGCTCTCGCTGCTGTCGTCGCTCCCCGACCGCAGTCTCCACAGTTGCTGTCGGTTCTCTCCCACCGTCACTTTCTCTCTCTGTAGCGTTGGAGAAGAAGCTCAGGGATTGGCTGGTTTGTGGGTGTGCTATTTTGTGAGTAGGGATCCGAAGTTCTGTGTTGGCCGCTTGCTATTTTGGGATCAAGCGATCTCAGTCATCCGATCGACGATCGTGATCATCATCATCATCTCCTTGATAATCTTGATCTTGATCTTGATCTTCAATCTCAGCCGTCCGATCATCCGATCTTGATCCCCATCAAGATCCGTGCCCGTTCGTGATCTTCGTGATTGTCTACTAGTCCCTGTGTCACCCAGATTCTGATCCCGTTATTCTTTGCATATTCAGATTAATCTAACGTCGTTCTATAGGCAAGTCATCTCACTCTTGAATTGTATTGTATCGTACTCAAGATTGTTTATTGAATCCCGCAAGTAGATCTATATTGATTATCGTATTATTGTTATCTATCGTTGGGATGCGACGGATTTACACGAGCGAATCCAAGTAGTAGTCTTGACTTCGTGCCATCTTTTGCCTCCCATGTATAGAGATCTTGCATGCATTCATGTAGTTAATTATTGAATATAGGAATTGAGATTATTATTGTATTTCATGTCATGACATTACACAATTATTATAGATTGTATACTAGTGTTGATTGTTCGTATAATTGATGATGGTGTATTAGTTTATTGTGATTGGTAAGATTATGGATATTATACATCTTAATATCATGTTCACATAAATGTAACTTGCTGTGATTTATAATTGTTAACCCCTAACTCATCGTTCATAACTCTTTAATCATTTTATTCATGAAGAATATGTTGAAACCCTGAAATTTATTGCCAACCTCAATATTGTCATGCTGTTTCGACCTAGATAATGCCATCAAAATCATTAATTTTCTGAATATGAAAAGTAGCCCCATGTTTCTAGTTTTCAGAACATCCAGAATTTTTGAATTCCAACATATTGCATGAGTTATGACCTTTTTACTGCTGCTGCGCTGTATTTTCAGATTTATGCACATACTATGTTAAATTGATGAATTAGGTGAACTAATGATCAAATATTACCATGATAATTTCCATATTGATAGCCAACATGCTTAGGGTAATGAAAATTATTTTTACTGATTTTTACCATGAATATTTACTGCTGTTACAACTGAAATTAGTTGATACTGATAACCAGCCAGAAATGGTAACCTATAAAGAACACTGAAATTCACCTAGCTAATGTTGTCAGAATTTGTACTTTAAGTATGCATTGGAACCGGGTAGGAGTCTAGTTTCTAGACCTTTTGACAGATCCACATTTGCTATCCTGTAGCAACGGGAATTCTGATTTTGGTACAACAACCTACTGCTATCCAGAATTGGGTTTCTATGTTTAATAATATATAATTGAATCTATAATGTTGCATTTGGTGTATTTGATTGTATATAGTACATTTCATGATCTTAGGGTTTTGTTGTCATTATTCTAGTGACCCTTATTAATCGCATTATCGTTTCCCATTGATATTTCTGTCCCTATCGTTCAATATTGGTATTGTATGTTAATTGAATAAAGAATGTTAATTAAGCCGGGGTTAAGGGTTCACTAGTAGAAAATACCACAATTGCAACAGAAATTTTCCTTGTAAAAGAATGAAATTCCATAGTTAATGCACATTCGTAAGAGAATTTTTCTCATTCCCTTGTAGTTGTGTTGTTGTGAAATCTCTCCTGGTTAATGCACACATTTGCAACGGAATTTTAATTATCCCTTGCGAATATTAGCTATAACAGAATATCTGCAATGGAAATTGTTTCTTGCTATCCCCATTTATAAGAAAATATCTACAACAAATATTTCCATTGCAAGTGTGTTTTAAAAGGGATTTCCCCCTTTGCTGATATTGCTACAGAGGTTCGCAAAGTAGTCATTCCATTGCAATTGTTACCTCACAAATGCAATTGTTACATTGCGAATGCAATTGGACGCGTTTTTTAATTGGTGATTTCGTTCTGATGGCTTAACCAAAATTTTAAAAACAATGTATTTCTTCGATGAAGAACATATAATTATTTCACCTGTTGATGTGCACAATTATATAAAGAAAACATAATAATGAAAAATTAGCAATTTGAACAAGCAATACATATTTAGATAATAGTAAACTTAAGAATACCAAAATAAGCATTAATATTATAGAGTATAGAACATTCACATTACAAAATTATATATTTGTTTCGAAGTGCCAAAATACCAACAGCACATTCTAGAAGGAAATATGAGTTGTTAAACTCTAAGAAATACAACCAATGTTTTCAAAAGTACTTCTAACTTGGGGATTCCTCTTAATCTGGAAGATGATTACGATAGCCTGTTTGAGGCCATACATTTCCTGCAGCAATTGTTTTCATACGGAAAAGGTCGTCATACTGTGTCATTCCACTATCTACAAGAATCCGAAGTTCTATATCAGAAGCTTTAGATTGCACTCCAGCCTTGAGTTCACAGAGATGCCTGTTATGTTCTTTGATCCATAGTCCATATTCCATTTCAAAAGCAGCAACTCCTATAAGACCCTTACAAAAGGGCAAGGTGAGTGACACAAATTTAGGAGAAAGATTTGAGAAGGAATTAGTTTGGATGTTGTGCAGAGGATATATAGCAGAGTATAAGGCTTGACAAATAGAGAAATAACAATAAGCGTACTAAGTTTGTTATAAGTTAAATACCTTTACATGTTCATTTAATTCATGAATGTACTTTTTCTCATCACTGCCCCTAGAGAAGTTGAAACTTGAATAACCAAAATGAAAAATCCCCTTCACTTCTATTCTTAATCCAATTTCTGAAGAACAATGCTCATTTACTAAAAAAACACTTCAAAGTTTGGGGTAATACTGAAAGGAGATTTATGATAGTGATATTGGTGGTGACATATTGGGAGGAGGAGGAGGAGGTTGTGCAATGATGATAGTGATAGTGTTAGTGGAAGTGGAAGAACACAAGAGCAGTGTCACGCCCAGTTTTTTAAAAAGAATACAGAATACGGATACGCAACAAAATCCTAGCGAATGATTTTCATCATCCATAAGTTGTTCAAGAAATCTTTACAACACTCTCAAGAATCATCATAGTCGGAAGCAAAATAATCAACCACATGCACATAATGAGCCAAAATACTAACAAGAATACTTGAAACCAAATATATAATCTCAAATAGTCATGATCTGAATAAAAAAAATATCTTGGGTCACATCTCCCAAATACAAGAATAAATCCAAGTCTCAAATAGAATATTGTTCAAGCAAGCTACAATAATAATAATAATAATAAAATGCAGCACTAATACTTTATGTCTCCGACACCATTTGGAACCTGTTCTCCAAAGTCTGCAATTCAACGAATGCAGGAAAGAGGAAAAGAGAAAAACAAGTACCCATCAATTGCAAGTTATGGGCCACTTATAATGTAGGATACAACCACATGGGGAAACTAACTAGCAACATGGTATAAGTGTGATGTCAACATAAATAACTAGCATGGTAATTTGATCAAGTGTACATGGCATAATCTAAGTGTCAAGTAATAAAGTATTATGTAAACATGCATTCAGTGTCAAGTGTCATGTAATTATGTATCAAGTCTCATGTATCATGTAGTCAAGTATCAAGTTCAAGTATCAAGTTGACAAGCAAGCATGTATCATGTTCAAGTATCATGTTCAAATATCATGTATCAAGTCTTGTAGTGAATTACTATCTAGGTAGCACTTCATGCATCCCACACGACATGGTAGCAAACAGTTTTGCTTTAGATTTCATAGTGGACCATAGAGGGCAGTATACTCGGGGACAAGTCAAGTATCGAGCTCCAAGCTCCAAGTATCATGTATCATGTAATCATATGTCAAGTTGTGCAAGTGGCAAGTATCGTGTCTTCCATGCAAGTATCAAGTAATCACGTATCAAGTATCATGTCTCAAGTAATCACATAGGATCAGTGGATCCCCTTCCGAGTACACATTTCTGAATTATCCACCATTAGATCTGTCCCTTAAACCCCGGCTTGGTTATTTATTATTAATGTCAAGCAAGCAGGTATATGTGCAAAATATATCAAGAATAACATGGCATGATCATGTGACAAGTGCTAGTTGCAAGATAAACTTGTATGAGTGCAAGATATCTCATAAAAGACTAAAATAGACAAAATCTCAAGTTCAGGACATCAAGACCATACTACAGTAAAACAGTGATTCCAGTGTTACTAACAAGAAAATCTGGATCCTTCGAAGGATATGAAAAATAGACTTCCACACGAATCCATCGAATATAAATAAGTCAAATATTAATTCACAAAAACATGGCTCAAAACTGATTTGAATACAGAAAATAGGTTCAGCCAGAAATTAGGAAAACGAATTCAAGAACGGGAAAACAGTATGAAAACTCATTAAATAAATCCACGAAACATCTGGAGTATTCCCCTATATGTACAGTATCTAAATATAAAGTTTCAGAATTTTCCAGTGAAATTAGACCAGTCATCAAAAATAAGAAAGCATCAAGAAATCATAGTTTGGCAAATCTGGAATTTCCAACACTGCTGTACGAAAACTATGATATCTCGCAACCAGTGAAACGAAACCCAATTCCGCCAAAGGGATATGAAAATAGATAAAATATAATAACTTTCATAGTTCACAAACATTTTCCAAACAGTAAAAGAAATCATAGTGAAAATAAGGTTCTTTACATAACAGCGAGCAAAATACAGCAAGCATAGATTTCATAAACGAGCATGAAACAATACATAAAACTCATCAATAAAATTCACCAAATTTCTGGATAATCCCTAACTAGATAAAGAAACATTGACCAAAGTTTTGGGTCAAAATAATATATGTAGCATAGTTCTTTAAAATGATTTTGTTATCAAAATTACCGAAAACAGAATCTGGAAAAGATCAACACCTCTGTAGTAAAATAGTCATAACTCACTCATATGAAAACGAAATCGAGCAAGGTCAGAGGGGTTTGAAAATAGACAAAATTATCTAAAACTCATGTTTTATACTGAAATTAAGATACTGATTTTAAAACAGTCCAAAATAGCAAACAAAATAGATCAGCGACAAAATACAGATTTTTCCCTTTTACAACAACTCAACATATATCATATAAAACTTGTTCAAAACACAACCAAATATTTATTTGAGTCTACCAAGTGTCCAAACATCATAATTTAGGGTATCTAGCATGTCCATACCAAAAATATCACATGGGTCTCAACCAAAACACGAGTTCTCACAAAAAGTCTCACATACATGATTAATATCAAGAACGGGTAAAACCTAAGTTAATTCATGTCCATATTGTGTCGTGAGTCATCTATGGTCAAATTTTCACAGTAGAGACAAAACCCATCAAGCATATCACAAAAAAGAGTCTTCTCTAGACCCAACTACACTATAGGTGGTATTTTTGACTTGTATCAAACAAATGAATTGGAGTACAAGTTACTTGCCTTAACCGAATAAGAAGAACAATGAAAACCAAGAGTAACAAGCAAAACCCATGAAAGAAAATCCACGAATCAACGAATCCAAGCAACCTCAAGCAAGAATCTCTACACGAACAAAACTCCACAAAGCGAGAGAATAATAGTGGCTTGCGGCCACAAGAGAAAACCATGAGAGAGAACTAGGGTTTGTGTGATGTGAGGTGGTCGGGATATGCTAGAGGGATGATCGGGAGTAAGGGCTCGGGTGTAGGATATGCTGCCGGGATGGATGCAGGCCGAGAGGGAGGAAATTGAGCTGTCAGGATGGGGCACACAGGCCGGGGAAGTGGTGTACCTGGGGCTGGCTTGGGGTCGAGTTGGCTGCGCACAAGAGGGGGGAGAGGAGGCCGGGTGTGCTAGAGTTAGGGTTAGGGTTTGGTGGAGAGAGAGAGGTTTATATAGAGGATTTAGTTGTGGGTTAATGGGTATTAGGAGTAGAAGTAGGTTTACCAATGGGTTTTGGGTTTGGGTCAATTAAATAGGAATATAAATAGGATTGGGGATTTAAATTTGGCTTTGGTAATCTAATAGGGTTCAAACAATAAGATTGGAAAAAAGATAACACCCAACCACCACCGCAAGCACCCAAGAAAATAAAATAAAGATAACGAGACCAAAATGAAAGAAGGAACCAAAATAATGAAGAAAGAAATAAAGTGACAACCAATCAAACACAAAGAGCTCAAAATAAAATAAAACGAATATATATATATTGAAAACAAATCTAATATACGGTCCAGAAAAATGCAAGAGAGAAAAATACACCAAAATGAAAAATACACTCCAAAAATACACAAAATAAAAAACAGAGGTTATAATCCTACCCACCTAACAAGAAGAATTTCGTCCTCGAAATTCAAAAAGAAGATACATAGGGTAACCCCAAAACAACCAAAAGAACAAAACAAAACTACTCAAACAAATGAGGAAATTTCTGCTGAATCTCCTCCTCCAAGTCCCAAGTCGACTCACCAGGCGAGTGAGGATTCCAAGCAACACGAACCAACTTGATGACCTTGTTATTAAGCACTTTCTCCTGTCGATCCACAATAGCAACTGGCAAAATCTCACAAGTCAAATCCGGCCGAATTGTCAACTCTGAATAGTCGATCACGTGGTTCTCATCTCAGATATATCTCCTGAGTTATGAGACATGAAAAACATCGTGCACTCCTAATAAAGCTGGCGGCAATGCAAGACGATAGGCTACCTTGCCTACTCGCTCCAAAATCTCAAATGATCCAATAAACCTAGGGCTAAGCTTGCCCCCGCCACCGAACCGAATGACACCGCACCACGGCGACACCTTAAGGAAAACATGGTCACCAAAACCAAACTCCAAAGCTCTCCGATGGACATCGGCCCATGGCTTCTGCCTGTCCTGAGCTGCCTGCAAGTGCTTCCTGATCTGAACCACAACATAAACTATCTTCGTGATCAACTCCGGACCCAACAACTTCCTCTCACCAATGTCATCCCAGTACACTGGTGATCTGCACTTCCTGCCCATAGAGTGCCTCGAACGGAGCAGCGTTAATACTGGCTTGAAAGCTGTTATTGTACGAGAAATCTACGAGATGCAAATGATCCTCCCAAGACCCACCAAACTGAAGTATACAGGACCTCAACATGTCCTCAAGAATCTGAATAGTCCGCTCTGATTGTCCATCAGTCTAGGGATGAAAAGCTGTACTGTACTTTAATTTACTCCCCAAACTATTCTGAAGACTCTCCCAGAACTGAGATCTGAATCTCGTATCCCTGACGGATACAATACTGACTGGAACCCCATGAAGTCTAACAATCTCTTACATATACCTCTCAGCTAGGCTCTCAGTAGACTGCCCAACACGAAAAGGAATGAAGTGAGCACTCTTCGTTAAACGGTTAACAATCACCCAAATGGCATTATGACCCTTAGGACTCCTCGGCAAAGCGGTCACAAAATCCATAGTGATATGTTTCCACTTCCACTCTAGAATAGGAAGCGGTTGAAGAAGTCCAGCGGTTCTCTGATGCTCTGCCTTAACCTGGTGGTAGATCAAAAACTGAGCAACATACTGAGCCACAACCCTTTTCATACCCTGCCACCAAAAATGAAGCTTCAAATCTCGATACATCTTAGTACCACCAGAATGGATAGAATATGAGGACTGATGGGCTTCCTCAAGCAACCTCTGACGAACATCACCTTCCGGGACACATAATCTGGACCCAAAACGAAGCGATCCATCCGAATGAATAACCATGTCCATCCTGGACCCAACCTCAGCTCGAAATCTCTGCAACTGTGCATCACTAGCCTGCGCCTCTTTAATCTGATCAACAAGAGACGACTGCAGCTGAAGCACCAAATAACTCCGATCAGAACTCTACAACAAAACCTCCAACTCCAACCTCTTCATATGCTCATCCAGATCCCTCTGCTGAGTCAAGAACATAATTGCCGGTCTACTGCTCAAAGCATCTGGCACCAAGTTTACTTTAGCAGGATGATGTTGCAAACTGATGTCATAATCGGCCATAAGCTCCAACCAACGCCTTTGCCTCATGTTTAACTCCTTCTGGGTGAAGACGTACTTGAGACTTTTGTGGACTGTAAAGACCTCAACTCGGTCCCCAAGTAAATAATGTCTGCACAGCTTCAAAGCAAAAATCAGTACCGCTAACTCCAAATCATGGGTCGGATAGTTCTTCTCATGCGGCCTCAACTGCCTCAATGCATACGCAAGGACTCGGCCCTTCTGCATCAAAACTGCTCCAAGACCCTTACCAGAAGCATCACAATGAATTATAAATTAGCCTGAACCATCGTGAATAGTCAACACTGGCACTGACTTCAATCTGTTCTTCAACTCAACAAAAGCTCCAACACACTGATCAGACCAACAGAACTTCTGATCCTTCCCAGTCAATTTAGTCATCGGTCCTGCTATCTTCGAAAAAATCTTGGACGAACTTCCGATAATAGCCAGCCAAACTGAGAAAACTCCTGACTTCAGAAACTGACTTGGGAATTGGCCAATCCTTTACAGCCTCAACCTTGGCAGGATCCACAGAAATACCATCGCCGGAGATAATGTGCCAAAAGAATGAAATCCTGTAGAGCCAAAACTCGCACTTGCTGAGTTTCCCATAGAGCTGATTTTCTCTCAAAGTCTATAAACCACTCTAAGATGCTCAGCATGATCTTCTCGATTCCGAGAATACACCAAAATATCATCAATGAAGACCACCACAAATCTATCCAAGAACTGAAAGAAGACCCGGTTCATAAGACTCATGAATATAGCCGGCGCGTTCATGACTCCGAACGGCATCACAAGATACTCATAGTGCCCGTATCTAGTCCTGAAAGCAGTCTTCTGTATATCTGCAGCCTTCACCTTGACTTGGTGATACCCATAACGAAGATCCAACTTTGAGAAAATAGCAGCTCCACTCAACTGGTCAAATAAATCATCAATCCTGGGCAACGGATACCGATTCTTCACAGTAACTCTGTTCAGTTCCCGATAATCCATGCATAGTCGATGGCCACCATCCTTCTTATCAACAAAAAGGACCGGAGCACCCCAAGGCAAAACACTAGGTCTGATGAAACCCAAATCAAGCAACTGCTGAATCTGCACCTTAAGCTCTGCCAGCTCAACCGGTGTCATCCTGTAGGGACTCTTCGATATCAACGCAGTTCCAGGCTGAACATCAATACCAAATTCCACTTCCCTATCAGGGGGTAAGCCATGCAACTCATCTGGAAAACATCCAAGAAATCCCGAACTACTAGAGGTGCTGCCTCACAGCCTGAATGCAATTCCATCGCACAAACCTCCTGATCAACTGCAGCTCGGCCAAGGGAAGACTCCCCAGCATGGAACTCAAACTCTGTGCGATCTGGAATCCGGAACATAACTTTCTTGGCACGGCAATCAGTAATGGTATGGATTTCACCCAACCAATCCATACCAAGAATAACGTCGAACCCCGAATTCCCAATTACAATCAGATTTGCTGTGAACTTTGAGCTACCAATACTCACGGGACATTGCCTGCACTCCTGGGAACAAATGAAAACTCCACCACTTGTCATAATGTTCCAAGTCTCTGACATGTTGTAGCACTCCAACTGATGACGAGCGACAAATCGAGAGGAGACAAAAGAATGGGTTGCTCCAGAATCAAACAGAACATGAGCAGGGAAAGAGCACACAAGCACAACACCTAAGATAGAAAGCAAAAGAGACAATGAAAAGAATGGTTGAATAGCGGTGAGGAAAAACAAAATGCAGAAGACAACAGAAAGGAATAAATCAAGGGAAAAGGAGAAACACAAGGAGAAACAACAAATAATAAAACAATAAAACAAAAGATACCTGCAACCATACCCCCAACTGACTCAGCATCTGCAGCAGTCAGGTTGAAAGCCTGTCATCTCCTCGAAACAGCGGTCCTCTGATCGATAATCTGACGCTGCGGGGGAAGTGGTGGTCTAATTGGACCACGAGCTGCGGCAATTGGCTGAAGTGGACCACTGGCTAGAGGAGCCAACCGCGGGCAATCCTGCACCGAATGATCAGCAGCACCACATCCAAAACAGCGAAGATTGGCACGTCGGCAATCATTGCGCTCATGCCCTGGAATAGGCAAAAGTCACAGAAAACTAACTCTCGGAGGACCCGCAGAAGAGTAAGGAGCTGCCCTGAATGGAGGGGCTGGAACCGGTATCCGAATAGGTCCACCAGAAGACATACCAACTTTGTGCAGAACAGTCCGCTAAGAAGAAGCCAAAACACCACAAGCCTGCTCCTGGGCCCTAGCTGCCTCAAGAGCCTCACCGTAAGTATGCAAACGAAAAGAGACAAGCTGCATCTTGATGTCTCGCTCAAGCCCCAAAATGAACCTACGAGCCCTATCCTCTTCGTTCGCCACAAGAATGGCTGCGAAGCGGCTAAGTCTCGTAAATTCGGCTGCGTACTTGTCTACAGACCTAGAGCCCATGTTCAAGAAAGTCTTATGTTACAACATTGCATGAACAATATTTAACAAAATTTCATTACTCGAAATAACGAACAACCTATTTCAGGGATAGGAACTGTTGCTCCATCTCAACGCTGGTGCTGCTAGGAAAGAACTTCTCTAAGAAGCTCCTAGTGAAACTGACCCAAGTGATCGGTCTTTCGAGTCTTTCGGACTCAGACCTCCACCAGATATGAGCCAAGTCCACCAACTGGATGGTAACCACATCCACACGATCTGCGTTTGCCACTCTAGCTGCCAAAAGAAGTTGCTTTATCTGTATCAACCACTGTTCAGCCTCCAAAGGCATCTCAGTGCCTGAAAACCTGTCGGGATGCAGCCTCATAAAGTCTGTGACCGTTCCCGGACGGGGTGAAAGAACATCTTGCCTAGGCGCAATAGGCAGAGTAACTCGAGTGGCTTCCAAAGCAACCATCACCAAATCACTATGGTTCTGTTGCTGATTAATCAAGCGCTCAAGCATCGCAGTGATCGCCTCAATCGGGTCACCCTGCGACTGAGAAGTAGAACCCCTGCGAGCCATAGTTTGTACAAAACCAAAAACAGTTAGCATCCAGATCAATGATAATATTTGATTCATTTATGCATGCATGGTAGGTGAAATGTTGCGCAGATTCTAGTTCGAGCCAAGCTTGTCTAATATATTGGGCAACTAATACAATAGCCAAACCTGGTGCACTGATACCACTAAAAACCCTGTCACACCCGCTTCCCAAAAAGAATACGGAATACGGATACACAACAAAAGGCCAGCAAATAATTTTCATCATCCATAAGCTGTTCAAGAAATCTTTACAACATTCTCAAGAATGATCAAAGTCGGAAGCAAAAGAATCAACCACATGCACATAATGAGCCAAAATACCAACAAGAATACTTGAAACCAAATATATAATCTCAAATAGTCATGATCTGAATAAAACAAATATCTTGGGTCACATTGCCCAAATATAAGAATAAATCCAAGTCTCAAATACAATATTGTTCAAGCAAGCTACAAGAATAATAATAATAAAATGCAGCACTAATACTTCATGTCTCCGATACCATCTGGAACCTGTTCTCCAAAGTCTGCAATTCAACGAATGCAGGAAAGAGGAAAAGAGAAAAATAAGTAGCAGTCAATTGCAAGTTACGGGCCACTTATAATGTAGGATACAAGCACATAGAGAAACTAACTAGCAACATGGTATAAGTGTGATGTCAATATAAACAACTAGCATGGTAATGTGATCAAGTGTACATGGCATAAATCAAGTGTCAAGTAATCAAGTATTTTGTAAACATGCATCCAGTGTCAAGTGTCATGTAATCATGTATCATGTAGTCAAGTATCAAGTTCAAGTATCAAGTTGTCAAGCAAGCATGTATCATGTTCACGTATCATGTTCAAGTATCATGTATCAAGTCTTGTAGTGAATTACTATATAGGTAGCACTTCATGCATCCCACATGACATGGTTGCTACAGCAAACAGTTTTGCTTTAGATTTCATAGTGGACCATAGAGGGCAGTATACTCGGGGACAAGTCAAGTATCAAGCTCCAAGCTCCAAGTATCATGTATCATGTAATCACATGTCAAGTTGTGCAAATGGTAAGTATCGTGTCTTGCGTGCAAGTATCAAGTAATCGTGTGTCAAGTATCATGTCTCAAGTAATCACGTAGGATCAGTGGATCCCCTTCCGAGTACACATTTCTGAATTATCCACTATTAGATCTGTCCCTTAAATCCCGGCTTGGTTATTTATTATTAATGTAAAATAAGCATGTATATGTGCAAAATATATCAAGAATAACATGGCATGATCATGTGACAAGTGCAAGTTGCAAGATAAACATGTACGAGTGCAAGATATCTCATAAAAGACTAAAATAGACAAAATCCCAAGTTCAGGATAGCAAGACCATACTGTAGTAAAATCTGGATCCGTCGAAGGATCTGGAAAATAGACTTCCACACAAATCTAGCGAATATAAATAAGTCATATATGAATTCACAAAAACATTGTTCAAAACTGATTTGAATACAGAAAATAGGTTCAGCGAGAAATCAGGAAAACAAATTCAAGAACAAGAAAATAGCATGAAAACTCATTAAATAAATTCACGAAAAATCTGGGGTATTACCCTATATGGCCAGTATCTAAATATAAAGTTTCAGAATTTTCCAGTGAAATTAGATCAGTCATAAAAAATAAGAAAGCATCAAGAAATCATAGTTTGGCAAATCTGGAATTTCCAACACTGCTGTACGAAAACTATGATATCTTGCAACCAGTGAAACGAAACCCAATTCCGACAAAGGGAAATGAAAATAGATAAAATAGACTAACTTTCATATTTCACAAACCCTTTTCATACAGTAAAAGGAATCATAGTGAAAATAAGGTTCTTTATAGAACAGCGAGCAAAATACAGCAAGTATAGATTTCATAAACGAGCATGAAAAAATACATAAAACTCTTCAATAAAATTCACCAAAATTATGGTTAATCCCTAACTAGATAAAGAAACATTGACCAAAGTTTTGGATCAAAATAATATATGTAGTATAGTTCTTTAAAATGATTTTGTCATCAAAATTACCGAAAACAGAATCTAGAAAAGATCGACACCTCTGTAGTAAAACAGTCATAACTCACTCATACAAAAACAAAATTGAGCAAGGTCAGAGGGGTTTGAAAATAGAAGAAATTATCTAAAACTCATGTTTATACCAAAATTAAGATACTGACTTTAAAACAATCCAAAATAGCAAACAAAACAGATCAGCGACAAAATACAGATTTTTCCCTTTTACAACAACTCAACATATATCATACAAAACTTGTTCAAAACACAACCAAACATGAATTCGAGTCTACCAAGTATCCAAACATCATAATTTAGGGTATCTGGCATGTCCACACCAAAAATATCACATGGGTCTCAACCAAAATACGAGTTCTCACAAAAAGTCTCACATAGATGATCAAAATCAAGAACGGGTAAAACCTAAGTTAATTCATGTCCATATTTTGTCGTGAGTCATCTATGGTCAAATTTTCAAAATAGAGACAAAATCCATCAAGCATATCACAAACAAGCGTCGTCTCTAGACCCAACTACACTATAGGTGGTATTTTTGACTTGTATCAAACAAATGAATTGGAGTACAAGTTACTTGCCTTAACCGAAGAAAAAGAACATAGAAAACCAAGAGTAACGAGAAAAACCCACAAACAAAAATTCACGAATCAACGAATCCAAGCAACCTCGAGCAAGAATCTTCACACGAACAAAACTCCACAAAGCGAAAGAATAATAGTGGCTTGCGGCTACAAGAGAACACCACGAGAGAGAACTAGGGTTTGTGTGATGTGAGGTGGTCGGGATATGCAAGAAGGATGATCGGGAGTAGGGGCTCGGGTGTAGGAGATGCTGCCAGGATGGATGCAGGCCGAGAAGGAGAAAGATGGGCTGTCGGGATGGGGCACAAAGGCCGGGGAAGTGGTCGGCCTGGGGCTAGCTTGGGGTCGAGTTGGCTACGCACACGAGGAGGGAGAGGAGGCCGGGTGTGCTAGAGTTAGGGTTAGGGTTTGGTGGAGAGAGAGAGGTTTATATATAGGGTTTAGTTGTGGGTTAATGGGTATTAGGAGTAGAAGTAGGTTTACCAATGGGTTTTGGGTTTGGGTCAATTAAATAGGAATACAAATAGGATTGGGGATTTAAATTTGGCTTTGGTAATCTAATAGGGTTCAAACAATAAGATTGGAAAAAAGATAACACCCAACCACCACCGCAAGCACCCAAGAAAATAAAATAAAGATAACGAGACCAAAATGAAAGAAGGAACCAAAATAATGAAGAACGAAACAAAAGAGACAACCTATCAAACACAAAGAGCTCAAAATGAAGTAAAACGAATATATATATTGAAAACAAATCCAATATACGGTCCCGCAAAATGCAAGAGAGAAAAATACACCAAAACGAAAATACACTCCAAAAATACACAAAATGAAAAACAGGGGTTACAAGCAGTCCAAGAATACAGTGGGATTTCAAATTTCAGGAAGGAGCAAATATGTCTCACATGCTAACAGGAAGGTATTTATTACAAAAAGTTAAAACAATTTAAAGAAATTTTAATAAATAAATTCACATCAACCCGCAACCAATGGTTTAAGCAAGCAAATCTTAGATCAAATGCTATCAAACTTAAGGAAAGTAAAGAATCCACACACCAGAAAAAAAGAAAGATTATATGTATAAAAGAGTTCCTATATTGGGCCAGAGTTGACGTAATACATGGCTTAACTAACAAGTATACCTGGGTTAACAGTTCTCAGAAGCCGGAGTGTAGGATCTCCTGAATGTCCACCTGTCTACTGACCCTGGAGCTCAATACTTCACAAAGGTAACTAAAAGAATTCAAAATAAGCAGAGAAAAAAAGAGAGGAAGGTTGTTCATTTGACAATGTAGTGTAATGTCAGTACCTGACGTTTAGCCTGCTCAAGTTCCTGTTCAATCACAGCTAACTTAATTCGACTTGATTCAAGTTGTTGAATGTAAGCCTTCTCAAGCAAGAGTGGAAAACATTAAATATCTCAAATATATATAATCTAGTAATCATCTTCCAGATCATAAGAAAACTGTAAATATCTGAAAACATGAACTTGTTTACATCCAAGTACCTAATATGTTTAGTTCTAGCTGGAATATTCCGATAAACAGAATATATGTCTTATGTTGCCATTATTAATGTCTCAACACACAGATTTGCATCCTACAACAGAGAATAAGAAACATCATTTACTTGTTCTAGATACATGACTTCAGTTAGGCGATTGCTCACCCATATTTCCATTCCTATTCGATGAAGGGACCAATTCTGAGGCTTGCGTACAAACCTTGATCTCTATCAGCTTTTATAAATTTCACCAAGTCATATCTTCCTTAAAAATTGTACTGAAAAGTAAAAGACGAAAATAAAACATATTCATGACAAAGTACGCATCAAACAAGAAATAATTCTTTACACCAATTTAT
This sequence comes from Hemerocallis citrina, assembly GCA_017893485.1. Classification (NCBI taxonomy): domain Eukaryota; kingdom Viridiplantae; phylum Streptophyta; class Magnoliopsida; order Asparagales; family Asphodelaceae; genus Hemerocallis; species Hemerocallis citrina. Next base: position 190,311,989 of record CM030359.1, on the reverse strand, counting down.
TATCAAAATAGGAACAGAGTTGACCAAGGGAGCTCACTTGTCCTTGTACTGGTTCATGTACATTCCAAAAGGTATATGTTTGTATGACATCCAGCCTTCCTTTCTTAGCTTTACTTATGAGAGACGGCCACATCTAGTGAGATAGCAATAGTTTACAACCATTTCAAGAAATTAGTCTTCTGAATTACTCATGATATTTGTGATCTGACAAAGAAATTAATTCTTTTCCAAGTTCTCTGCCCTACATTCTGTACAAGTTAGGTGAATTATATGCTAATGCATCACTCATCCTTTACTCTCAGTAGATTACTTTTTTTGAAAATTACGATTATTAGATAGTTTGTGGAAATAGATGATGAAACAATAAAATTTTAAGCACTTGGTTCCTCTTAACTTGAACATCTACAAGAAAATCTTCAAAACCAAACAAACAAAAACAACTAATAAAAAAAGATCAGATTCAGGAAGTAATGAGATTGAAACATCACTTGGAAAGAAATCCTCATTTCAAGTGTTGGATTATTATAATTACTTCATCATTATCCGATAAATTCACACACAAAAAGATGTAAAACATAAGAGAATAAATACTCAGTGGTGGCAATAATATAATTGGTTCGATTCTGCCAGTAAGCATCCTCAATATAATTTCAGAAGAGGGAGCTGTTTTATCCTCATCGTATTCTTCTCTTTTAAATATCACAAACACAACAAAAAAAATGAAAGGCAAAAGAGAAGAGATTGCTCAGTTCAGCGGGATTATCAACATGTAAATCTTTCTCTAAAAAGAGAGAGAGACCTACAGTACGGTCTGTTGAGCTTGAATTTTCCGTGTCATCACCACAAACCCTCTATCCAAATTAAAGACCAATCATAGCATATAACTCAAATCACACTAAGCCCACATAGCATTACTAATAAGCGCATCGAGCACTTGGCAATGTGGTATCCAGCATAATCTCTTCAGTACTAAGTAGACAAAAGTAGATATCATCTTCAGAACCTAAGATACATTTCTTATAATGGCACAATGGCACTCCAGATCGAGTCTTGTCTGCTTTCCTTATCCAATTTCTACGCCATACGCACTTCATTAACCCAATTTATGTCCATAATGTAAAGCAAAATAACACGAACTCTTAATTCTCTACTGTACTAACCAAGACTAATGCCACTTAAAACATACCTCCCACATCAATTCAACATGAAATCAATTTTTCATCGGGAAGTTTCGATTTTAATTTCCCTGCAACACAAATTCACAACTATCATAATAAAACAGTAGAAAACATGCAACAAAAATAAATCTTCAATAAATAAAAACTAAACAAGATATCAAATTTTTATATTTCTTGAATATCTAATCAAATTTGCATATATCAATCAAAATTTATGCAAACTGCATGAAAAAAAAAGATTAAGCATTAATTAATTTAAACAACAAAAGCATGACTAGAATCAAATCCGGTTAGTACGATCAATCAAGAATGGATCAAAACCCTAACCCTAATCTAAAGAAGGGGAGTCGAATTATTCACAAATTAACCTATTCTCATATTCTCAAATTCATACTAGAATAAACATTAGGGTTTGAAATTCCTTACTTGATTTGATTGGGGGAGGGGGGGCGTAAGTTTGTGAGAGGGAGAGAGAGAGAGAGATTGGAGGAGGGGGGATGGCAGGGGGACAGCGATGAGGGACGAAGGGTGGGGGGACGATGATGAGGAATGGGGGGCAGGCGAAGGGGGCAGGTGACGGCGATGGGGGAAGGGGTGACGACGGGGGAGAGGGACAGCATTGGGGGAAGGGGTGACGACGGGGGAGAGGGATAGCGTTGGGGGAAGGCGCGACAGTGGGGGAAGGGGGCATTGATGGGGAAAGGGGATGAATTTTTCAGCATATTTCATTTTGTGTGTGAGAAAGAGATCTGATGCTGAGGAGATGAATGGTTTTATTTTAGAAAAGTAATTTTACGTGTCTAATACGTGTTTAATATTAAATATTAAAAAACTATTTTAGTAACGAAATATATTATGTTACAATTGTTCTCTTGTAATTGTTGCAATTACAACAGATTAATAGAATCTCTTGCGGATGTCAAAAACATTCACAACGAAGAGGTTTGTTGTGATTAATTCGTTGTAGATGGTAGCACTAACAAGAGAATTTTGATACTCGTAAATGATTCGTTGTTATTGCAAGGTTTTCTACTTGTGGTTGACAAGGGTAGTTGATAATATAGTGATTGTACTCGAAAATGTGGGCCTCGTTCCCAATATATCGTTATCGTCATTGTGCAAGAAATTGCAAATGGCCACTGTTATCGTCATTGTGCAAGAAATTGTAAATGACCAGTGATATCGTTATTGTGCAAGAAATTGCTCAATAGCCAGTGTTATTATTGAAATGTTATATCGTACTGAGTACATGACCTATAGAATCTATCACCTTAGTCTAAATAAAATTTATTGTATGCATCGAACCAGTAGTATGGGATGCAGTAGTACGTGCATTAGTTAGGATTAAAATAAATAATAGACTTAAAAAAATTTTATCGTATTGTCATTGCATATTGTCATCATCATTGAACAGTGTTATCGTTATTGTTTACCATTATCGTTATTGTTTATCGTTATCGTTATAAATCATCTTTATTACACATTGTACCGTTATCATTTTGCCACTATTCAATATTGATTTCAACGTTCATTGAATTCATCGCTATATCTCTATTGTCATTGTTTCTCTGTTTCTCTACTTGTTGTCCACAACTTGCTCTAAGGACATATTTTTCTCTCTTTTAGATGAACAGCTTACAGGTAATCAAGAAGAATTTCCTGATGGACTAGGAGAACAGCAATGGTGAAAGAATTATTTTGCTGTGCCGCTTAAATAATTATTATTTCATTTTGAGAACTTTAAAAATTGAACAATGTTGTTTTCTTTGTATTGTGGGCTTTTGATCCGAATATTGTTTTGTTGATTCCAGATGTTGGATTGTTATTATGTTGGTTATTTTATGCTTAAATTCCAAGTATTTTTATTCATGTGATTACTCCTTTAATGCATGCGTGGTTGTATTACTTCCTGTTTATATTGTTGAGTTGAATCGATAACAACTCATGGATGATGCAAGTCATTCGCTGGGCCATGTCATGTGCTTGCATTCTGTAGTTTTGGGAAGTGGGACGTGATAAAGAGAGGGGGGAAACCCTAACCCTAATGGGCCGGGTTGACCCGTTTTCCTGTGGGCTAGAAGTAGCAGAAGGCCCATAGGGGTAATCAGGCCTATTCTAGAGGAGTACCCTGATCTTGAGGGGTTCAGACGATTTAGATTGAGCCATATTATTTACCCACATCATAAGCCTCCCACTCCAAGTGGTTTGTATGTGTCAGCCGTCGAGGAGTAGTCTATCATTGTGAGGATCGGTGGATAATATGCACGAGGATAGGATAGAAGATCCCCGAAGAGAGTGATAGGAGGTAAGGAATGAGCTCTGTGATGATTGACCTCCGACCTCTGAGCATCGAGCATCTAGGGTCGAGCGTTATTCATCGAGCGTCGAGCGTCGAGTGTCAAGTGACGAGCGTGATAGGCTGAGAAAGCCATGTAACGCCCAGAATTCCAAATACATGTAATTCGTAACAAATACAGGATCTTTTACTTCAAATTCATACAAATTTACAAGGAATTTAAAACTTTTATTTACAACATGTTGTTTACATTAACACAGCGGAATTTAAATGAATACAACATGATATACAATAATGAAAATTTTTCATTCTTGTAACAGCTCATCATAGTGACTGCAAGTCCATGCCAAGTCCAATCTTGCAACTGGGAAATTGTGGGCACATCAGTTACATACAACTGATGCAATGCTATAATACAGCGATCTCATTAACTTAGCAATCACAAACTTGAATGCAGAAAGAAAAAATGTGACTATCCTAAACATGTCAGTGTATAATATGAACTTAATGCCTAATGTAGATTTTACACTACGATGACACTAATAAATACTTGTTCGGATTCTATGCATCACATACTACATAGGTCTGAGGGCTAGCCCTTAACGTACTCCTCATTATAGGGTTCAATCCCTCATTATGAAATCTTACTACGATGATAAAACAATATTTTGACATTCCACAAGCATAGGTTCTCATCCCGGAGTACATCCGCCCTACCATACAGAACCCTCATCGCGCAAACATCCCGTAAGCATCGCTCTATCTCAGAACACTGGAGACTCGTCTCCATTCCGCCCTACTATACATAATCCCAGAGTACATCCTGCTCGATTATTCACAGTCCTTGAAGTAATTGAGCCTTATCTCGCATAAAGCTCACAGTCCCGGAATACATCTGCCAGACCATGTTGAGCCCAGTCCCGGAATACATCCGTCCTACTGTAACCATAGTCTGGGAATACATCCGCCCGACCATGTTGAGCCCAGTCCCGGAATATATCAGCCCAACTGTAACTATAGTCCCGGAATACATCTGCCCGACTATATAAAGCCGTCCCACTCACGTTTTCTCAGACTTCATCAAATCTCCTTTTCCTAGTGCCTATCCTTAGGTTTAATTTTTAAGACCTAGAGTTTGCTTATCCACCAGACTTAAACAAAACACTGAGAGAGTTAGCTCACACCGGCTTCTCCTTAAGAGGAAGTCAACCCACACTGGTTACTTCTCAAATTTCATATATCACAACTACTGGTATTCTGGGTCTCGCTCACTCTAGAACAACAACCCTCTCAAAAGAGACCACATAGGTTACATCTAACCTCATCATAGATAACTCATTCTTTATACATAACTTTTCTTTATTCATTTTCTTTTTGTTCATTAAAATCATGAAGTATTCAACTTTTTATAACAACATTCAATAACAAAATATCAAATAAAATTTTGTAGATAATTTTCCGGTTAACAAACCAAACTATTCGTTTTAATAATTCTCAATGCCCTTTCGATTAATAGAACCGTTATCGATGCTCTTCTATATTTCAAGTGTATTTCTTAATACAAAAGTCCTTTAAGACATATCACTATCTCTTAATACCAAAATTCTTAGGGTTTAATTACTATCTCTTAATACCAAAATTTCTTTAGGATTAATCACTAGAAGTTCCTTATTTCCAACTCATAATTATGCTTTAATTTTATTATAAACCAACTCTTAAAATCTTTAATCATGTACATTTTCTCTTTAAACTTGAATTTAAACTTATCTAATACATGAATATGACTCTTAAATTCTCAAAATATATTTTAAAAATAATATGGAATTATCTAAAGTTTTAATGTTTTTTAGAATATTATCACATTTTTTTCCAAATTTTATAACATGAAAAGCCCCTTAAAATAAATAAAAAGAAAAATTTGTGCATGCCCGAGATCGAACCCGGGACCAGCCAGCCAACTGCAAGCCCAACCAACACACCAATTCATTTTTGAGAAGAAAACCCCCTTCAGTTGTTTGTATATTGCTTCTACTGTGAATTTATAAAAAATTCAAATTTTGGAAAAAGACAGACTCGAACCCACAACCCAATACTATTGTACACAGTGCCCCAGACTCATGCTAAGAACCAGTGCACCCAAAGTCAATTCTCTGACTATAAATGGATTAAAATCATTTTCTTTGAAATCTCTGTTTCCAATTTCTTTTTACAAGAAAATTGTTGATTTCTAATTTTCTTTGTATTAATATTTTGTTTACTTCCAGATTTCACTTTCCCCAATAATCTGAGTATTAGTACGAGATTAATCTTATGAAAATTTTATTTAAACCATATAATGAATCTACTAGTACTTCTATAATTTTGAATTTCATAAACTATTATTCCTCATCTAATTATATTTTGGGAAAATCTACACTAATATAATGCATATAATGCAAATGAATACCAATGAGTTTCTCTTCATAAAATTTTCACCAAACTATAATTATTAGGGTTTTCTACACATACAATACATGATTTTTCTAGCATACTAATTAGAAAATTAGATATTTTCATTCATATAACACACTAGTTCCTACTCCCACATTCTTTCTAATTAACATGAATATTGGTAATCAAATTGGAACACAAAAACATTTACATAAAATCACACCATAATTATATTAATAATGTGCAATCTACATTCTAGATAGTTTCTACATTCAACACACCAACTAAAGTAGCAACTACTCATGTAAAAATATTAAGCATGCATAAATTCTACTAAATTAGAAGGTAACAAGAACACCCACCTCTTTCTTGATGCAAATAGTAGGTAGAACTCCTAGAAAAATGCTCCAAGCTCCCTAAAAAATAGCCGTCTCCTCCTTAAGCAATGAAAAACCGGAATCCTCTTGCTCTTTGTCTTTTATTTTTTTTATTAGAGTTGGTGTGTTGTTCATGGTAAAGAAGGAGGCTATTTATAGGATAATTGTGTGGTTCAAAAGCTCCCCACTACCCAAATAACTCCCCACTTACTCACAACTCTCTCCCACTCTCTCTCACTCCAATCAAGGCCAGCCAATCCTCTAGGGTGCACAAAACACGTGCACGTGCACCCTATGTGCACACTCTTCTCATACAATTTTATTATTTGTTTATTAAGTTAGATGTAGGTGTGTGTTACACATGACAAGTGTACTAGTGTAACTAGATTTTAAATACACAATTTAATGTAGAAATAATCATGGGCTTTTGAATTTGTAAATAATTTTTAGTAGGCTACAAAATGAATTTAGGCCTATTGGATTTAACTAAAACAAATCACAAAATTTGACTAAAAAAATGAGAAGAAATTTTTCCATGACTCAAAAAAAAATATAGAAATAAAATGTGCATAAATTTTTACGTGCAATGCAAGTGCAAAATACAAAAATAAATTTCAGAGAACAAAAAATAGTCAAAATACACAATACGTAGAATATGTATATTAACAATGTTACGGATTTTTCACGTAATGGTATGATATACGTAATCGACACGTGTATTGAAAGCACGTGAAATGTACGTAAAAACACAAAGATTAAAATTAATGTTTAAGTTGGCTAAAAATAAGATAAAAATGAGTTTTGAGGAGATTAAAAAAAGTATAAAAATTGAAATGTAGAAATACGTAGAAAAATACGTTACGACTATTGCTCGTAACAGTACGAAATATATGTGCATAACACACGTGGAGAAAATTTGTCATAACTCAATATTGCGGGGTGTTACAAGGCAGTAGTAATCTCGAAGTTAATGTTGAGCATCGAGCGTCGAGCGCCTAGCATAATAGGCTGAGAAAGCCAGTTGCCAGCTCGAAGTTAATGTCAAGCGTCGAGCGTCGAGTGGTGGCGAGCGTGATAGGCTGAGAAAGCCAGTTGCCAGTTCGAAGTTAATGCCGAGTGTCGAGCATCTAGGGGGCGAGCGGCGAGCGTGATAGACTGAGAAAGCTAGTTTCCAGCTCAAAATTAATGCCGAGCGACGAGCATTGAATGGTGAGCATGATAGGCTGAGAAAGCCAGTCGCCTACTCGATGTTCCTGTCGTGTGTCGAGTAGTGAGCATGGTAAGATAGGAAAGAAGCTGCTAGCTCGAAGTTAATGTCGAGTGTCGAGCGTGATAGACTTAGAAAGCTAGTTTCCAGCTCAAAGTTAATTTCCAGCGTTAAGCATCGAGCGTCAAATGGCAAGTGTGATTGGCTGAAAAAGCCAATTGCCAGTGATAGGCTAAGAAATTTAGCTGCTAGCTCGAAGTTAATGTCGAATGTTGAGCGTGATAGGCTTGTGAGAAAGCCGGCTGCTAGCTCGAAGTTCCTGCCAAGGGTTGAGCGAGATAGGCTTTTGAGAAAGCAAGTTGCTTGCTCGAAGTTAGTGCCGAGCGTTGAGCTCTGTGCATGCCTTGTAAAAAAGCTTGCTCGAGGTAAGTGTCGAGCGTCGAGCATGATGGACTTTGCGAAAAAGACACATGGTGGCTCGAGGTAATTACTGAGCGTCGAGCGTGATGGAATTTGTGAGAAAGACACATGCTGGCTCGAGGCAAGGGACAGGCGTCCAGCATGATGGACTTTGTGAGAAATACACATGCTGGCTCGAGGTAATTTCCCAGCGTCGAGCTCTGTGCATGCTTTGTGCGAAAGCTAGGTGCTTGCTCGCTATTGATGCCGAGCATCGAGCATGATGGAAGGTTCATTCCGAGCGTCAAGCGTGATGAACTTTGTGAGAAAAGGAGTATACGCTTGCTATGCTTGTAGTGGCACGTGTGATGCACATGCTATGCTGACGTCACAGTTATGGAAATCGAGGTAGCAAAATCTTTCTCACCATTGGATCTAGATGGGTGATTGAAATCTTTTTATGGAAATCGAGGCATCACGGATATTCCTATATATATCCCACCCCCTTCTTATTTTTCACTTTTTTTTTTCTCTTTAGTTCTCAAAGTTTCTCTTTCTAGGTGCTGCCCAGTAACCAATGATCATCTTTTCGGCAAACTTTCCAGCACAGATAATCAGGTTATTATTTTTATTATGTTGAGGGTTCAGTCTGGTTCTTCTGCCTCTACATCTGGTCAAGACAGTGGTGATCACCTATCTGATTCCACGTCTTGGGAGATGACGGAGCAGGTCTACGACGTCAAGTCGCTCCGTAGTCGAAAACCCTTCGTAGTGGAATCGTGCAACTCGGAAGGTGAGGTGGAAGTGACCGAGGTAGTTGACTTGGGTAATGAAGGAGTGGTGGAGGAAGTTGGTAGAAGGGTTGGTGAGGAGGAGGATGATGAAGTCGTGGACATCGATCTAGCGGTTGAGGCATTTAATCTGAAACCTTTGGTGTCGCCGTCCCCTTCTAAGGCCCCTCGCATTCGTGGGAGGAAGATGAGGTGGACCCTCCCGGATAGTCTTGCACATCCGGATGAGTTCCTTTCCAAACATGGGCTTGACGTCCCTTATCTTCAGCAACCGCGCTCTATTAGGATGTCTTCGGACGATATTGGAGACTTGGTTCAATATGGCGTTCAACCTTCTTCGCCAAGTCGACAGAAAATCCAGGTTGATAAGACGCCTAATGTCTTGACGGTTGATGACCTGCCGCTGATTCAAGTCAATTAATTCATAGGGCTGGAGTACAAATTGCTGATTCTGAACCCCGGTCTCCGTCCTACGGATAACCTGGAGCCATGGTATTGCTTGTTTCCAGTGGATGCTTTCAATTCGGGGTTGCGACTGCCGCTGCATCCATTTATCAAGGAGGTGTTGAGCTGGGGGGAATTGTGCCCGATGCAGTTGGCCCGAACTCCTGGAAGCAGCTCATGTGCTTCATGTTACTTTGAGAGGAAAGGGGAGTACCTCTGAAACTGAAGTACTTCCGAGTCGTGCTAGGTGTCGGTTCTTCGGGTGAGTTTGAAGGAATTTACTACATCTCGCATTGCCCCAAAAAGAAGGTAGTCCATAGACATCTGGACTCCATTAATGGGTGGAAGGAGAAATATTTCATCGTCCAAATTCTGGTGCCTTGGGAAATCCCCACGAGCTGTATTTTTTATAAGCCGAATTACAAGCCACCGAGGAGAAGGCTCCTGACGGGCGAGGAGTGGGTCAATGTGGGTCGGATCATTTCTGGCAATCACATCGGCTGATCGAACGTGACAGGTAGGCACCTTGCCAGGATCAGACTGAGCCCCATTCCTTTCGATATGTCTTTTGTTCTCTTTTTTATTCAACTTTTTTCCTTCGTTCTTATAGACTTGTTTTTCTTTCCCAGACATGGATGACGCCGTTATAGATGCAAGGATAGCCCAGTTGTCCAAGAAGAGTGCGTCCGATCAGTCAAAGCAGAAGAAGGGTTCCTCTCATGGGGCGAAGGCCCCTCAAATCCGAACGCCAAGAAGCAGGAGAACCTGTCGGTCCCGGGGACCCCCGACCCATCGAAGGCGACACCTAGCTCGAGTAACCCTAGTGTTACGGAGGTGCTGAGGGGCGGGGTCCCCCTCGTTTGTAGCGCCCCGAATTTCCAATATGATATCTCAAAAATACATGGCACAATTCCCAGCATCAACTTCAATTGAAATAGTAAATATAGCCAAAAACATAGATAATTTTTATTTCAAACTTTTATTACATCACTTATTTACAAAACATAGCAGAATACAAAACACCTTGAATTACAAACTTTAATTACAACACATCTTTTACAATTTATATAAGACATAACATCATCCTATCTCAAGCATCCAAATCCCAAAGCTATAAGCAACAACATGTAAAACATGTGGCTAGAGATATCCCTAACCCCCAAAACTACAGGGGTCAGCCATAACGGTGTGAGTGACATAAAAAGAAAACAACATAAATAAAACATAAGGCATAGAGTCATCAACAACATGAATTCACAGCAAGAATAAATGAAATGAAAAATAACAATAAGTAAAGCATGAAAACATCAAGGAATATAAGATAGTAAATAGTAGAGCATGAAAACAACAAGTGAAACTAGACTAAGTGTCAAGTGTAGGAAAACAGAAAACACATGCATAAAACCAAGTCAAGAAACATCAATGCTATATGCTGACTCTCTATTTCATACTTGTCGGATTCTATGCATCCCACAATACATAGGTCCGGTGCAAGCCCTTAACGATCTCCACTTTATAGGCTTAAATCCCTCGTTATGCAACAAATCCTACTACGGTGATGGAAACAAGATCCAGAATACTCTGCGAATTGGCACCACAGCCCTCAACGCGTAACCATCATGAAAGAATAGCACTAAAACTGGATAATCACCTCCCAACCGTGTACCTCAGAAATAGGCTTGCGAGGCCCTCAACATGCTGATACACCGGGTACATCCCGTGAATAGGCCCACCGACCCTCGACACACGAATGCACCCTCATGCACCGTGAATAGGCCTGCAGACCCTCGACATGCGAACATACAAATGTCCTCTCGAGACAGGACAACAATAGTCCTGGAACACACGCGTTGGACTAACAGACCAAAAGCGTATACTTACGTTTCCCAAGTTCCATCACATCTCCACTAGTGCTTGTTCTTAAGTTGGTTATTATTAAAACACAAAAATCCTGATCTCTAGAGTTAGTGTATCATGCCGGACTTAAATCCACAAAACAAACCCAAGACCCCGCAGGTCTAAATCCACAAATCACATCTGCCGGTTCATAGGATTCCCACTCAACTCCAAGAGAAATCACAACTCATCAATTAAGACCAAAACTTTCAATGAAACTCACAAATCCATCGTCAAAACGATTATATGAAGAAACTTCTTAAATCAACAAAAATCCAAATCTTATCAAAAATTCCAGACTCCAAATTAATATTAAATCTATTAAATAACTGAAAATCATATTATTAACTTGTAGAATATCACAAAACATCAATTCCTCTGAAAATATGTATAACTCAAATCAGGTCCAAAAGAATACACTTAAAGCTCCAATATAAATCTCTGGAAAACATTTTTAATATGTTGCAAAATATCTTTTAAAACAATATAATATTGAAGAACAATCGTTCAAAAGAAGCATCAGAAACACAAGAAAACATCAATTATAGCAGTAGTAGTCGACTTCCTAGGGTGGTCGGTCGGATGTCCCGTGTGAAATCCAAACTCAAGAAATTCATCAATTAGAGCAGTGACAGTCGACTGCATAAGGTAGTGGGTCGACTGTCCCGTGTAAAATCCAAAACTCAAGGAAAACATCAGTCAGAGTAGTGACAGTCGACTACATAAGGTAACCAGTCGGCTGTCCCGCATGAAAATCCAAGACTTCAAAAAAACATAAATCAGAGCAGTGGCAGTCGAATGTATAAAGTGGTCAGTCGACTGTCCCACATGAAATCCAAACTCAAGAAAAACATAGCAACCAGGTTCGCGACGGTCGATAGTCAAAACTTACCAGTTGACTGTCACACCTACATACTGCAGTTTAAGGTTCTGTGCATATTTAACCGATACATCGTTTTACTTCATAAAAGCACAAACTTGTAAATACTAAATTTCTGATATGGTCCATTAAGACTTTTATAACATTTAAGAGTTACTACAACGCATCAAAACATGTCAAGATCTTGAAATAGGAATTTTTCACAAAAATCTTTCACAACAACAACATATATATGTACATGTTGAAAATAAGGATTTAAGCAACAATTTTAGTATCAAAGTTCACCAAATAGAAGTTGGGTATATTTCAAAAGCATCTTTGTATCAAAACCAACGAAATTCAATCAAAAATCCATCAAAACTCATAAAACCCTCAGAACAGTGGATTAAAAATGTGAAGGTGTGTGTATGTGTGTTTGTGTAATTGTGCATCAGTTAATCATTGTGAATCCATTGTATATATATGTAGTATATTGTTCCAAATAACCTCAGTGTCAAACAACCCATATCCAATTCAAGATTTTCAGAAAAATGCATCAAAACAACCTTTGGCCTGCACACTACAGACCCGAAGGCAAAACCCCTATCTTTACTTCAAAACTGATCTTTTTGATCCAACAAATCCGTCTATAACTGTTATAGACATACCCAATCATTTACATCAATTACTCAGGAACATATGCACTCACAACATGCAAATAATCAAGTTTTTAACCATCGCAAAGTCAATAGCAGAACAACATATGCATACATAGCAGGGTTCTTCTTTAAATCAATTTTTGTTTTCTTTTATGCGATAATCAGCATACAATCTTCCTATAACAATCAAAACAGTAAGTATATGAAGGAAAGTGACCTACTCATGAATTCTATTAGATTCTTAACAAATCTCAAGCCATCTATATACAATTTAAATCATCAAAGCATAGGTTTCATGAAAAGATTCAATTTTTATTTCATCTACTCATCAAAAATGCATTATATCTTCATCCGGGCCTAATATGTTTTCTAATAAACAAAAATCATCACATACAACATGTATAGAACAAAAGAAAACAAAAACATGTTACTCACCTCTATGAAGAATCAATCGAAAAGAAATAAAGAATAAGAGAAATCCTCCTTCGCAAGAAAACCAAAAATCCTCGCTTGAAAACTCCAAGAAAATAGAATAAGAAATCCCTTGTGTAGCACAGCAAGACACGGCTGCACCCACTCTTAAATAGGCCGAAATAAAAGGTTTAGGGTTTTGTCAATAAATTTGCAAAATACATCTTTTAAATATAACTTTACATATATATATATATATATATATATCTCCTTATACATGGAAATTAAATAAAACCAACTTAATTGAGTTTTTTTTAAAAAAAACAACCATAATAATACCAGCCAGCAAAGTTTGAAAAACCCAGAACAATAAATTTACACTTTTACCCCTATAAATGATAAATTTGCAAAAAGACAATTCTTTATGAAAACTTGAAAAATTAACCAAATTTGTTAAAACAAAAAGTTAACTCTTTACCTCTCAGTTGACTAGGCATAATGCCAAGCCCAAAAATCCGAAAATCTGGAGTTTTCACTCCAAGTGGCAATTTTGCACAAAGTCCCTCTTTTGTAATATTTGCAAATAGGTCCAATAATTATCAGAAAAGTCCATAAAATTCACAAATAATAACTAATAAGAAATAATGATTTTTCCCAAAATAATTTTTGACTTTGAACTTCCTAAGAAAATATTTGTACGTGATTTGCCTATGTAAAAAGATAAATTTTCAGAAAAATATTTATTAAATCACCAAAAGTCATTTTAAATTCATTTATTAATCTAAAAAAAATTATTTAAAAATCTGGGGTATTACATTACTCCCTCCTTAGAATAGTTCTGTCTTCAGAACTACTACTAATAGGGTCCAAACCAAAAATAAACAGAAGGAAATGGAATCTCATAAACGAAAATATAGTTTAAGAAATTCAATCACACAAGAGAATGTAATCTAACAAAAGAAATACAATTCAACTCAAAGAGCACAATCATACAAAAGAACACAATTGTTGCTGCTAAATTTGGCGTGGGGGCTAACAGATAGTATTTGTGAATTCTTAGGAAAACTAAATAGCAAACCTGTATACCTGTTCCGTCAGAGTTTGACGCTGACTCCTGCTATACACCTGCAAAAAGTGCGAGACATCGGGGTTATTCCCGGCGACGCACCCTCCAACGCTCAAGTCAATAATCAGGGAAGATTATGAAAGAGCGTAAAAACTGGCAAAAGATTGATTATCTCTCAATGGAGATGCATGGGGGGTATTTATAGGCACCGCTGGGATCAGATTAGGAATGTAATCCCGCTGTGGTTAGATAAGGAATGTAATTCCTAATCCCCAGTGAAGGGATAGACATGAATCAGGGCCGTTGAATAGGATTTAATCAGAAACCCTAATTCTATCCCTTCTGGACCGGGTTTGCTGTGGGTTGAAACCAGCACCCAGTTGAGCTGGATCCGTTTGCGGGTAATTGGGTCTTCGGGGAAGATAAACAGTACCCTGCTTCAGACCTGTTGATAGGTGAAATTACCGTTTTACCCCTAGGCTTCAAGATTTGTGCCCAATTTGGACGGTTCTGATTTAACCCCATTTTTAGCCATATCACGAGCCCCCCACTCCTAAAGACTGAGTTTGATCAGTCTTTGGGGAGTAGTTTAACTGTTTTAATGGCTAGTGGAGTTGTATCGGAGTCCAAATGGAGGGTTTTGAACCTCGAAGGGGGTAGTGAGGTGATTTTTGAAGCTGTAAGCTGCTCTTGAGCTTCTCCGGACATCCGGCAGTTTTTATCTATTTTTTCGGATTATTTATTTAGTTTTGCGATGTGTTAACTAGTCGTTCGGGGGTCTTATCAACACATTCTAGGTAATAATTGTTCGTTCAGGGGCTCAAAAATATTCTCCTGAATTTATAATTATTTTCTAGAATTTGTTGCTAATTTTTCCGAATTTTTAGTAATTTTTTCGCAATTTTTAAATAAATAAAACGATTAAAATAAATAAAAACCAATTTTTAATACCGATTTATAGCGTGGCGCGATCTGGGCCCTTGATCAGCGCCGAGCGCGATTTTCTTGGTGATCAGAAGACCCGTGCTCCTCGGCAGATAGTTTCTTCGTATACGATGGTCGGTTCCTCGTCCCTTCGGCTTGGCGGGTCGGCACATGGCTCGGAATTAGCCGAACTATGTGACGTGATCCTGTACGTCCATCTTAGTGCCTATCCCCAAAAAATGCTATCTTGTCGTTTAGTGAACGTGGGAAGATCTGAGCCTTCCATCATGACGAGCACGTTTTTTGACAAGATCCGACGGTTGAGGAGGGTCGGCAGATTTTTTCTCCATATACGAGGGTCGGTTCCTCGTCCCCTCGGCTCGACAGATCGGCACGCAGTTCGGAATCAGCCGAACCACGTGGCATGATCCTGTACGTCCATCTTAGCGCGTATCCCCAAAAAATGCTATCTTGTCGTTTAGTGAACGTGGCAAGATCTGAGCCGTCCATCATGACGAGCGCGTTTTTTGACAAGATCCGACGACTGAGGAGGGTTGGCAGGATTTTTTCTCCATATACGAGGGTCGGTTCCTCGTCCCCTCGGTTCGGAGGCACGGTGTCGTTAGCCGAGGTATGGAGTTGGCCGTTTTGAAGAGTCTTGGCTCTGGAGCATCGCGCCCTCCGGCTCAGTAGCTCGGCTGCTCAGCCAGGCTGTTCGGTAGCTCGGCTAGGCAGACCGGTGGCAGGAGGCTCGGAATGTACACGTGGTCAGATCTTGAGCGTCCATCATTGCGTGGATCACGAGGATTGGGTTTAGATCACGAGAAAACGTTATCTTGTTGTTTTGTGGGCGTGGCGTAATCTGAACTGTTCACCGAGTTTCGACACGAATTTTGGAGAGATCCGACGGTGATTTGGCCTCGGAAGAATTTTTCTCCATATATGAGGGTCGGTTCCTCGTCCCCTCGGCTCGGAAGCTTGGTGCTAATAGCCGAGGCATGGAGTTGGACATTTTGAAGCATCCTGGATTTGAAGCGTCATCGCCCTCCGGCTCGGCAGCTCGGCTGCTTAGCTAGGCTGTTCAGTAGCTCGGCTAGGCGAACCGGTGGCACGCAGCTCAGAAGGTACACGTGGTCAGATCTGGAGCATCCATCATTGCATGAATCACGAGGGCTGGGTTTAGATCACGAGAAAACGTTATTTTGTCGTTTTGTGAGCGTGGCGCAATCTGAACCGTTCATCGTGTCTTGACACGAATTTTGGAGAGATCTGACGGTGATTAAGCCTCGAAAGAATTTTTCTCCATATATGAGGGTCGGTTCCTCGTCCCCTCGGCTCGAAAGCTCGGTGTTGAAGCGGACTCAGTAGCTCGGCTACTTAACCAGACTGTTCGGTAGGTCGGCTAGGCGAACCGGTGGCCGAGTCGTGGACTTGAGCGCTTTGTGGAGTCTTTGTTGTGAAACTGAAACGTTGCAACTCTCCGCTTTGGTGCTTTGGCTTCTTAGCGGGCTTTTAAGTTCCCAAGGAGGCCCAACATCGCACTGGGGTTATAAGTTCTTACTCCCCCACCCCCAAGCTCATTTCTCACTTTTCACTCCAAGCTTTCACTTTTACTCTCTGTGCTTTCTGCTAGCGGCGATTTTTGCTCCAAGGCGGTTGCGTTAGCTGTCGCATGGGCCAGGAAATTTCCGGCGAGCTTATTCCAACCGTGAACGTCACTTCAAGGGCACGTCACTTCAAGGTCAGTCTACTTGCCTTAGCCTTTTTATAGAGATGTCAAGGGTGAACTCGGGGAGTGAGGCCTCGTCCTCGAGCGATAGTGGTGCCGAGGAGAGGAGGCAGATGGAGATCCGAAGGAAGGGGAAGCAATTAGCCGAGCCGTCTGTGGCCGAGGTGAGGAAGGAGAAGAAGAAGAGGAGGGTAGTGGCCCAATCTCCTGTGGTCGAGGTGATTGTGGAGAATCCGAGGCAAGCCCCTGAGACGGGCCGATACCCTTGTGTACTGTCCGGGCACGCTGGGGTTAGGCAGTACGAGGGCGACCTCATGAAGAAGGCAATCCTCGGTCAGTCGGAAGTTTACGAAGAGAACAACCCGGTTCTGACTACTGAGGCGGACGAAATTGGATCGGTGCTATTCGAGAGGGACCTGCTCTGGATCAGAAAAGGGTTCGCCATCCCTTCCGGAGTACAAGCTAATTCTCCCCGGCCCTGGGATGCGAGCAAACTCCAAGCTGTCGTCGTCGGATATGTGCATGTTCGACTACGACTCTCTGAACGCCGGACTGCGGTTTCCCTTGCACCCCTTCATTCGTCTGGTCCTCGGGTAGTACTACCTTGCGCCGACCCAATTCATGCCGAACATGTGGCGCCATGTGAACGCCTTCCTGCTGCAGTGCCGCAACGCCGAGGTTGAGCCGGATCTGACGGTCTTCCGAAGCATGTATCGGATAAACCGGATGCACAAGACCGAACATCGATACTACCTGGCGCCGAGGAAAGGCGTTCGGATTATAGAGAACCCGGACTCGATCAAAGGCTGGAAGGAGAAGTTATTCATATTGAGGGAGCCATCGATGCTGCAAGTTCCGAGCTGATGGAAAGTAGAGGTGCCAAAGTTCGCGAGGGCCGACCCGGAACTGACTGCGGCCGAGGAGGAAGTGGCGAGGAAGATCGTGGCTCTCCCGATGTTGAGTTGGAGGGAGATGACTGAGGAGGTGCTATATGGGTCAGGCCTTAGTCCGATCGACCCGAGTACGCTCCTGACATCTCGTATTTTTTTTCTAAGTCTTTAGCTCATTTCACTAACTCTCAATTTGCTTGCTGTCCGATACAAAGGCGCCGAAGATGGATTTTTTGGCCATGATGAATGAGAGGGGTAAGGTCGCCAATGGGAGGAAGAGGAAGATGCCGAGCACAACTGCTTCGTCAGGCCGGCCCCCCAAGGTTGCTTCGACCATTACTCTGCCTCCCCCGGTTGCTGAGGTCCCCTCGTCAACGGTGGTTGTTATCGAAGAGCCCTCGGCTCCTGTCGCTTCTACCCCGGTCGGTGAGTCCTTCGACATCTCTGCGGCGTTGTCGCTTGAGGCTCCGCCACTGACTGCTCAGGCCGAGGTAATCTTGATCGAGCAGCACAAGCAGCTGTTCGTTTCGAACTGGCGGGTTAAAAATCATGATGGATTCCTCAGGAACTCGCAGATGTCGTTGCAGGTCGTCAAACACTTGGCGACCCCGAAAGATCGAGCCGCGCTGAAGGCGGGGACGGTCGGCGATGACACCTATGAGGTTGCTCGGTCGCTCGTATCGGTAAGTTTCTCTTGAGAATTTCTTTAAGTCTGTCATTCGGCACTTATCTTGTGCTCACCATTGTTTTGTATTGGCAGGCCACTTGTCACTTCAACCATCTCCTTGAAGCGTTCGCTGAACAGGAGAAGGAGTTGAAGGCCGCCAGTGATAAAGACAGGGCGGACAAGGTGAAGGCGGTTCGACAGCTCGAAGCAGAGCAGAGGCGAGCCGAGGGCTTAGAGGTCCAGGTTGCCGATCTTGTGGCCGACCTGGAGCGAGTAAAGAGGCGGCTCACTGAGGAGTCTGCCAAAGCCGCCAAGGCTGCCGAGGAGCTGGCGACGACAGCCAAGGCTCTGGCCGAGGTGAAGGCGGAGAAGGAGGCCTTGGCAACGAAGATCAAGGCCGAGGTCATGGCCGAGGCGAAGAAGCACATGGCCTCGAACATGGAGAAGTCCTACCAGAGGGCGCTCGACCACGTTCAGGACCGCATCCCCGACTTCGAGCGGGTCGGCTACAGGCTATGGCTCGGGTCCGCATCAGACGGCGAGGAGGGGGAAGGCGAAGAGGAGGAAGGTGACGAGGGAGAGGGCGACGGCGACGAGGAGGTGGTCACCGATGTAGTGGTGACAAACCCCCAGGCCGGGGCGAGAAATGAGGGGTCGTCCGGCGAAGCGCCTGTGGTCGAGCCGATGACGCAGATGGACCCCTAATCTTCTCGTCGTCTTTTTTTTTGTTTTCCTTTCAAAAATGTAACGCCTTTTTGCGGACTGGCCACCGCTTCTTCTTTTTATGAATGAAAATTTTATTTCAAATTTGTCCAAGTGTTTGGGTCAGTGTATAGTCTCCCAATTGTGACGTTCTTGTATTTCAGATCCTCGATCATGCCCCCAATACCATAGCAGCTCGGCGTCGTGCCGAGCTATTTAAGCAATCTCGCGAGGCTCGACTCGAGGGTGTGATCGAGCTGATCCGAAGAATGTCGCTCAACGTAGAGAAGAAGTACAGTGAGCTTCTGGCCGAGGTTCATCACCTACGGATAGTCGAGGAGGAGTTCTCAACGAAGGAGGAGGAGCTAGCCTCGGTGCGGGACCAAGCGAGACGAGCTCGTGAGGAAGGTCGAACAGCTGTAGAGGGTCACGGTTGACAAGCGCATCGAGGTGACTAACTTACGTCGTATTATATCCGACAGCGCTGAGTGCCCCGGTTCGGCAAAACTCCCTCGATTCAAGATAATGGTTAAGGACGACACTCTGAAGGATAGGATCGTTGAGCTCGAGGAGGTGGCTCGACTGAAGCCTCAGCCTGTGAGGGCTAATGTCCGCAGCACTTCTTGCACTCGCGAGGAGAGGGAACGGGGGATCACCTTTTATGAGCTAGCGACTCGTGGCCAAGTTATTGGTCGGACAGCAGCCGACGCACAAAGCGAAGTAGCTGTTAGCTCGAGTGGAGCCTCGGTCGGAGCCACCGTTAGGATTAGTGGCGAGGCGGCTTCGCAGTTCGTCGGCCTAGAGACAAGCTCGGAGATAAAAAGATGGAAACCCCGATTGTCTCTTAATCGGAACGTCCCTGTCTCGATGAGGCACTGAACGAGTTGCATCGTGCCTTTTACTTCTTGCATCGTCTCCTTGTTGTAATGACATAGCTTGTAAATTTGTCAAGTTGTTTTTTCGCTGTAACTCTTTGCCTTGTAAATTTATCACTTTGTTTCAATAAAATCGATGTTGCGTTGCGCTTGTTGTGCCGTAGTTTCCCTACTCGAACCATAAGGACCCCTAGTTATCTTCTTCGAGTGTTTTAGCTGCGGAACTTTAGTTTTTTGCTCGGAGTATACCAAGGCGACTGTGTGCTTCCGAGGTGCGATAGCTCGGACATCAGACTCTGCCCACGTGGCAACATCTAGACGGTCGATCATGATCGTGGTACGTATCACGAGGTGGGAGGCACGAGTTCCAAGAAAACACTATCTTGTCGTTTGTGGACACGTGGCACGATCTGATCCGCTGATCAAGTCCTAGCATACATTTTGAGATGATCTAATGGTGCAATTTGTTCGGCGGAATTTTTCTCCATATGTGGGGGTCGGTCCCTCGTCCGCTCGGCTCGGGGTATATGGGTTAGCGCAATCGAGCCGAACTCTGGACTCCGAACCACCGTTAGAGTTGCTCGACGGTTGAGGGAGCAGCTCCGAACGGCGACCTACTTCTAGCTCGCTTACGAGCGAACTTGCGAAGTAGGATCGAGCCGAGTGTTGGACTCCGAACCATCGTTAGAGTTTCTCGACGGTTGTGGGAGCAATTCCGAACGGCGACCTACTTCTAGCTCGCTTACGAGCGAACTTGCGAAGTAGGATCGAGCCGAGTGTTGGACTCTGAACCATCGGTAGAGTTGTTCAACGGTTGTGGGAGCAGTTCCGAACAGCGACCTACTAATAGCTCGCTTACGAGCGAACTTGCGAAGTAGGATCGAGCCGAGTGTTGGACTTCGAACCATCGGTAGAGTTGTTCAACGGTTGTGGGAGCAGTTCCGAACAGCGACCTACTTCTAGCTCGCTTACGAGCGAACTCGCGAAGTAGGATCGAGCCGAGTGTTGGACTCCGAACCATCGGTAGAGTTGTTCAACGGTTGTGGGAGCAGTTCCGAATGGCGACCTACTTCTAGCTCGCTTACGAGCGAACTTGCGAAGTAGGATCGAGCCGAGTGTTGGACTCCGAACCATCGGTAGAGTTGTTCAACGATTGTGGGAGCAGTTCCGAGCGGCGACCTACTTCTAGCTCGCTTACGAGCGAACTTGCGAAGTAGGATCGAGCCGAGTGTTGCACTCCGAACCATCGGTAGAGTTGTTCAACGGTTGTGGGAGCAGTTCCGAACGGCGACCTACTTCTAGCTCGCTTACGAGCGAACTTGCGAAGTAGGATCGAGCCGAGTATTGCACTCCGAACCATCGGTAGAGTTGTTCAACGGTTGTGGGAGCAGTTCCGAACGGCGACCTACTTCTAGCTCGCTTACGAGCGAACTTGCGAAGTAGGATCGAGCCGAGTGTTGGACTCTGAACCATCGGTAGAGTTGTTCAACGGTTGTGGGAGCAGTTCCGAACGGCGACCTACTACTAGCTCGCTTACGAGCGAACTTGCGAAGTAGGATCGAGCCGAGTGTTGGACTCCGAACCATCGGTAGAGTTGTTCAACGGTTGTGGGAGCAGTTCCGAACAGCGACCTACTTCTAGCTCGCTTACGAGAGAACTCGCGAAGTAGGATCGAGCCGAGTGTTGCACTCCGAACCATCGGTAGAGTTGTTCAACGGTTGTGGGAGCAGTTCCGAACGGCGACCTACTTCTAGCTCGCTTACGAGCGAACTTGCGAAGTAGGATCGAGCCGAGTGTTGCACTCCGAACCATCGGTAGAGTTGTTCAACGGTTGTGGGAGCAGTTCCGAACGGCGACCTACTTCTAGCTCGCTTACGAGCGAACTTGCGAAGTAGGATCGAGCCGAGTGTTGCACTCCGAACCATCGGTAGAGTTGTTCAACGGTTGTGGGAGCAGTTCCGAACGGCGACCTACTTCTAGCTCGCTTACGAGCGAACTTGCGAAGTAGGATCGAGCCGAGTGTTGGACTCTGAACCATCGGTAGAGTTGTTCAACGGTTGTGGGAGCAGTTCCGAACGGCGACCTACTACTAGCTCGCTTACGAGCGAACTCGCGAAGTAGGATCGACCCGAGTGTTGGACTCCGAACCATCGGTAGAGTTGTTCAACGGTTGTGGGAGCAGTTCCGAATGGCGACCTACTTCTAGCTCGCTTACGAGCGAACTTGCGAAGTAGGATCGAGCCGAGTGTTGGACTCCGAACCATCGGTAGAGTTGTTCAACGGTTGTGGGAGCAGTTTCGAACGGCGACCTACTTCTAGCTCGCTTACGAGCGAACTTGCGAAGTAGGATCGAGCCGAGTGTTGGACTCTGAACCATCGGTAGAGTTGTTCAACGGTTGTGGGAGCAGTTCCGAACGGCGACCTACTTCTAGCTCGCTTATGAGCGAACTTGCGAAGTAGGATCGAGCCGAGTTGTTCAACGGTTGTGGGAGCAGTTCCGAACGGCGACCTACTTCTAGCTCGCTTACGAGCGAACTTGCGAAGTAGGATCGAGCCGAGTGTTGCACTCCGAACCATCGGTAGAGTTGTTCAACGGTTGTGGGAGCAGTTCCGAACGGCGACCTACTTCTAGCTCGCTTACGAGCGAACTTGCGAAGTAGGATCGAGCCGAGTGTTGCACTCCGAACCATCGGTAGAGTTGTTCAACGGTTGTGGGAGCAGTTCCGAACGGCGACCTACTTCTAGCTCGCTTACGAGCGAACTTGCGAAGTAGGATCGAGCCGAGTGTTGGACTCTGAACCATCGGTAGAGTTGTTCAACGGTTGTGGGAGCAGTTCCGAACGGCGACCTACTACTAGCTCGCTTACGAGCGAACTCGCGAAGTAGGATCGAGCCGAGTGTTGGACTCCGAACCATCGGTAGAGTTGTTCAACGGTTGTGGGAGCAGTTCCGAATGGCGACCTACTTCTAGCTCGCTTACGAGCGAACTTGCGAAGTAGGATCGAGCCGAGTGTTGGACTCCGAACCATCGGTAGAGTTGTTCAACGGTTGTGGGAGCAGTTCCGAACGGCGACCTACTTCTAGCTCGCTTACGAGCGAACTTGCGAAGTAGGATCGAGCCGAGTGTTGGACTCTGAACCATCGGTAGAGTTGTTCAACGGTTGTGGGAGCAGTTCCGAACGGCGACCTACTTCTAGCTCGCTTACGAGCGAACTTGCGAAGTAGGATCGAGCCGAGTGTTGGACTCCGAACCATCGGTAGAGTTGTTCAACAGTTGTGGGAGCAGTTCCGAACGGCGACCTACTTCTAGCTCGCTTACGAGTGAACTTACGAAGTAGGATCGAGCCGATTGTAACCCCTGTTTTTCACTTTTGGTATTTTTTGAGGGTATTTTTCATTTTAGTGAATTATTATTTTCCACTGTATTTTCGGAACAATAAATTTAATTATTTTTATTCTATAATATTTTTCTGGTAGGTTTGACCTCCTTTTGCTCTATTTGTGCGCCGTTTGGCCGTTTTTCGACATTTTGAGCTCTTTTCCTCAATTTCTAGATTCCGTTCATGTATAAATATTATTTTAAGGTCATGGTGGATTTTTAGAAGAGTTTTGACCAATTTAAGATTTTTGGCCCTTAAGGAGATTTTTAGGAGCTATAGGATTCATTGTATTTTGTATTCCCATTCGAAATCTACCCAATATCCATTACCCAATTGTATACCTATTGTTTCATATTGATATCCACTACCCATTAACCCACATTTGATCTCCTATATATATCCCTAATACTAAATTAATCCCTAACCCTAATCTTTCTCTCTCCCTCTCCTAATTGTAACCGGCTCCCCTCTTCCTCTCAATTCAGATCCGGCCTGCATCTTTTCCATTCCAAAACTGAGCCATCCCCTCTCCTACTCCTTGCAAATCCCACCATACAAACCACCATCCATCTATACAAACCTCCATACATCAAAAACCCCTTCTCTCCTCCCTTTGTGTGGCCGAACCCTACCCAAACCAGCACCCACCTTCAAGAACAGCCCCCCCTCTTCATCCCTTGCTGATTTGGAGTTGTGGGTAGCGTCCGTTTGAGTTCGTGCTTCAAGAAGACGATCGTAGGCAAGATTCGGTTCGTGGGTTCGCTTGGAATCACGCGTGGAAGGACTTTTGCATGTGGGTTTTCTTTGCTAGGCTTCTTGGCGCCGTGTTCATCGTCAACAAGGCAAGTAACTTGTACTTAAATTTCTTAGGTTGATACAAGTAGAAAGTTCACACATAGGATAGGTTGAGACTAGAGACGGACAAAGATCATATTTTTAATTGTTGGTTTTGTCTCTAATGTTCAAAACAGGCCATAGACGACTTAGGACATGGAATTTGATAGGTTTGTGCCTTAGGATTCACCCAAACGCGATTTTTATCGCATATGTGACATATTGTATACCCGATGTATGTTTGAACACCCATATGAGAAATACTAGATTTTTACATGTTAGATATCCTCCATTATGACATTTGGACAATGGGTAGACAGCGTTTTGAATTTGGAAGAGTTTTGATGATTTTTGAGGAAGTTATGATGTTTTGAAGTTTGGTTGAGAAATCTGGAAATTTGGATTGAACTGGATTGATTGCTGTTGTTACCTGGATTAGAGTCCGAATCTCAACATGGCTATTTCTGAGTAATTTGTAGAGAATTGAATCTAATTTCTAATCCCACTAGTTTCACCCTGTTTGGAGTTCGTATGAATTAGTTATGATTATTTTAGTGACTGTATGCCGGTAGTTCCCAGATTTATTTCGGGGTAGATTTTATCACCAATTTATTTTCAAGATCCAAGTTAGACCTAATTTCATGCCACAAGATTTTGTCCAGTGTTTCAATATGATGTTAGGTAGTTCTCTGATTTTTGTGGTAATTAAAAGATGAGTTTTGAGTGATACCTTACATCCTTTTCTATAGATCGCTTTTGCTGTAAACTGCGTGTGATTGTATGTTGAATGCCGTGTTCACCTTATTTCTAATTACTGTATGAATATTTCATGTGAGATATGAAAGTTAGGTAATTGTGTATACTTTCATCCCGTTTTGGCGGAAGTGGATTTTGATGCGCTGTTTGCAAGATGTGTTCCATTTTGTACAGTGGTGTTGAAGAATTCCAGATCCATCAAAACTGTGTTATGTGTTACTTTCTATTTTTTAAAACATACCTATACTTTCTGGAAAAATATGAAAATTTATATTTTGAGAATACACCTATAGGGGATTACCCCAGAATTTTTGTGGATTTAATTGATGAACTTGTATGCTGTTTTCATGTGGTTTAAGTTATTCCCCTGTTTTCTGGCTGTACTTGAAAACTGTGTTGGAATGTGGTTTAAGTCGAGATGTCGTGAACTAGTATATGGATTTATTATACCGTTAGAAGCGTGTGGAAGTCTAGTTTCCAGATCCTTTGACGGATCATGATTTGCATGCCTGTAGATCTTTGGATCACTGTTTTTGTACAGACTGGTCTTGCTGTCCTGATTATAAACATACACTAAGTTGCTCGTATTAGTGATTGTTTGGTTCCTATACTTGCTGATTTAATTTCCTGAGTCTAAACCTGATTATAACCTGTTAATTTGACATCATTTAGTACACTCTCATGCCTGTTGATGATCTTAATAATAAAAGTAACTAAGCCGGGGTTTATGCGAAAGATCTAATAGTGGATAATTCGGAAACGTTTACTCGGAAGGGGGCCCGTGTTTCCCATTTTGCTGCATGGACCTGTTGGTTCATGTACCTGTTACCTGTTGCTGCACGTACCTTTTGGTCGTGTACCTGTTGCTGCATGGACCTTTGGTTCATGTAACTGTTACCTGTTGCTGCACGTACCTATTGGTCGTGTACCTGTTGCTTCATGAACCTGTTGCTGCATGAATCGGATGATTCGTGTACCTGTTATAATTCATGAACCTGTTTCCTGTACCTGAGTATACTGCCCTCTATGGTCCACTATGAAATCTAAAGCGAAACTGCATTGACTGTAACAACCATGTGATAAAAAGATGGCACATGAAGTGTTACCTAGATAGTAATAATACAAGATATTAATACATGATTACCTGTTACCTGTATACCTGTTACCTGTTACCTGATATTCCTGTTACCTGTTTTCCTGACACTTGATATAGATTTACCAGATTTACCTGAATACCTGAT
Organism: Hemerocallis citrina; assembly: GCA_017893485.1. Classification (NCBI taxonomy): domain Eukaryota; kingdom Viridiplantae; phylum Streptophyta; class Magnoliopsida; order Asparagales; family Asphodelaceae; genus Hemerocallis; species Hemerocallis citrina. The sequence goes on along the minus strand of CM030359.1, from coordinate 190,285,978 downwards.
AATTATAGATGATACATGTTTAACTGTTGACACTTGACATATGTTTACCTATACCTGTTAGTATATCCTGTGATTAGATAGTGTCCATGTGCTTGTATCCTATTCTATTTGTGACCCGGACTTGCCATTGACGGGTACTGTGTTTTCTCTTTTCCTTTTTCCTGCATTATGTGAATTGCAGATTTTGGAGGACAGGTTCCTAAAGGTATTGGCAAGATGATGGGCTAGAGGCTGAAATTTTGCTATTACTATTCTTGTTGCTTATTTGGGACAAAATTGTATTTTGAGACTTGTATTATTTCTTGTATTTGGGCGATGTGACCCAGGATTATTTGTGTATTTCAGATCATGACTATTTGAGATTAATGCATTTTATTTCAAGTATTCTTGTTGGTATTTGGTTCATATGTGCATGTGGTTGATTTTTCTGGCTTCCGACTCTGATTTTACTGTGACATGTTGTAAAGATTTCTTGAAACAGCTTAAGGATGATAATAATCATTCGCTGGGCTTTTGTTACGTACTCGTATTCTGTATTTTTGGGAAGCGGGGCGTGACACCGAGTGTTGGACTCCGAACCATCGGTAGAGTGAAGAGTGAAGGCGGAGAGATATAAGCGCTTTTTATAAGTAAAATATGAAAAAAATTTCTTTATTGATGACTAATGGCCGGTTGCATCTAAAGTTGCGAGCCGTTATTACAAGAGAAAAATAAAAGAAAATCATTACAAGTAATAGGAGAGGAATGGTTCGACATCTCGAAATACTCAGAGAGGCGTTGGTGCTCTCTCTTGGTATTTTAAGAGATGGTCGGCATTCCAAGTCCTGGGGATCTCGCTGCCTTCGAGATCTTCTAGTCTGTATGTGCCGGGGCGGACTACTTTGGCGATCTTGTGCTCTTCTGACCTGGGAATGAGATGGCCAACTTTCTGAGGATCAGGTCCCATTCTTTGAGGTCCGTGGGGCGGACTCTCTTGTTGTATGCCAACTCGATCCTTCTTCGGTAGCTTTGTTGACGAATGGCAGCTCTTTCTCGGATCTCATCTATCAGGTCTAGACTTGCTCGGAGCTCTCTGGCATTTTGCTCTTCTTCATAAACTATTATACGAGGAGAGGGTATTCCGATTTCTAGGGGGATGATGGCCTCGGACCCATAGGTGAGATTAAATGGGCTCTCTCCTGTGGGGGTCCGTTTTATGGTGCGGTAGTTCCACAGCACGTTGGGAAGCTGATCGACCCATAAGCCTTTGGAACACCTATCTAACCTCTTCTTAATGCCGGAAAGGATCTGTCGGTTAGCATTTTCGGCTTGGCCATTCGACTGGGGATGAGAAACGGAGGAGAACCGATGTTGGATGGCAAGGTCTTCGCATAGAGCTCGGAAGGCAGCCCCGGTGAACTGTGTTCCGTTGTCTGTTATCAGGACCCTAGGGATGCCGAATCGGCAGATCACGCTCTTCCAAAAGAACTGAACAACCTTGTTCTTGGTGATCGTGGCCAAGGGCTCAGCCTCTATCCATTTCGAGAAGTAGTCGATCACTACGACTAAGAATTTGAACTGTCCGGGAGCTGGTGGAAATGGCCCTAGTAAATCCATCCCCCACATTGCAAAGGGGATCGGACTTGATAGGGAAGTGAGTGGAGCTTGTGGAAGGCGTCGGATGTCGGAGTACTTCTGACAGGAGCTGCATTGCCGAACGTGCCGTTCGGCGTCTCGTAGGATAGTGGGCCAGAAATATCCGTAATTCAACACTTTGCGGGCTAGAGCTCTGGACCCCGAATGTGCCCCTGCCGATGCCCTCATGAAGTTCTTGCAGGGCGTAGTCGGCTTACCCGGGGGAGAGGCATCTCAGGTAAGGCCGGCCGTCTACCTGTGTGAAGGAGCGTTTATATAGGATACCTCTGATTAGTGTGTAACGCTCAGCTCGGGTTCTCACTCTTCGAGCTTCCTTGGGATCCTTGGGGAGGAGTCCATCCCTTAAGAATTCGACGAGGGGTTTCATCCAGTTGTCTTCGAGCAGGATAGGCAGCGACTCCATAGAGTCGGGAGTTTCGTCCTCTATACTTGGCTTCAGAAGGACCTTTGTCAAGACGGTCTGCTCGAGACCTTGAAGTGAGGAAGAGGCTAGTTTGGAGAGGCCGTCGGCTTGAGCATTTTCTTCCCGGGGTATGCGTTGGATGAAGGCTTCTTCAAACAATGCCATGAGGTTCCTGACCTTGGCTAAGTATTTAACCATCCTGTCATCACGTGCTTCATATTCGCCGAGGAACTGATTCACGACTAGCTGAGAGTCGCTAAAGATCCTGAGGCGTTGCGCCCCTGCGTTGCGAGCCATTCCAAGGCCGGCTATGAGTGCCTCGTATTCTGCTTCGTTGTTAGAGGCCTTGAAGTTGATACGGAGGGAGTATTGGAGGATGAAATCATCTGGGCCTGCCAGAATGACCCCTGCCCCGCTTCCCTCATTGCAGGAGGATCCGTCCACATAAACCGACCAGACGGGTGGTCCCTTCACTGTTTGGCTGGACTCGGGGATGGTACTTTCAACTATGAATTCTGCTAAGGCCTGAGCCTTGATCGCAGTCTGAGGCTGATAAGTTATATCGTGCTGGCTCAGCTCGATAGACCACTTCATAAGGCGACCCGAGGTCTCTGGCTTATGGAGGACCTGCTTCAGCGGTTGGTCGGTTAGAACGACCACCGAATGGGACTAAAAGTACAGGCGAAGCTTTCTCGCGGCCATCACCAGGGCATAAGCCATCTTTTCTATCTTCGGGTAGCGGAGTTCGGCATCCCGAAGTACTTTGCTCACATAGTAAATGGGCTTTTGAGCCCGGTCTTCTTCCCTTACTAAAACGGCACTGAGAGTCTGTTCGGAGGCTGCTAGGTAGAGGTAGAGGGGTTCTCCAGGAATTGGTTTGCTGAGGAGAGGAGGATTGACGAGGTAAGCCTTGAGCTGGTCGAAGGACTCCTGTTGCTGTTGTCCCCATTCAAAACCTTTAGCCCCCCTGAGGGCCTTGAAGAAGGGGAGGCATTTCTCCCCGGACTTCGAGAGAAAATGCCCTATGGCGGCCAAGCGGCCTGTTAACCTCTGAACTTCCTTAACATTCTTGGGAGGGGCCATGTCTAATATGGCCTTGATTTTCTCAGGGTTTGCTTCAATTCCTCGTTGGCTAACCATGAAGCCGAGGAACTTTCCTAACGAGACTCCGAACGCACACTTGTTCGGATTGAGTCTCATGTTGTGCTTTCTCAGAACATCAAACGCCTCTTGGAGGTCGGTTACATGATCGGGACCTCGGATGCTTTTTACAAGCATGTCGTCAACATATACTTCCATATTGCGGCCGATTTGAGCTTGGAAAACCTTGTTGACGAGGTGTTGGTATGTGGCTCCTGCATTCTTCAAACCGAAGGGCATTACCCTGTAGCAATAGAGGCCCTAGTCGGTCACGAATGAGGTCTTCGGGATATCCGGAGGGAACATCCGAATCTGGTTGTAGCCTGAGAAGGCATCCATGAAGCTGAGGAGCTTATGTCCCGAGGTGGCATCAATCAGAGTGTCAATACTCGGAAGAGGAAAGGGATCCTTGGGGCAAGCCTTGTTGAGATCGGTATAATCGATACAAATTCTCCAAGTCCCATTGGACTTCTTCACCATTACTACAATCGACAACCACTCAGGATAGTTCACCTCTTGTATGAACCGGGCCTTCAAGAGCTTGTCCACCTCCTCTTTTATAGTTAGCTGGCACTCAGTGGTGAACTTGCGCCTCTTCTGCTGAACCGGTTTAGACCCCGGAACAACGCTGAGGCGGTGGACTAAGAGTTCTTCGGAAATTTCGGGCATGTCTGCAGCTGACCAAGCGAAGAGGTCTCGGTTCCTTCGGATGCACTGTACAATGTCCGAGCATAGGGCGGACGGGAGGGTCTTGCTAACAAAGAACTTGCGAGTTGGATCCTGCTCTGAGAAGAGCACTTCCTCCAATTCATCCACCGGCTCGGACGTCGGTCGGGCAGCATCTTGGGGGATTTCCAGAGTTTCTAAGGAGAGGACGGGACCGAGGGTAGAGGTCATGTAGCACTTGCGGGCCGTTTCCTGATTGCCTTTTACTTCCCCTACCCCGGCCCGAGTGGGAAACTTCATTTTGAGGTGATAGGCGGAAGGGACGGCTTCAAGGGCAGCTAGGCTGGGCCAACCTAGAATGGCATTGTAGGCTGTGGGGACATCTACGACCATGAAGTCTATCGACTCCGTTCGGGTAGTAGGAGTTATGCCAGCGGTTACGTCGAGGGTGATCACCCCTTCAATAGTCACTGGCACTCCCGTGAACCCATGGAGCGTATAGCCGGCGGGCTTGAGTCTGTCTCGGGAGAGCTTTAGGCTTTTAAAAGTGGCGAGGAAGAGGATGTTAACGGAGCTGCCATTGTCCACTAGGATCCTCCCCACTTTGAAGTTCGCCATGTGGAGGCTAATGACGAGTGCGTCACAATGAGGGGTGCGAACACCTTCAAGATTTTCGTCTGAGAATGTGACGGGCACTCCGAGGCCTTTGGGAGGAGGGGTGGCACGAACCGAATTGACTTCTCTTATAAATGCCTTTCGAGAGGAGTTTGAGGAGCCCCCCATTGGGCCCCCATGAATGAGGTGTAGGACACGCTCCTCTTCGAAGTCGGGCGTTTCATCGCGTTCCGGGCGCTTATTACCCCCCCGAGGCGGGGGAGGAAGGTTGGCTCGGTCCTTTCTCACGAATCTGGTCAGCTGCCCACTCTGGATGAGGGCTTCTATCTCATTCTTCAAGGCCCGACAATCATTGGTGTCGTGGCCATGGTCCCGGTGATAACGGCACCACTTCTCTTTATTCCTTTTCTTGGCAGGGGTGTTCATCCTCGGAGCAGGAGGAATGATCCCTTCCTTCTCAACTTCCATCAGAATGGTCGAGACATTGGTGGTGAGAGGAGTAAATTTCTGGAACCTGGGGGGAGGTCGGTGCTGGCTGGCATTATCCTTCTGGAGCTTCTTAGATCCTTCCTCTTCTGTTCCCTTTCTCTTAAACCCGGAGGAAGACCCCTCCAAGTTGGGGCGGTGCTCAGGCTTCTTCGGCCCGAATGTACTTTTCACTTCGGAGGAGGAGGTCAGAGAAGTTCTGTGGGGGCTTCTTGGCGAGGGAGGAGCGAAGGTTGGAATTGAGGACATTGGATTGAAATGCTGCTGCAGCGACCGACTGGTCGAGGGATGCTATGGACCTGGCTTCAGCTGTGAACCTCTTAACATAGTCTCTTAACTTCTCAGCCTTTTTCAGGTGGAGGTACAGTAGTGAGATGCTGGTCTTCTCAAATCTACGACTACTTACAAAATGGGTAACGAAGAGGGTCTCGAATTGCTCGAAGGAGAATATTGAGGATGGGGCGAGGCGAGAGTACCATTCTCGAGCCGGACCCTTGAGAGTTGCGGGGAAGGTTTTACAGAGCAGAGCATCGGAAGCTTGATGGATGAGCATTAGGGTCTTGAAGCTCTCGATGTGATCGACGGGCTCAGTCTCCCCGGAGTAGGTCTCAAATTGAGGAGGCTTGAAGCCAATTGGTACAGGTGCATCCATTATGGTTTGGGAAATAGGAGGTCTGCTAGGACGAAGAGTCCTTCCTCTAAGTTCTTCTTCTCGGTCTAACTAAACCAAGCGCCTCTCCATCTCATGGAGACGGCGGTACACAGCGTCGTCCCTTCGACGGTAATCAGCCGAGCCTCTAGACTCGTCTTCGTACGAGGGAGAGCGGGGGCTACGACGACGGTATCTCCTGGAGCGGCGAGGACTTTGCACATGCCGGGAGTTGCTGGGAGCTGGAGGAGGAGATGGGGACCGTCGGCGAGGACTTCGGAGCGGAGGAGGAGAGGGGATCTTGGGTGCATTGGTGTTGGGACGGAGATTGAGAGCTTGTAGGACGGTCGCTTGGAACTGCTGGAACTCGGTACAGGTGATGGGTGCCTCATCGTTCCTAGGCTGTTGTCGACCTGCAGGGGAGGGTGGCCTTCTTCTGTAACGCTCGGGGGACTCTCTCCGCCCCCTTCGGGTAGGGGACCTTCTGTATTCTCGGTGGTGAGGAGACCGCTCATTCGGACGGTATTGGCGGGAGGTTCCCTCTCGGGCCCGCTTTTAATCCAGATGGCGGCGAAGATCCTCATCCTTCTGCCGATTGAGGATGGTGTGGTGGTGATCGGAAGCTCAGGGATGGTGAGAGGCCATATAGTCTTAAGAGGCGTTATGGATGGAGACGTGGTCCGGATGGAGAGGCTGTTTCTGCGGATTGGGACCCTTGGGAGGCTGTTGGTTCTGAGGAGCAGGCGGGCCCTGTTGGAGTGGGTCCTCCGCCTGAGGAAGAAGTTGCCCCTGCTGTTGAGCGGGTTGAGGGGGAACTTCTTGTTGCTGATCGGGGTTGGATCCTCGGTTGGACCCTCTGGATCTGACTTTCCTAGGAGGCATGGCTGGAGAAGATCTGACCAACGGGAAGAGGGGAGGTTGCTATTCGTTAGTTTCCCACAGACGGCGCCAATCTGTTGCCGCTAAATTTGGTGTGGGGGCTAACAGATAGTATTTGTGGATTCTTAGGAAAACTGAATAGCAAACCTGTATACCTGTTCCGTCAGAGTTTGACGCTGACTCCTGCCGTACACCTGCAAAAAGTGCGAGACACCGGGGTTGTTCCCGGCGACGCACCCTCCGACGCTCAAGTCAGTAATCAGGGAAGATTATGAAAGAGCGTAAAAACTGGCAAAAGATTGATTACCTCTCAATGGAGATGGATGGGGGGTATTTATAGGCGCCGCTAGGATCAGATTAGGAATGTAATCCCCCTGTGGTTAGATAAGGAATGTAATCCCTAATCCCCAGTGAAGGGATAAATATGAATTAGGGCCGTTGATTAGGATTTAATCAGAAACCCTAATTTTATCCCTTCTGGACCGGGTTTGCTGCAGGTTGAAACCCGCACCCAGTTGAGGTGGATCCGTTTGCGGGTAAATGGGTCTTCGGGGAAGATAACCAGTACCCGCTTCAGACCCGTTTGTAGGTGAAATTACCGTTTTACCCCTAGGCTTCAAGATTTTTGCCCAATTTGGACGGTTCCGATTTAACCCCATTTTTAGCCATATCAACAATCATACAAAAGTTCAGGAAAAACCTTTCGCATGCGATCCTCCGACTCCCAAGCTCCCGCTGCGCACTCTGATAACTTGCCATCGGAACCAAGCTGCAACAACCCCTGAATCTCTGCATCTAGCTTCTGACCTTCCATAATCTGCTTCAACCTTCTAAGGATCAGTAGCCACTTCCTCCTTAGAAAGGACATGACCAAGAAAAGCTAACTCAAGCTTGCAGCTCAATGAGATCAATACCAAATAATCTCCTACCAATCTCGATATCACAGTGCTAGTAATATTGATCAGCAATCAATTCTTTCCCTGATGGTGTTGCCACCGTCAAGGCTCTGCCTGGAAACACCTTAGGTACCACACCTATGACTTAAGAAAAAATTGGGGGACACAAATGTATGCAAGAACCAATGTCAAATAAAACAAAAAACTTTTGTTTTTATTCCATTAATCAAAACAAATTCTATTACATGGAGAATGATACTCAAATCTCCAATTTATTCACAAACAAAGTTTTACTTAACACATAAATGAATGAATTCAAAATTCTTGCACACCCTGGATCACATCACTGAGTTACCCGCATCCTCCTCAGTCAATGTGAACACTCACCCCTGCCTCAGAACTTTGTCTCCGCCTGCACCATCCTTCTTCAACCGCGAATAGTTTGGTCTGAGATGCCCTTCATGACCACACTGATAACAAACCTGCGCCCTCCGAGACTTGGTGCATGCTGCTTGATAATGACCTGCCTCCCCACAGTTGAAACAAGTCATGCCTTGAATCACAGGTGCCTTCTGCACTGACCTACTGAACTTGCCATGCTTCGCTGGCAACTCCTTCTCACTCTGATTATCTGCTGGCCTCTTGTTCTTGTTCTAGGTCTCCTACTTCTTCAGGAATTGGTCCATATCCTCTTCTATCATAGCTGCTCTCCTGACCAGCTTATCAAAGCTCCTGATGCCCAAAGGAATCATCTTCGACCTCAAATTTGGCCTCAAGCCCTGCTCAAACTTCTTGGCCTTCTTCGCTTCATCCACAATCAGCTCTGGTGCAAACCTTGACAGCTGGACGAATTTAGTCTCATATTCGCGCACTGTCATGCTGCCTTGCTACAGGTTCAAGAATTTCATTGCCTTCTTCTTCTGAATATCCAGAGAAACAAAACAATCCGTGAACTCATCCAGAAAAACCTCCCAAGTCACTTGCTGATCTCCAAACGTCCTCTTCACTGACTACTACCAAACACCAGCATCCTTCTCTAACTGCATTGCATCCAATTTCATCTTATTGACTATTGGAGTCTCTAAGACTTCAAAGACCATCTCGATCTGTCTAATCCAATCATCAGCCCTATCTGGATCAGACTGCCCCTCAAACACAGGCGGCTTCATCCGCTTAAAGGACTCAACTTGCTTGATCGGATCAGCATTAACAAACACTAGTCCAGTCCCCTGATTCTGATTCTGATTCTGCGCCATATTAGCTGCCATGAATGTGTTCATGGTTTGATATACCCTGGCAATCTAAGTCTCAAGATCAAGTCCAGCCCCATGGGAACTACCAGCCCCATCAACATTACCACCAGTCCTAGTCCTGGGTCCTGCCATTCTACTGAATACTGCAAAATGAGGGTAAAGTTAGAGCATCATAACACAATTCACATCCATATCCATATCCCATGGCAAAACCTCAACAATACCCCAAACCAAAACATCATGTTCTAACTCTATGTGATACTCACACTCTAATGTCCACACCTAGGTAATCACACTCTAGTGTCCACGCCTAGGTTTATTTTTATGCCATGTTTATTATTACTATTGAAGCATGCTCTGATACCAATCTCTGTAGCGCCCCGAATTTCCAAAATGATATCTCAGAAAAACGTGGCACAATTCCTAGCATCAACTTCAATTGCAATAGTAAACATAGCCAAAAAAATAGATAATTTTTATTTCAAACTTTTATTACATCACTTATTTACAAAATACAACGGAATACAAAACACCTTGAATTACAAACTTTCTTTAAAACACATCTTTTACAATTTACATAAGCCATAACATCATTCTATCTCAAGCATCCAAATCCCAAAGCTATAAGCAACAACCCGTAAAACATGAGGCTAAAGATAACCCTAACCCCCAAAACTACAGGGATGAGCCATAACGGTGTGAATGACATAAAAAGAAAACAACATAAATAAAACATAAGGCATAGAGTCATCAACAACATGTATTAACAGCAAGAATAAATGAAATGAGAAATAACAATAAGTATAGCATGAAAACATCAAGGAATATAAGATAGTAAATAGTAGAGCATGAAAACAAAAAGTGAAACTAGACTAAGTGTCAAGTGTAAGAAAACAGAAAACACATGCATAAAATCAAGCCAAGAAACATCAATGCTATATGTTGACTCTCTAATGCATACTTGTCGGATTCTATGCATCCCACAATACATAGGTCTGGTACAAGCCCTTAACGATCTTCACTTTATAGGGTTAAATCCCTTGTTATGCAACTAATCCTACTATGGTGATGGAAACAAGATCCAGAATACTCCGCGAATAGACACCACAGCCCTCGACGCACAAGCATCATGTAAGAATAGCTCTAAATTTAGAGAATCACCTCGCAACTGTGTACCCCACGAATAGGCTTGCGAGGCCCTCGATGTGCAGATACACCAGGTACATCCCGTGAATAGTCTCGCCAACCCTCGACACACGAATGCACCCTGCATGCTCCGTGAATAGGCCTGCAGACCCTCGACATGCCAATATACAAATGTCCTCTCGAGACAGGACAACAAACAGTCTTGAAAACAAGAGCGTATACTTATGTTTTCCAAGTTCCATCACATCTCCACTAGTGTCCGTCCTTAAATTGGTTATTATTAAAACACAAAAATGCTCATCTCTAGAGTTAGTGTATCCTGCCGGACTTAAATCCACAAAACAAACCCAAGACCCCGCATGTCTAAATCCATAAATCTCATCTGCCGGTTCATAGGACTTCCACTCAACTCCTAGAGAAATCACAACTCATCCATCAAGACCAAACCTTTCAATGAAACTCACAAATCCATCGTCAAAACGATTATATGAAGAAACTTCTAAATCAACAAAAAACCAAATATTATATAAAATTCCAGAATCCAAATAACTATTAAATCTATTAAATAACTGAAAATCATATTTTTAAGTTGTAGAATATCATAAAACATAAATTTCTTTGAAAATACGTATAACTCAAATAAGGTCCAAAAGAATACACTTAAAGCTCCAATATAAATCCATGTAAAATATTTTTAATCTATAGCAAAACATCTTTTAAAACAATATAATATTGAAGGAACAATTATTCAAAAGAAGCATCAGAAACTCAAGAAAACATCTGTTAGCGCAGTAGGAGTCGACTTCCTAGGGTGGTCGGTTGACTGTCCCACGTGAAATCCAAACTCAAGAAAACATCACTCAGAGCAGTGACAGTCAACTGCATAAGGTAGTCGGTAGACTGTCCCCGCGTAAAATCCAAAACTCAAGAAAAATATCAGTCAGAGCAGTGACAGTCGACTACATAAGGTAGCCACTCAACTGTCCCGCATGAAAATCCAAGACTTCGAAAAAACATAAATCAGAGCAGTGGTAGTCGACTGTATAAAGTGGTCAGTCGAATGTCTCGCATGAAACCCAAACTCAAGAAGAACGTAGTAGCCAAGTTCGCAACGGTCGACTGTCGAAACTTACCAGTTGATTGTGACACCTACAGACTGCAGTTTAAGGTTCTGTGCATGTTTAACCGATACATCATTTTACTTCATAAAAAGAAAAACATGTAAATACTAAATTCCTGAGATGGTCCATTATGACTTTGATAACATTTAAGAGTGACTACAATGCATCAAAACATATCAAGATCTTGAAATAGGAGTTTTTCAAAAAAAATCTTTCAAAACGACAACCTGTATATGTACTTGTTGAAAATAGGGATTTAAGCAACAATTTTAGTATCAGAATTCACCAAATAGAAGTTGGGTATATTTCAAAACCATCTTTGTATCAAAACCAACAAAATTCAATCAAAACTCCATCAAAACTCATAAAACCCTCAAAACAGTGGATTAAAAATGTGAAGGTGTGTGTATGTGTGTTTGTGTAATTGTGCATCAGTTAATCATTGTGAATCCATTGTATATATATGTAATATATTGTTCCAAACAACCTCAGTGTCAAACAACCCAGATCCAAATCAAGATTTTCACAAAAATGCATCAAAACAACCTTCGGCCTGCACACTACAGACCCGAAGGCAAAACCCCTCTCTTTACTTCAAAACTGATCTTTTTGATCCAAAAAAATCCTTCTATAAATGTTATACACATACCCAATCACTTACATTAGTTACTCATGAACATATGCACTCACAACATGCAAATAATCATGTTTTTAACCATCGCAAAGTCAATAGCAGAACAACATATGCATACACAGCAGGGTTCTTCTTTAAATCAATTTTTGTTTACTTTTATGCAATAATCAACATACAATCTTCATATAACAATCAAAACAGCAAGTCAATGAAGGAAAGTGACCTACTCATGAATTCTATTAGGTTCTTAACAAATCTCAAGCCATCTATAAGTAATTTAAATAATCAAAGCATAGGTTTCATGAAAAGATTCAATTTTTATTTCATCTACTCATCAAAAATGCATTATATCTTCATCCAACCCTAATATGTTTTCTAATAAACAAAAAGCATCACATACAACATGCATAGAACAAAAGAAAACAAAAACATGTCACTCACCTCTATGAAGAATCAACTGAAAAGAAATAAAGAATAAGAGAAATCCTCCTTCGCAAGAAATCAAAAATTCCTCGCTTGAAAACTCCAAGAAAATAGAATAAGAAATCCCTTGTGTAGCACGGCAAGAGATGGTTGCACCCACTCTTAAATAGGCCGGAAAAAATAGGTTTAGGGTTTTGTCAATAAATTTGCAAAATACATCTTTTAAATATAACTTTACATATATATATATATATATATATATATATATCCTTATGCTTGGAAATTAAATAAAAACAACTTAATTGAGTTTTTAAAAACAAAAACAACCATATTAATACTAGCCGACACTATTTGAAAAAACCAGAAAAAAGAATTTACACTTTTACCCATCTAAAAGGCAAATTTGCAAAAAAAACCATTCTTTATCAAAACTTGTAAAATAAACCAAATTTTCTATAAAAAAAAGTAAACTATTTACCTCTGAGTTGACTAGGCATCATGCCAAGCCAAAAAATCTGAAAATCTGGAGTTTTCACTGTAAGTGGCAATTTTGCACCAATGTCCCTCTTTTTGTAATATTTTAAAATAGGTCCAATAATTATCAGAAAAATCCAGAAAATTCAAAAATAATAACTAATAATAAATAATGATTTTTCCCAAAATAGTTTTTGACTTTGATCTTCCTAAGAAAATATTTGCACGTGTTTTGTACGTGTAAAAGATAAATTTCAGAAAAATATTTATTAAATCACAAAAAATCATTTTAAATTCATTTATTAATCTTAAGAAAATTATTTAAAAATCTGGGGTATTACATCGTTCACCCTTCAGCCTAGGAGATGGTGGGTGAAGAGGGGCTCAGACCGTGGGCTCCCGACTTGGCTGTGAGGACGGCCAACACGCTGAGCGACGGGCCAATGGCAATCAAGGTAGTGGAGAAACTGGCCCCTCCTCGCAGTAAAGAGGCCCTAGCGACGGAGACCCTTGAGTCCTGCTACATGAGGTGGGCTCAAGCCAGCATGCTGCTAAGGCTTCATTAAACTCTGTTGCTTCAAACTTTGACCTTCTCTTCTCTCCCCACTTTTATTTTTATTTTTGAAGTCTTAGCCCCTCGTTTCCAAGCATTTATGACCGGAGCCCAGATGATGAGGCTGTAGTCTCGAGAGCTCCGACGGGAGGTGAAGAATGGTCAACGGTATGAGTGTGAGATGAAGGACCTGAAGCTAAAGCTGGGCGCGTCCAAGTCCCGTGAGCAGGTTCTTAAGGCCGAGCTGGCTTCTCTCGCCGATGACCAGGCCCTAGCAGCAGGTGAAATAAAGAGAGCGACTGTAACCCCTGTTTTCGCAAATACATATTTTCTATGTATTTTCGGTATTTCAAAATTTTGTAAATTAGTTTTTTCCACTTTCAAATTCTTTTGTTAAAATGTATTGTTGGATCTTCTACTAAAATCTATTTTTGATCAATAATTTTATTTGTAACTAATTTCTATGATTTTTATAATACAAATCTTATTATTGTGATTATTACCTTCATTTATATTATTATTACTATCATTATTTTATCATTATTCTAATTATTAATAATGTTATTGTTATTATATTATTGCTACTGTCAGTGTTATTTTGTTAGTGTTATTATTTGCATTATTTTTATTTTTATTGTTAATATTATCATTATTATTGTTTTATTTTTTTAGCCTGAACATACTCTAATTAATCCAATATTTTAATAATTATTTTTCTATTGGATTTAATACCCTAAACCCTATCCTATATTCCTTATTGGATTTTTTTATAAAACCAAGTACCCTATAAACCCAATTGTAACACCTTTCAAAAGTATCGTATATACATATATAATATAAATATGTTGAAAGTGATTGGTTATAAAGGGGCAGTTTGTAACTTGTTATAAAGTAAAATGGATTTGAATGGTAAATAAATGGTTTAAATGTGGTGGGGACCCACTTGGAAATGAGAAAAGAAATGTTGGTTGTTTCAAAATTTCCATGGTGACGTGGCTTCACACCTGGGGGTCCACCCGAATCTGTTTACACACAAAAAGGCAGTGAGTAACTAAATCCCATATCGGGTATAAATAAGAATATAATAATATATAAATACTAAATGTCAAGGATCAAGAGTCACCTAATCGGTTAACCAACTTTTGAGAAGCAGCCTGTGGTGGGCAGTTGTACTACATAGTGTTTAATTTGTCTTATAAATTGTATAAATTGTCTGAGCTAAGGGCAGGGGCATTACAAATGGTATCAGAGCCAACTTTCGATACTTTCTGAAGGGGGGGGTGTGTGTAACACCCCGTAATTTTCAAAAGTATAGTATATACATATATAATATAGATATGTTGAAAGTGATTAGTTATAAATTGGCTGTTTGTAACTTGTTATAAAGTAAAATGGATTTGAATGGTAAATAAATGGTTTAAATGTGGTGGGGGCCCACTTGGAAATGAGAACAAAAATGTTGGTTGTTTCAAAATTTCCATGGTGACGTGGCTTCACACCTGGGGGCCCACCCGGATCTGTTTACACACAAAAAGGCAGTGAGTAACTAAATCTCATATCGGGTATAAATAAGAATATAATAATATATCAATACTAAATGCCAAGGATCAAGAGTCACCTAATCGGTTAACCAACTTTTGACAAGCAGCCTTTGGTGGGCAGTTGTACTACATAGTAATTAATTTGTCTTATAAATTGTATAAATTGTCTGAGCTAGGAGCAGGGGCGTTACATCAATACCCATTAATACCAACAACCCGAAACCCGTTATAACCCCCTAACCCGTTAGCACATATTTACCCCAACCCGTGTATTACCTAAACCCTAATTCTACCTATGTGCATATATACATTATATATATGCTATATTTCCCCCATGTTCATCTCCAGAAAACCTTAGCCGCCTCCTTTCGAACCCCCCGACCTACCCATCTTCAACCCACCCTCCTATCTCCCGCTCCTTGCCCTTCAGCACTGTGCTCCTCCCTGTGTCGCGACCTTCCCCATCTCCTCTTCTCCTCCTTGCGACGCGGCAACCCTGAGCACCCCCCTCACTGTGCTTCCCCGATGCAGACCAGCAGCAGCACAGCCCCGCAACAGACCCCTTGTCGCGCCGCACTCTAATGCCGCTGCCTTACCCCGACGTCCCTGTGTGTGTCCCTCCGTCGATGTGATGCAGTGCCAACCACAGCCAGCAACCCCCTGGTCCCTACTCCGGCGCCACGACCCTCCTGCAGTGTCGCTGTAGCGCCCGCCAGAGCTACAACACCTCAGTGTTGTGCCCCTGTCGACAGCAACAGTCGACAGCAGCATCGCGATGCCTTAGCGCTGCCGTGCTGTGTGCTCCTTCCGACTACAACAGCCACCGCAGCACCGTATCCCCATTGCCTGCATCGCGCCGCCCTCGCCGGAACTGCCCCTGTGCGCCGCCTTCCGCCGTCGACCGCCATGGACTCCCCCTAGCCAGTCGCTGCCATCACAGAGCATGCCCCTCCCCCTGGCTCTCTTTGGATGATCAAGCCATATCAGTCGTCGATCGATCTTGATCATCATCATCTGCATCATCATCTGATCTGGACCGTCCGATCGTCGATCATCTTGATCTCATCATATTTGGGATCTGATATGGCTAAAAGTGGGATTAAATCGGAACCATTCAAATTGGGCACGAATCTTAAAGTTCAGAGGGGCAAAACGGTAATCTCACCTACAGACGGGTCCAAAATAGGAACTAGGTCTCTTCTCTAGGGCCCAATAACACATAAACGACTCTGTTCGACTGGGTACGGGTCCCAACCCGTTAAGGACCATTTCACAAGGATATGAAAAAATCCTCGCTCGTCCTTATCTCTAGGAGAGGTTCTAACTACCTCTATCCAGCCACACCGGGGAGTAGAGATTCGTTCTTATCTCGAAACAGATCCCCACGGCGACTATAAAAATCCCCCTACCTCCTACCGTTACAAGGTGATCACTCTTTTCCTACCTAATGCTCTTTCATATTATTTTCTGAGTACTGACAAGAGCGTCAGAGGGTTCGTCGCCAGGATCAACCCCGGTGTTCCGAACTTCATGCAGGTCAACGTGAGCATCTAGAAGCCAGCCCAACAACGGTGGAAGTGGTCAGGTTTGACCCATTCGGTTCCTCTCGAAGTCATAAATTCATCTGAATGCCCCCACACCGAAATCAGTGGCAATAGATTGGCGCTAACTGTGGGAATCCGAATAACAATCAGACCATACTCCATTAGCAAAGCAACCCTCAGCCATGCCTTCGAAGAAAGGGAAGTCAGCGGCCTCCAACCGCTGCACAACTTCCATCCCTCACCCTCCTCCAGAGAGCCTCCCTCTGCCCGTCCAGCAGGTCCAACAGATCGAACAACCGATCCCTCAACCCGTTCTGCAACCTCAAGGGGCTCAAGCGACTGTTGGAGAACCATCCCGCCGAAGTTGCCCGAAGCAACCCCTTCACCAGGTCCATATCTCCGTACACAAGCCTTCCTCTGACTCTATGGCCTCCCATAGCCCTCCAACACCGAAGGATCTACTTGATGTTCTCAATAACTCGAAGAATGAGCCAGATCTTCGGATTCATTTGGACGACAGGCGGACCCGTGATGGTCGGGAGCATCAGAGGGACCGTTCACCCCGCCAGACGGATCGCAGAGGATCTAACTCCCCTAAGAGGCGAAGGGAGTCACCTCAGCATCACTGAAGAAGAAGTCGCTCCCCACCTGCCCGTCCTGCCGCCCGAGCCCATCGGGAGCAGGAGGCCCCCGTAACAAGGGCGAAGTTCCAACAGTTCCAGGAGGTGGTCCTATGGGCAATCAATGTCACCACCAACAACGACCAACGGCCTCCCAGTCCTCGTCCAACTCCTAACTATCGTCGCCGTTCTATTAGTCCTCGACTGGCTCCGAGCCATCACCGTCCCTCTCCAAGTCCTATGCCGGCTCTGAGCCATCGCCATCCCTCTCCTAGTCCTCGGCCTACTCAAAGCTATCGCCGCCGCAGTCCCAGCCCTCCTTGACATGAAGACGAGTCTCGGGGTTCAGCGAGGCATGACCGAAGGGAGGCCTCAGTCTACCACCATCTCCACGAGATGGAGAGGCACCTCGGCCAGCTCGATAGAGATAAAGAACAACGGGGGAGGAACCTTCGCCCGAGAAGGCCCCCGTTCTCTCGAAATATCATGGAGGCCCACGTTCAAGAGAACTTCAAGCCTCCACATTTCGAGACTTATACTGGGGAGTCGGACCCCGCTGACCACATTGAGAGTTTCAAAACTCTCATGATAATCCACCACTCTTCTAATGCCCTTCTCTGCAAAACCTTCCCAGCCACTCTCAAGGGTCCCGCCCGAAAGTGGTATTCCACACTCGCTCCGGCCTCCATTTTCTCCTTCAACCAATTCGAAGGTCTCTTCCTCACCCACTTCGTGAGCAGCCGCCGCTCCAAGAAGACTAGCACCTCTTTGCTCTTCCTCGGCCAAAGGAAGGGCAAACATCTGAGGGACTATGTCAAGTGGTTCACGACGGAGGCCAGATCTATCGCCTCTCTAGATCAGTCTGTGGCCTCGGCAGCTTTTCAGTCCAATGTCACCAATCCCGACCTCAGGGTGTCCCTGGCAAAGAAGCCTCCTCGGGACTTCTCAGAGCTCCTTTTCAGGAGCGAGAAGTACATCCGAGCTGAAGAAGCTCTCAACCACCCCACTCTTGAAGGGTCATCTTCCGGGAACAAATGGGAGAATGCTGAAGAAGAAGGAGCTAAGAAGCTCCAGAAGGAAAACAGAGGCCAACGTCGCCCTCTCCCCCGTTTTGAAAAGTTCACTCCGTTCAACGCAAGTGTATCAACCATCTTGATGGAAATTAGGAACGAGCGTATTCTACCTCCAACACCCAAGATGAACACCCTCGGGAAGAAGAGAAACCGAGATAAGTGGTGCCGCTTCCACAGGGACCATGGGCACGACACAGATGACTGTCGGGCCCTGAAGGACGAGATCGAAGCCCTCATTCAGAGAAGGCAGCTTACTAGGTTCATGAGAAGGGACAAGACCGATCCACCTCCGCCCCCCAGGGGGCTAATAGATGAACCGAACAACATACGGAGACCCGGATGTCGAAGAGGAGGCCATCCTACACCTCATACATGGAGGCCCAATAAGGGGGATATTCCAACTCCTCCCGAAAAGCCTTCGTTCGGGAAGTGAACGCCGTGCAGAGCCATCCCCCTCCGAAGGGTCTTCGGGTCCCTGTCACCTTCTCCGATAGAGACCAAGAGGGCATCCGCATGCCCCACTGCGATGCCCTTGTCATCAACCTCCAAATGGCCAACTTCGACGTACGCCGGATCTCAGTGGACAATGGCAGCTTGGTTAATATTCTTTTCTTGGAGGCATTCAAGGGCCTCCAGCTATCGAGAGATCAGATCAAACCCGCTAGCTACACTCTTCATGGGTTCACTAGGGTGTCGATGATGATCAAGGGGGTTATAACCCTCGACGTGACTGCTGGCAAAACCCCGGTCACCCGTACGGAGCCGATGGACTTCATGGTGGTAAATGTGAAACCTGCCTATAATGTTATCCTAGGTCGACCAGGTCTGGCCACACTTCAGGCCATCCATTCGGCCTATCATATGAAGATGAAGTTCCCTACCAACGCAGGAGTGGGAGAAGTGAGAGGGAGCCAGGAGGCGGCTCGCAAGTGTTACATGACCTTGATGGGAGGCCCGGTCCTATCCCTTGAAGCCCTCGAACTCCCATAAGAAGGTAGCCAGATCATCTCCGAGTTGCCTGACGAGCTAGAAGAAGCGGCCTTCTCAGAGGAGGATGCCACCAAGACATTTCGGATCAGCAAGCCTCTTTCCCCCTCAATCAAGAAAGACATCTCCCAATGCATAAGGGAGAACGATGATCTCTTCGCTTGGACCGCAGTGGATATGCCGTGGATCTCAGAGGATCTCTTGATGCACCACCTCAGCGTCGCCCCGGGAGTCAAGCCCATCCAACAGAAGCGACGTAAGTTCGCTCCTGGGTGCCAACAAGTGATCAAGGAAGAGGTCACGAAGCTCCTTAACGCTCGATTCATCCAGGAGGTGAAGTACCCCGAATGGCTATCCAATGTGGTGATGGTCAAAAAGGCCAACGGGAGTTGGACGATATGCATCGATTTTACCGACCTCAACAAGGCGTGCCCAAAGGGTCCATTCCCTTTTCCGAGCATCGATGCTCTAATTGATGCGACCTCTGGCCACGACCAGATCCGGATGTTCCCTCCCAATATCCCGAAGACCTCGTTCGTGACTGATCAAGGCTTGTACTGCTACCGGGTCATGCCATTCGGGCTAAAGAATGTGGGATCTACATACGAGTGCCTAGTCAACAGGGTCTTCCGAGACCAGATTGGCCGGAACATGGAAGTCTATGTGGACGACATGTTAGTCAAGAGCATCCGAGGGCTGGAGCATGTCCACGACCTCCAGAAAACCTTCGGGGTATTGAAGAGGCACAACATGAGCTTGAATCTGAGCAAGTGTGCATTCCGGGTCTCATCCGGCAAGTTCTTAGGGTTCATGGTCAGCTAGAGGGACATAGAGGCCAACCCTGAGAAGATTCAGGCAATACTCAACATGGCTCCCTCCTCCAGTGTTTAAGATCTACAGAGGCTCACCGGGTGCCTTGCGGTAATTGGGCATTTCCTCTCCAAATCTGGAGAGAAGCGCCTCCTGTTCTTCAAGGCCCTCAAGGGGGCTAAAGGCTTTGAATGGGGGCAACAACAACAAGAGTCCTTCGACCGGTTCAAGGCGTAATTAGCCAACCCCCCACTCTTGAGCAAGCCATGGCCCGAGGAGGTCCTCTACCTATACCTCGCCGCTTCGGAGCTGACCCTTAGCACTGTCTTGGTAAGAGAAGAAGACAGGATGCAGAGGCCCATCTACTACATGTGTAAAGTCCTCTGGGATGCCGAACTCCGTTACCCGAAGCTAGAGAAGATGGTCCTTGCGTTGGTAATGGCGGCCCAAAAATTTTGCCCCTAATTTTAGTCTCATTCGATGGTCGTTCTTACCGACCAGCCGCTGAAGCAGTTTCTCCACAAGCCCAAGACATCGAGATGCTTGATGAAATGGTTCAGAGAGCTGAACCAGCATGACATCAGCTACCGACCTAGAACCGCTATCAAGGAACAAGCCCTAGCGGAATTCATTGTGGAGAGCACCATTCCCAGCCCCTGCGAGTCGGCTGTCGAACCCCTGATCTAGACTGTTTATGTTGACGGATCCTCGGGCACTGACGGAAGTGGAGCTGGCGTAATCTTGATTAGCCCAGACAATTTCGTTCTGCAGTACTCCCTCTGCATAAACTTCCGTGCATCGAACAACGAAGTCGAGTACGAGGCCCTCATAGCGGGGCTCTACATGGCCGACAAAGCAGGGGCCAAGCGTATCCAGGTCTTCAGTGATTCACAGCTGGTCGTGAATCAAGTGTCTGGGGAGTACGAAGCAAGAGATTAACGCATGGCTAAGTACCTCGCAAAGGTAAAGGGACCACTGGCTTTATTTGAAGACACTCGACTCCAGCGGGTTCCCCGGAAGGAAAACACACAGGCGGACGCCCTCTCAAGGCTCGCCTCCTCCTCCCTCTAGGGTTTGGAGTGAACCGTACTGATTGAGGTCCTCCTGAGACCAAGTATTGAGGAAGACAGTTTGGAGCCGACAGAGACTATGCCCATCACATTTGGGGAGAATTGGATGAACCCCCTACTCGAGTACCTTAAAGACGGAGTTCTTCCAGCAGACCAGAGAAAGGCAAGAAGGGTCAGGACAAGAGCCAAGTGGTACACACTCCTTGATGAGGTCATGTAAAAATGCTCCTACACTCAGATCGACGGCAGGCCATAGCTAAGTGTCTCTCCCCCGAAGAGGCATTCTATGCCCTGAAGGAGGCCCATGATGGTAAGTGTGGCGCACACTTGGGAGAGAGATCCCTCACCCATAAACTCTTAAATTATGGATACTTCTGGCCCACATTACTTAGTGACTTCGAAAAGTACGTCAGCCAATGCGGTGCCTGCCAAAGATTTTCTCCGATCCGTTGCCTGCCACAAGCCTAGCTCTCCTCTTTAGCCAGTCCGATCCCTTTCGCGATTTGGGGGATGGAGTTGCTTGGACCGTTCCTGTAACACTCCGAACTCCAAATACAACTGAATTCGAGATTCCATAGGATCTTTACTTCACTTCGTACAATTTTACAAGGAATTTAAAACTTTTACTTTACATCAGAGTTACAAAGGAATCTTTACACTTTACAGCGGAAGCAAAAATACAACATTTACATGAATGAAATTACAACAACAATTGAATAGTCTCTAAGCAGCAGTTCTCCTTGAATCTTTATCATACCATTTATCCTACATATAAAACTATGGATACGTCAGTTTATTCAACCGACGAATATTATACACGGCCATCCTCTCTATGCCAGAAACAGTATAATGACTTTCCATACTTAACAAACACAAACTAAGGGGAATATCCTATTGATGTCGTGTTGTGATTGTGCACTTAGGCCTTAATGCAGTTATTTATATTACATGACACTAATGCGTACTTGTTCGGATTCTATGCATCCCATACTACATAGGTCCGAGGGAAAGCCCTTAATCATTCTTCATCTTGTAGGGTTCAATCCCTCGTCATGACTTAATCTACTACTGTAACTACGGTAAGTATCCTAGATATTCTATGAGTAACGAGCTCATGTACAGACAACCTGGAGGGGAGTCCAACGTCGTGTCACGACGCATCGTGAAGACAACCTATGGACAATTTAGCCTCGTCATGGCACATGATCCTCTCGCAGTCACCAAACACCCCACAAGCGTCGCCAAGATCCCGATAATTCTAGAGTAGTGCCCACGCCATGTCACGATGCATCGTGAAGACAAACTGTGAATCACACCCATATCGTAGACTCGAGGCCCTCATACTTGTATTTTTTTCTCACTTTCATCACATCTTCACTATGTACTAGTCCTTAACTTAATGAAATCATGAACAAAATCAATTTCTTAGGGTAAGCACTCTCACTAAAATCGGTCTTATTTCTTTCATTTCACAATGACCCAAACTTGGTCTTTTCAATCCAATTATCATATCTCATTTCTTTCAATTGCCGGTGTGAGCCTTGGCTACACCCTAATTTTTCAATTTCAATTCACAATTACGATGTTGAGTTATCATACTGAAGAAAAATTCTCTTTTCCAATTAAACGATTTCCAATCTTTTCATGAATCAAATTTCATACATGGAATTCAATTATAAATCATGCATTTCATAATCAACATTTTTTCCCACATTAAGTTCATATTACGAAAACATCGAATATTCACAAAATCACAATTATTACGCTACTCCTTGAAAAAATAAACTCATACAAAAATCACATTTATACTTTATCTCCATCAATCTTCCTTTGTAACATTTATATTAATCACCTCGTGAAATCCCACATTTTTACGAAATTATAAAGGTAAGAAAACAATAGTTTCGAATACAATTTCACCTCAAAACACACTTTATTTTAGTCCAATAAATCCTAATTAATTTTCATAGGTTGTATATGAAATTAGAATAATAACGATATTTTTTTGGAATTTTTTGTAAATCAAGAAGGTCCCAAAAATCAAATTATCAAAAAAATATAAATTCTAGCTATAACCAGAATCGAACCCACAACCTTAGAGAAGACAGCCCCACGCGCCAACCACCAGACCGAAGGCGCGCTAGCGACATGAAGAGGAGACAGAGGGTCATATGCTCTCTGTTCGGGATTGGGTTTTTTTTTTTTTTAACCCGCACACAAAAGATAGGTGGACACAGGGTATCAAACCAGCGACCCCCGAAGCCACACGCCCATGCTACAGTAGCGCTAGAATGACTCACCAACCACTTGAACTATGAGCTCAAGTTTTCACAAACACAACTCGAGTCTACTTAACTTGAGTCTCTATTTTATTAAAACGTTTCGATGTTCAAAAGCTCTTACTGGGACAAAAATGTCCCAGTAAATTAATTTTGTCTTAAATGTCCTGTAAATGTCCAGAATACTAATTTTACTGGGACAAAAATGTCCTGTAAATCTCCAGAATACTAATTTTGTCTTAAATTAACACTCCAGTATTTTTTAAAATAATTTTCTCACTAATTAAACATACATTTCTCATACAAGAACTCGAATTCTATACTACTCTTACCATATTTCAATTTGACAATTCTCAAACACAAATTTGGTATTATAACCCACATAAAAATTATAATTCCCTGTTTTTCCCTCTTTCATTAACCTAATGCATAGGACAAATTTTATTCATTAAAACCAATATCACAGTGGTTCATTTAGTGCATAAAACAATAATTTCATCTACTAGCAATTCATACTCAATTTCTACATTATCATAATCCCAATTTAACATTTCCATAACTACAAAGCAATTTGTGCTACAACATTAAGATTCATGACAAGTTAATATACAATCTACCAAGCTTTAATTAAATCATCTAACAAGTCCTTTTTCAAATTAAATGTACTCTTATTAGTTTCTTCCATGCTAATTATGTCATCATTCCTAGCATGGTGGCTAGAATTAGAAGTAAGAAAAATCACCCACCTAATTTGGAGAGAAAACCACAAAACAACTCCTAGAATGAAAGAGCCATTCTCCTCCTAGCTTGAGCTTGCCCAAAGAGTGCTTCTCCTCCTTGATTGAGTGCAAACCGAGCCTCCTTGATGTGTTGCCGGCCTCCTTGAAATGCAAGCACACTCAACTCTCAATCTTTTACTCTCACTCTCTACTAACACAACATCTATTACTAACAATTATTTTCTTTCACTATGGATTTGATAAATGACAAGTGTAAGGATAATTAGGCTGGGGGGGGGGGGGATTTATATGAAAATTTGGGGCAAATAGAAGGCTAGGATTGATCAGGAGTTAGGAAACAAGAGCTAGGATTCAATGGGAAGTTGTAGTAACCAACCATGTTCACAAAACCACCTCCCACAACTCCACTCTCTCTTTTCCCTCCCATTCCTTATCCGGCCACCTAGAATAAGCACAAAGACACGTGCCAGTGCAATGCACGTGCCCCTAAAGTCCCCCTATTACAAAAGTTGTACATTTATTTTTTTAATAAAAAGTCTATAAAATTGTCTATACTACAAGTTGTAAGAATTAAAAGAGAAAATAAATTGATGGGCTTTCATTTAGTGGGCCAAAATAGTATACATTTAAAATAAATTAGATTGGGCTCAAAAGTAAAGAAATACTTATGCTTGTCAAATTAGGCTTTAATAAAAACAATAGAAAAGACATATATATATATATATATATATATATATATATATATATATATATATATATATATATATATATACTCATTTTGTTCATGTAATAAACTAACTTAATAAAAATAGAATTTATACAAACAAGATCTGCACGTGCACAACACGTACAATTCAATAATACAAAAATAATAATTCTCATAATTGGAAATCAGGGTATTACAGTTCCCTCCAGCGCCAAGGCAGCTGAAATTCCCTGTCGTGGCGATAGACTACTTCTCCAAGTGGGTCGAGGCTGAACCCCTTACAACGATTATCGGGCACAAGGTCGAGAAGTTCTTTTGAAAGAACATTATTTGCCGGTTTGGTGTACCCCGTGTCCTCATAACCGACAATGGGACTCGATTCGCAGGAACAACCTTTCGCAACTTCTGCACCGACCTCGGCATCCAGCAACGGTTCTCCTCAATATCCCACCCTCAATCCAAAGGCCAAGCGGAGAATGCTAATCGACAAATACTTCCCGGTCCCGGCCTGAAGAAGAGGCTCGACAAATCCACTAAGGGATTATGGGTCGAACTGCTTCCCAACGTGCTTTGGAACTATCGCACCACCAAGAGAACTCCGATGGGTGAATCCGCCTTCAATCTTACTTATGGCTCTGAAGCCATTATCCCCCATGAGGTCGGCCTACCTTCCCTACGGTTGATTTCCTATAATGAAGAGCAGAACGCAAACCAGCTTCGCAACAGTTTAGACCTCATCGATGAGATCCGCAAAAGAGCTTCCATCAGATAGGAGACGTACCGATGCAGAATCACCCAGTCCT
Organism: Hemerocallis citrina; assembly: GCA_017893485.1. Lineage (NCBI taxonomy): Eukaryota > Viridiplantae > Streptophyta > Magnoliopsida > Asparagales > Asphodelaceae > Hemerocallis > Hemerocallis citrina. The sequence goes on along the minus strand of CM030359.1, from coordinate 190,260,832 downwards.
ACAATAAGAAAGTACGACCCGCTAATCTCAAAGAAGGGGACCTAGTACTCCGGAAGCTATCGATCTCTCTTCCAAGCGAGAAGATCAAGCTAGCACCCAATTGGGAAGGTCCGTACAGGGTCTCCAGAGTTATTCGCCCAGGCACGTATCAACTCGAAGACCCAGGGGGCAGGAAGATACCGAGGACTTGGAATGTTGACCACTTAATGAAGAACCAAGAGGGTGTCGTAACACCGCTCCAAGTAACTTCAGACGACTCCTAAGTCGATCTGTTTTTATTCCATGTTTTTATATACCTTGTTATTTTTCTTTTCAAATTGTAAGATTGGCTTGCAATTCAGAAGCAGCCACTCGAGTCATCTTTAATAAAGGAAAGTTACATCCTGGGAAACTTTGTCTATAATAACCTAGTTGGTTTGCTTGAGATGCGCAAAACTCTCTAAGAACAACGGCTCGGAGTCCAACACTAGGTTCGATTCTGCTTCAACAACTTGCTTCTAAGCGAGTACGAAGTGGTTCACCATTCGAAATTGCTCCCACAGCTGTTGATATTCTCTAAACGACACGCTTGGAGTCCAACACTTGGCTTGACTCTGCTTCAACTACTCGCTTCTAAGTAGGTACAAGGTGGTTCACCATTCAGAATTTCTCCCACAGCTGTTGATATTCTCTAAACGACCCGCTTGGAGTCCAACACTTGGTTCGACTCTGCTTCAACAACTCGCTTCTAAGTGAGTACGAGGTGGTTCACCATTCGGAATTGCTCCCACAGCTGTTGACATTCTTTAATGACAAGTTCAGAAAACATTCTCTAACGACAAGTTTGGAAAACATTCTCTAACGACAAGCTCGGAAGACGTCCAAATACGAGAAAAATCAATCTCGTGGACTTCGGCAATGAGTGCCAAGCATTCTCACCACCGACGTCCATATATGCGAAAAACCAATCTCTTAGACTTCAGCAATGCGTGCCGAGAAGTCTTGCCACTGACGTCCAAACACGAGAAAAATCAATCTCGTGGACTTCGGCAACGAGTACTGTGCATTCTTGCCACCGACGTCCATATACGCAAAAAATCAATCTCTTGGACTTCGGCAATGCGTGCCGAACACTCTTGCCACCGACGCCCAAACACGAGAAAAATCTATCTCGTGGACTTCGGTGACCTATGATGTTCCCCAACTGGTGATACACTTGCAAACGATAACAACACACAAGTTCGAGAAATGAGTTCATTATTTCTTTAAAATTTGGGATACAAGTCTAACTATAGACCAACAACTCATCTTTACATCGAGGTACAACTCCTTTATCGAAGCAAAGGTCACAAAATTACAAAGATCTGCCCTAACCCCTCCTAGAGCGGGATGCTTCTCTTAAGTGACAAACGAGGCCGGCGAGCATTGTGTTGATGTGGCCTTACTTCTGCGGAGGTCTCCAAACTAACGAGCTGAGTTGCATTGTCGGCACCTGAGAGCCTAAGTGTTGCCCCAACAGATGCTCCGCTCGACGAATCAGCTACTCCGCTGTGTGCATCGCCGGGGCACCTCATGACGGGGGGCGAGCGTAGCGCCAACTGGTGGAACGACCTCCCTTGTGCATACCCACCTCTGGGGCAGGAAGTGCTCCTGAGGTTACTCCACTCGGAAAGTCATCGTAGCCGATGGTTCTCGACCTCTAGCTCTATGACCCGTTCTTTCAGCGACTTACCTGTCACTCTGATCTTCAGGCGTGACATTCGGCTCGAGCTACCTGCACGTGAAGCCTCGGGGATAGTCCTCCAAAGTTATGCTGCCTCGAAGCCCTTCTTGAGCACCACATTCTTCAGCCCATCTCTCTCAGCCCTGACATCGAACAGAGACTGACGAAGGAATTTTAACCTTAAGCCCTGGCTAATGGCCATCTAGGGACACATCTCCCCCCCTTCGAGGGGCACTTCGCAACTCTTCTCCTTCAGCCGTTTCAGCTCAGAAGTTCGACCGGACAACGTCAGCTTAAGGTAATTCAACTCTGACTCGATTTTAAACAACCTCTCTCAAGTTCGACCAAGGCCCATTTTTGTGACCCCAAGACCAGTCCGGAGTCGAGACATTTCGGCGATCTCGGATACTTCGACCAACCGAGATACTTCGACGATCTGAAAAAGCTAAGATACTAAGTTCAAACGAAACAACAAGACAACTCGGGAACAAATCACACAAATTGCAATGAACACTTAGCCAAAAAAATTTCAAAAGGTTTTTCATTCCTTTGAAATTCAAAAGTTACAAGCAGTGGCCAGTCCACGATTAGGCAATACATTTCCTATCAAAACAATGAATTACAAGTCAAGGCCGCTTTGTCGTGGCTGCCGGATCTGACCCGTGCGGTGCGGCAATGATCGCCAAGGGTGTGGCCTCCGAACCGGGCTCCCCTCCGGTATCGTCAACCACGACCTCCACATCGTCGTCCCCTTCTTCACCTTCTTCGGAGGCATCGTCGAATCCCGGGACGGGGTCGCGGAAGAGACGCCATCCGGAGCAGTCCACGTCGGGGTAGCACTCCTTCACTTGCTCGAGGACCCGGGCATAGGCCTTCGCCATGTTGACTGCAAGGAACCAATGTGCCCTCTCCATCACCTCGGCCTCCTTGGCGGTGACGATCTTAGCAGCCTTGACGACCTCCTCCCTCTCCTTCGCTACCGACTCCTTCTGTTGGAGCAAAATGGCAATGTCAGCCTCGAGCTTTACCACAAAACCTTCGAGGTACTCCATCCTCATCCTTTTCCCCTCGACCTTGGCCTTCAACTGCTCAAGCTCATTGGCGATCCGAGCCTTCTCCGCTCGAGCCCTATCCATCTCCTGCTTTAGCTCCTTTTCAAGTTCTTTCATCTTCTCCATTAGATGACCGAAGTGGGAGGTTATGTGCGAAAAGAAAACGAAGTTGCATTGGGAACTAAGAAAAAATACAAGTGTACAAATTAGCTAATCCACGGTGCTTACCGATACTGTGGCTCGAGTGCATCGTCTCCCACTCCACTGGCGTCCATGGCGGCCCGATCCTTCGGCGTCGCGACATGCCGAACAACCTGCATGCTCGATGTCGAGTCGCCGAGGAACCTGTCGAGCTTTCGGACCTGTCAATCCGGAACGAAGATCTTTTTGTGTTCCTCAGTTAGGAACACTTCGGCCTTGGCCGCCAGAGTTGCAGCCTCCATTCCCAGACCGGCTGCTAAGGGAAACTCCCCTGCCACCACCGAGGCCGAAGCGGCTGCTGGGGTTGGTGCCCTGTGGACCACCGTGGCCGACGTCGCCACCTGCTCCATGGCTGCGGTAACCATCTAGGGTCTCGGAGAGATCACCTTTGTAGCGACCCTCTTCCTCTTCCTCGGAGCCTTGCTGCTAAGAGCCCCACGCTGTGCCAGCATGGAGTCAAAGTCCATGGTTTCTTCACAAAAAGGAGTGGTGATTACGCGCAAGTAAAACCGAACACAAAGATAAAAGATAAAAAAATAGACCGCATACTGGGGTTTATGCGACTGAGCCCCCCTTGAAAAGCACCTCCTCGGTCAGGTCTCTCCAGTCGTGTTTTAGTCGGTCAAGGAGAATCCGAACCATGTCTTCTTTGTTGGGGTAAAGCACCGGACTCTCCTTTACTCTCTTCGACACCTCTTCAACCTAGCTCGTCGGGATGCTCCACGGCTCTCGAATCCGGATGAGAAAATACTTGTCCCTCCAGTGCTTTATCGAGTCGGGGCAGCTAACGAGCCGGGCGCCATGCCTTGGATCTAGGTTAGAACCTGAACTCCGACTTATGCTGCTGATGAACCCGGTATAGGGTCCGGAGCATGTTGACAGCTCAGTTATCTAAATTAATAGATAATATAAACATAAATTATAAAACCTCGCAAGTGTACGAATCGTTTTCAGAAGCATAGTGAAAAGCATGGGTCGATCCCATAGAGATTGTAGTAATTAATTCACTAATCAATAATCAGAAATGCTTGTCATAAAGTTTTGTTCTAAAAGTATGTTTTGAAAGGAAATGAGATCTAGATCAAGTAGTCCTCAATTTGAATCACAAAATATCTATTGAATTAGTTGGGCTTGATTTCCACCTATAGTCACGAATGCTAAATTAACTTCTACACTACTCAAATCACTAATGTTTTGTTCATTTAAGGGCATGGTATCTACTCCTTAAATTTAAGATTTCCCTGGACTAAGAATTAGGCATGGTATCTACTCTAATTCGTTTCTTTCCTTAAGTTTTTAGTATGACATGTACTAAGCTGCACTTGAAGAAAGCATAGGAACGATGGAAATTAACAAACACTCAAAGCTCTAGAAGTTGGTATCAAATCTAGATCCTCCAAGTTGATTAAACCAAGAACCTAAATGATTCTTGTGTTACTAGTTATGAGCATAAGACATTGATCATCTCTATTACTCATATAACAGATTCAATTTTATAATAAGCAATCTTGATAACTTAAGGTTCTTCAGTTCAGTCGACTGTCGCTGAATCTCAGTCGACTGAACTGCGAACTTTCTAACACATGTTGATTCATATTATAAGTTTGATCAAGACAACCATGTTTAATCAATAAGTGATAAAAGTAGTGCTTTTAGAAGTTTTGTAAAACACTACATGACTAAGGTTTCAATCAGCCCAACAATGAATTTAGTTGCCCATAATCCAACTTTTATTGACTAACAATTTTGAATACATGACTCTAACCATAAGATCAAAAACTAGAGAGAGAAAAAGTAGCACTGATTTGTATGATGTTCAGCTTTGAAGTCAACTTGATCTGCTTCTAAGTCGACTTGATCTCGTCCTCCAGTTGCACTCGATCTCTTCCTTTGTTTGATTGTACTTGATCTTCTTCCGTTGATTCCTTCTCTCTTAGATATATTTTTTTCCTGATTCGAGTTATCTTCTAAACTGTGTATTCCCACATTTTTATAGTTTCTTTTGCCCCCATCTACAGATCTCATGTTCCAGATTTCTATCTTCTCACACATCAGATATGGATTGAGTCAAATCTTAATACTCGCCAAACCCAGGTCTCTAACTTGATTGTTGGAAAGTTGTTATTTGCAGCTAACCTGGATTTTTACCACTCAATCTGATTTATTTGCGGATTTGGATGAGGGTGAATCTCAACCGTTCTTATCTCTAATTCCAGATTTCATGCCCGTTCAGTCGACTATTGGCTAAGAATCAGTCGACTGTTCTGCGAACTTTTGGGAACTCAAACCAGTCATAGCAGTTGACTATTGAATAGGAGTCAGTCGACTGTTCTGCAAAGCTTCGGCAACTCAACCCACTCTGTTCAGTCGACTGTAGTCAAGGAATCAGTCGACTGTACTCAGCAGCTTCTCAGAAATGTTTTGATGCAAAATTAGGGTTCTTCATTCCAATGTATCATCCTCACAGTGCTGGATTGGTCTTCAATCTGCTTCGTTTAGTTGTTTTTAGGCTATTTCCTATGGAAAAGAGAAAAGAAGAGTAAATTACCACAAATAGAGAATTTAACTGTATAATTGCATTCAGATATAGCTCCAAAATGTGGACATTAACAGATTTATCAAATACCCCCAAACATAGCTTTTGCTTGTCCTCAAGTAAAAATAAAAACTACAGACATCGCAAGACTCACTTGACCCTTCCAACTTTTGCCTCAGAGAACTTGCTACTTTTAGTGTCAAGGTTAGAACAAGCATTAAGATAGGTCTAAAAATAAATTTAATTCAAATGTTAATCACTTATTCACAAGAATACTCAACTTGAATATCAATAAGTAGGGTGACCAAAGCCTATGCAACATAATCATGATTAAGATTAGCAAGTTCAACTATATTTCAACTCCAAAATCTCACCATGGCATACACTCCCAAAAATAATAGCTCACATTAACATGGGTAGTTCAAATTAGATCTCTTGACAAATATTCATTACTTGGATGAAATGAAACCATATGCTTGATCTTGCTACTACATCTTCACTCCATTGATTTGCACAATACTTGGATCAAAAGGTCTTGTATAGGTTGTAATGGGGCCATGGGTGGGGGTTAAACAATTGAAGGGGAAAAGGAATACAAAATTTCTAAAGAATTAGTAGAGCAACTTATATTGTTCTAAGAGATTATATTTCGCACCATTTTTTTTATTTTATTTATTTATTTATTTATTGCAATCATGAGGCCATATATCACAGGTCTATACTTTATTTCTACCAACACCTCTCAACCACCCACAACTCAGTATTTTTCATTTGATGAACAACTTTTCATATTTCTTATGACAAATCCTCCAACTTTTCTTTCCATTTTATATATAATTCAACCCCTCACCTTGACATACCACATCTCTTTTACAATTTTTGCTCTACTAACTCAATAGATATAGGTAAGGTAACCTATTTATCTAGGCATGGTTAAGGATGATGTGTCTTACAAAAAGAAAGCTTTTATAGGCTTCAAAGGGGCAACTAGTGAATAATTGATGTTGGGTAGGATATTTGTCTTTGGTGATAGAATCTTAGGTGCCTTAATCATTTCCATGTTTTCATGCAAAAAACCAAAATAAGTTTCGAAAAGTAGCAAGAACAAGTTCTAGTTCATTTGAAGATACATGCAGTCAACTGAGATCTTCAAGTGTATGACTCTCTCAAAAAAAAATATAAGGCTCAAAACTCACAATTTGTGTATTTAAATTTACTCATAGTTGAACTTGCTATTCTCTTTCAAAATTCGTCGAATTGACATGACCAAATGAATAAAAGTTTCAAGTATGATCCATATGATAAGTTATTGACATTTTTAAAGATAAAGACCACAACTAATACTTGTTCTCCACTTTCCACCTATAGTAAGTGAGCTCATGTTCTCATCATTGTTGTTAGAAAGGACACATATTCAAGAGACTCCAAATGTGAATAACTACCCCCAAACTTAGATGGAACATTGTCCTCAATGTTTGAAACAAAAACTTAAAATAGGCATGTGTTACCATCCGGTTTGAAGGAAAGAAAATGAATAAAGAAATGAATAAGAAATGAATAAAGAGAAATAAAGAGAAAGTGTAAGTACTTCCCTGAAAATTGGGTTGCCTCCCAATAAGCGCTGCGTTTCTTGTCTTCAGCTAGACTTGAGGAGTTTATGCAATGTATTGAATAGTTTGCAGAGTTATATCTTCCTCTTGCTGGTCAAAACTCATCTCAATATAAGGTTTCGCCCTATGCCCGTTCACCTTGAATGTTTGATTTTTCTCTTTGCTATGAACCTCCAAAGCACCATGTGGGAAAACCTTTGTAACAATGTACGGACCGTACCATCTTGACATAAGCCTCTCTGCAATGGTCCACCCTAAAGCACCCTTGTGTTCTCGCAATACTCTCAATAGCTTTTCTTCTTTCTGAATACTCAAGTTCGCAGCAACTATCACAGGTACGTCTGGTTTTCACCCAAGTATGCATACTTCAAGTGTTTATGTAGCGGCTTTAGTTCCACGTCTGGTGTCCTGGTAACAAAAGAAACAAAAGTGTTATCAGACACAAGATTTTCAAACACAGGTGCAAACTTACCTGAACATGATTTTTTATTTTCAATGTAGTGTACTGTCTCTGTAATCCTCCAATCATTATCATCAAATTCCTATTCAACTCGAGATAGTGCTAGAGAGTGTGTAATTGTGGCCTGTAGTGGATCGACGCGATGTACCTGAAATATTTGGTCAACAATCTCCTGAACCACATCAATATTATAACATTCATGATCATCGTGTGGTAATTTTGGTGCATCAAACATTTTAAACTCAATCTTTTCACCATTTATTTTCATACTTATAGTGCCCTTTTTAACACAAATTTTTATATCAGCAGTACTCATAAAGGGTCTACCTAAGATGATTGGTAAAGAAGATGGCATTGAAGAGTCTTCCATATCTAAAATAACAAAATCTGCAGGCAAAATGAAATCATTTACCTGAACTAAGACATCTTCTAAAATACCTCTAGGTCTCTTGATGCTGCGATCAGCCAATTGCAAGGTGATTGATGTTGTTTAAGTTTCCCCAATCCTAGTTCTTCCTAAACAGAGTATGGAAGAAGATTGATGCTTGCCCCCAAGTCTAACAGTGCCTTTTCAAAGAAATGCTCACCAACCCTGCATGGAATGGTAAAACTACCTGGATCCTTCAACTTAGGAGGTAATTTCCTCAACAATACCGCACTCACTTCCTCTGTTAGAGCCACATTCTCCGGAACCTAAAACGTTTTCTTGTGAGTACAGCATTCTTTCAAAAATTTGGCATAAGAAGGAATTTGTTTAATAGCATCAAGTAGGGGAATATTGATTTCTACCTTCCTAAGAGTTTCAAAGATATCAAATAAATGTTGTTCTTTCTTTTGCTTGACTTACCTTTGAGGGAATGGTGGCAATATTACCCTTTCTTTGTCACTTACTTTGTTGGAACCCAAAGATTTTGCTGGTTGTGTGTCGGATTCGTCGTGTTTGTTCCAACTCTGCTGTCGATTATCTTACCACTTCTTAGGGTTGTCACCGATTTGAGCTGTTCTTGTCCTGTAGGATTTGGTATGGTTTGCGATGGGAGTTCTCCTGCCTTTCTTTCGCTTAACTCCTTAGCGATTTGACCAATTTGTGTCTCTAATTTTTGAATGGCCTGCCCTTGTTGGTTGCTTGTTTGATGTTGCTGTTGGAGTAATTGAAGAACGGTGGATTCGAAATCCAACTTCTTCTGTTCTTGAACTGGCCGATCAAATCCATTCCCAATCTGAAAGTTCTGCGCATGCCCTTGTGCGATTTGAGTGCCTTGATTGTTTTGATTATTGTTCGATGAGAAATTTGGATGGTTTCTTCATCCTGGGTTGTACGTGTTCGGGAAGGGATTGTTCTTGGGTGGAAGCACTCCCTGTCCTACGTAGTTTGCGTGCTCCTGATCTGTGAAAGAAGACATGGGACATGCATCAGTTGTATGATCAGAGTGAGAACAAATTGCACAAATTTCTTTTGCTTGGTTTTTTACACCACCTAGTGTTGAAATTGCATTAACAAGCATGTCAATTTTTTTGTTCAAGGTTACCATTTCTAATTGCATGTTATTACTAGTAGAAATTTCGTAAACTCCCTGTTTTTTCGAAAAACCCCTTCCCCTTGTTGAGAATTGTTGTGAGTTCTCGCTGAGTTCTTCGAATAGCTCGATGGCCTCCTCACCACTCTTCCTCATCAAGATTTCATTGCAAGCTGAATCTACAATTGCTTTGTTAGTGTCATTTAAACCCTCATAGAATGCTTGTACCTGATCATCCTTGGGCATGTTGTGCGTAGGACACTTGAGAAGTTTGTTCTTAAAGTCCTTCCATGCCTCGAAGAACAAATCGCCATCTTTTTGTTGGAAGAGTTGAATTTCCGTTTTTAGTTGTTTGGTTTTCTGAGCTGGGAAAAATTCCTTCAAGAACTTTGTTGCCAATTGCTCCCATGATTGAATCGATCCTGGTTCCAAACAATTATACCACAATTTAGCATTATGTTTTAATGAAAATGGAAACAAAATTAACCTGATTTGTTCAGGGGTAAGCCCTTGGACGCTTTGCGTCCTGCAAAGATCAAAGAATTCTTGCAAGTGGAGATGAGGATCCTCGTCTAGTTTGCCACTAAAGTGGGGAACCATGCTCAGTAACTGAGCTGATAGGTGCATATTCCATGTGACATTTAGTTGATAAGCTATGCAAGATGGTTGCTCAATATTCTTCAGAGTGAATTTGTCCTGCATTGGTACTCGAATTGGTACTTCCTCTCCCATTGTTGCCTTTGGAATGGATTGTTGTACAGTTGACTGGCTCCTTCCTGGCAGTCGAATTAACTGACTTAATCTGTGCAGAATGTGCTCTATCTCTTGGTAAATAGGTAGTAGCTTGGGATGAAGTGATCGTCTCCCGTGCATACGCCAAAGTCATGTAACCTCAAATTGGATTGTACCTAAAAAAGAAAAAAAAAATATTCACAGTAAATAAAATAAAGAATTTTTCTTTTTTTGATTTGCAAGTTAAAGTACTAAACATTCCCCGGCAGCGGCGCCAAAAACTTGTTGACAGCTCAGTTATCTAAATTAATAGATAATCTAAACACAAATTATAAAACCTCGCAAGTGTACGAATCATTTTCAGAAGCGTAGTGAAAAGCAAGGGTCGATCCCACAGAGATTATAGTAATTAACTCACTAATCAATAATCAGAAATGCTTGTCATAAAGTTTTGTTCTAAAAGTTTGTTTTGAAAGGAAATGAGATCTAGATCAAGTAGTCCTCAATTTGAATCACAAAATATCTATTGAATTAGTTGGGCTTGATTTCCACCTATAGTCACGAATTCTAAATTAACTTCTACACTACTCAAATCACTAATGTTTGTTCATTTAAGGGCATGGTATTTACTCCTTAAATTTAAGATTTCCCTGGACTAAGAATTAGGCATGGTATCTACTCTAATTCGTTTCTTTCCTTAAGTGTTTAGCATGATATGAACTAAGTTGCACTTGAAGAAAGCATAGGAACGATGGAAATTAACAAACACTCAAAGCTCTAGAAGTTGGTATCAAATCTAGATCCTCCAAGTTGATTAAACCAAGAAGCTAAATGATTCTTGTGTTACTAGTTATGAGCATAAGACATTGATCATCTCTATTACTCATATAACAGATTCAATTTTATAATAAGCAATCTTGATAACTTAAGGTTCTTTAGTTTAGTCGACTGTCGCTAGATCTCAGTCGACTGAACTGCGAACTTTCTAACACATGTTGATTCATATTATAAGTTTGATCAAGACAACCAGGTTTAATCAATAAGTGATAAAAGTAGGTCTTTTAGAAGTTTTGTAAAACACTACATGACTAAGGTTTCAATCAGCACAACAATGAATTTAGTTGCCCATAATCCAACTTTTATTGACTAACAATTTTGAATACATGACTCTAACCATAAGATCAAAAACTAGAGAGAGAAAAAGTAGCACTGATTTGTATGATGTTCAGCTTTGAAGTCAACTTGATCTGCTTCTAAGTCGACTTGATCTCGTCCTCCAGTTGCACTCGATCTCTTCCTTTGTTTGATTGTACTTGATCTTCTTCCGTTGATTCCTTCTCTCTTAGATATATTTTTTTTCCTGATTCGAGTTATCTTCTAAACTGTGTATTCCCACATTTTTATAGTTTCTTTTGCCCCCATCTACAGATCTCAAGTTCCAGATTTCTATCTTCTCACACATCAGATATGGATTGAGTCAAATCTTAATACTTGCCAAACCCAGGTCTCTAACTTGATTGTTGGAAAGTTGTTATTTGTAGCTAACCTGGATTTTTACCACTCAATCTGATTTATTTGCGGATTTGGATGTGGGTGAATCTCAACTGTTCTTATCTCTAATTCCAGATTTCATGCCCGTTCAGTCGACTATTGGCTAAGAATCAGTCGACTGTTCTGCGAACTTTTGGGAACTCAAACCAGTCATAGTAGTCGACTGTTGAATAGGAGTCAGTCGACTGTTCTGCAAAGCTTCGGCAACTCAACCCACTCTGTTCAGTCGACTGTAGTCAAGGAATCAGTCAACTGTACTCAGCAGCTTCTCAGAAATATTTTGATGCAAAATTAGGGTTCTTCATTCCAGTGTATCATCCTCACAGTGCTGGATTAGTCTTCAATCTGCTTCGTTTAGTTGTTTTTAGGCTGTTTTCTATGGAAAAGAGAAAAGAAGAGTAAATTACCACAGATAGAGAATTTAACTGTATAATTGCATTCAGATATAGCTCCAAAATGTGGAAATTAACAGATTTATCAGAGCACTCTCAGATCTGGCTCGATCTCCGCCACTTGATAATGGAGAATGAACCTGATGATCACCCTCCACCCGTTTGACATGAGCTGAATTGGACTGATCCGGAACCACCGCAGCACCTCGACGGCAAAGGGGTGGAGAGGCAGCCGCGCCCCGGCTGTGAGGGCGTCGACCGGCCAGAAGCACATATTCACTGGAATCGGTGAATTGGCCCTCACTCGAGGACCAGGCAGCATTAGCTCGAACTCCTCCAGGATCAGAAAGCATTGTCGAACTGATACTAGGTCGGCCTCGTTGAGTATGGAGAGGGTATCGTCAACCTCTGAAGTCTCCCGCGTGGCGTTCTCTTCGAAGCTCCGCCCCATGCAGTACATAATATGTTCGGCGTGCTCCTCCGGCAGTTCCCGAACCCTAAAAAGTCCAGTCAGGACCCCAGGTATCCTGCCGAACTCCCCCATCCTCTGTAAGTCCTCAACTACCACCTCTACCATGACCTAAGTAGGCCATTTTACGGCTTTGCCCTTGTCGACTGGAGGAACTTGGCACGAGGTCGGCTCATCGGCGAGAGGGGGGAGGTCTCTGTCCACGGGGGAAAGCTAAACATTTTCTAAAAACTAAGCTAAGTGTTGAGTTACCTTGAAGTGACAGCGACGGTCGGAAAGATCAGCAGAAGTCTGTAAAATCTCGCCTGAAGCTCTCGCTAGTGAAAACTAGTCGCCTCAGTAAATACTAGAGAAATGAACAAGTGAGGGGTGGGGGGTGAAGTTTTATAGAAGATGCACGCAAATCGAGACTAACGGGCTTAAAAAATTCAAATGCCCGGCCCATCTACCACAAAACGACAAGAAACTCAACAAGCCTTTGACCGGTCAATGGTCAATGGTCAAACGGTCAGCGCACCACATGTCAATCCCTTCGACTTCAGCAACGTGCGCCGAGCATTCTTGCCACCGACGTCCAAATGTCAGAAAAAATCTCTCGTGGACTTCGGTAATGTGCGCCGAGCGTTCTTGCCACCGACGTCCAAATTTGAGAAAAAATCTCCCCTGGACTTCGGTAACGTGCACCGAGCGTTCTTGCCATTGATGTCCAAAAGTGAGAAAAATTCTCTCTTGGACTTCGACAACGTGCACCGAGCGTTCTTGCCACTGACGTCCAAATGTGAGAAAAGATCTCTCTCGGACTTCGACAACGTGCACCGAGCGTTCTTGCCACCGACATCCAAATGTGAGAAAAAATCTCTCTCGGACTTCGGCAACGTGCGCCGAGCGTTCTTGCCACCGACGTCCAAATGTGAGAAAAAATCTCTTGGATTCAGCAACGTTCGCTGAGCATTCTTGCCACCGACGTCCAAATGTGAGAAAAAATCTCTCTTGGACTTCGGCAACGTGCGCCGAGCGTTCTTGCCACCGAAGTCCAAATGTGAGAAAAAATCTCTTAGACTTCGGAAACGTGCGGCGAGCATTCTTGCCACCGACGTCCAAATGAGAGAAAAAATCTCTCTTGGACTTCGGCAACGTTCGTCGAGCATTCTTGCCACCGACGTCCAAATGTGAGAAAATCTCTCTCGGACTTCGGCAATGTTTGCCGAGCACTCTTGCCACCGAAGTCCAAACACGAGAAAATGCTCTGACCAGTCAACGGTCAACGGTCAACCCAGACACGTGTCGCCCTCTCGAGGTCCCTCTCGACTTCGGCAATATGCGCCGAACCCCCCCCCCCCCCGATCTCAGTCTCCACCCAGACACGTGCCCACCAACCGAAGTGGCTAAAGAGGGTCGGCGACTAGTGCCGATCGTTCTTGCCACCGACCCCCAAAGGAAGGAAAAAACACCTTCGAATCATGGGAGCCGTCCGATCATTCAGATGTTCTCACCCAGATCTGATGGACGTCCCAGATTCTGCCACGTCATCAAAGCACAGATCACCCTGTGATCATCCAGATATTCGCGCCAGTGTGCGATGGACGTCCCAGATTCGTCCACGTCCATAATAAGGTGATTAAATTTATTTTTTATTTATTAAGTTGAATTATATATTTAAAAATTGCAAAAAAATGATTAAACATTTAGGAAAATTAATTAAAAATTTTAGAAAATAATTATAAATTTGGAAAAATATTTTTTGAATCCGCGGGTAAATAATTATTAGTTAGAATAATTAATTAGTGCTCTTGAAAAATAAATCATCGATTTGCAAAATTGGATAAATGATTCGAAAAATAATATAAAAATTGAGAAAAATCGCGAAAAATCCAAAAGAGACTAAGAACAATCTTGGCCATGTTACCAGCTTAGAAAAGTACCGTTACTCCTCGAACAAGATTCGAACTCCCTTTTTTGAACTCCGATAAAGTCTTGTACGCCATTGAAACAACAAAACTACTCTCCAAAGGCTGTAGCAAACAGTCTTTAGGAGTGAGGGGCTTGTGATATGGCTTAAAATGGGATTAAATCAGAACCGTTCAAAGTGGGCACGAATCTTAAAGTTCAGAGGGGCAAAATGATAATCTCACCTACAGACGGGTCCGAAATGGGAACTGGGTCTCTTCTCTAGGGCCCAATAACCCATAAACGACTATGTTCGACTGGGTACAGGTCCCAACCCGTTAAGGACTAGTTCACAAGGATATGAAGAAATTCTAGCTCGTCCTTATCTCTAGGAGGTGGTTCTAACCACCTCCTCTATCCAGCCACACCGGGCAGTAGAGATTCGTTCTTATCTCAAACCAGATCCCCACAGTGACTATAAAAAACCCCTACCTCCTACCATTACAAGGTGATCACTCTTTGCCTACCTAAAGCTCTTTCTTATTCTATTCTGAGTAATGACAAGAGCGTTGGAGGATTTGTCGCCGGGATCAGCCCCGGTGTTTCAAACCTCGTGGAAGCCAACGGGAGTAGCTAGAAGCCAGCCCAACAATGGTGGAAGTGGTCAGGTTTGACCCATTTTGTTCCTCTCGAACTCTCAAATTCATCTGACTGCCCCCACACGGAAATCAACGGCAACAGGATCCAATCTAATAGATCAGATCTGGACCATCCGATCATCTTCTTCACATCTTCATCTTGATCTCTTGATCATGGTTGTCCGATCTTGTTGATCTTGATCATCGCTCTAGGATCTAGCCGTTGGATCTCTTGATCTTCATCATCTTGATCATTGAGATCGGTGCTTTGTGTTCGTGATTGCGATTGTGATCGTGTGTTCATGATTGGTTCGTGATCTGTTCGTTGACTTTTGTTCATGCTTGGAAATCCGTTCCCGTTATTCTCTTTCTCTCTGTCGTTTTCTTCGTCTCTCAGGAATGTAACCTGTATTCTTTTTGTTGTATAATACAAGTACTAAATACTGCCTGTTGTGTAGTTACTTCAAGATCAATTCCCATGAAATCCCTTGTTTGATCTTGCCTCTTGTTGTTAATCCATCAGTAGTTGTCTCATCACACACACGATATGAAATAACATCGATATAATAGATTCTTGATGTATACATGCATGTTGTTCGTGATCCATGATGTGTTGTATGATCTCGTATGCTTGGTGTGTTAGTAGTAGTATAACTTGTTGTAGACTTGTAAAATACCCTATACCATATTGCTTGGACATATACTACACCATATTTCACATTTTGTTATGATTAGGATGAGTTTCACATGAACTAGTTGGTTTGTGCATGAAGGATATTTTCTATTTTGCCGATTGCCCATTTTTTATCAGTATTTTAGACCCTATTAAGGTCAGTATATGAAAATTATTTGTAAATATGAATTATAAGAAATTCATTCTACTTTCTAGATTTTCTGACAGATCTCAGTTTCGATTTATGAGTTTCAAGTTATGACTATTTTACTACAGATGTGAAGAAAATTTCAGATTTTGTTTTGTACGAATTCTGTATGGTAAGTTATTTTTTACTGATGTTAAAGATAATATTTTGATCCAATATTTTGCTGAGTATATCTAAACCAGATTGGGATTAACTCCTAGTTTTTTAGGATTTAATTGATAAATTTTATACACTATTCTATGCTTGCAAACAACTACTATACATGTAAAATTTTCTTGGTGTTCAGTAAATAACCTTAATTTCGACCTGATTCTATTTGCTGTTTGTAAAAACTTTGTGAATAAGAATTGTAGCCTACTGTATCTATTTTATCACCCTTTTGACGGATATGGATTTGGATTTATATTTTGTAAGATATTGCTATTTTAGTACTGCAGTGTTTATGATTCCAGATTTACAAAACTGTCGTATCTTGCTGCTTTCTGATTTTAATTGACTATTCTATCTATGTTGGAAAATTATGAAACTTTATTTTCTGTTACTAAACATACTAGGGAATACCCCATATTTTTCGGGGATTTAATTAGTAAGTTTTTATGCTGTTTTCCTGTTTATGAATACAAACTTCTCATTTCTGGCTGAACTCGTTTTCTGAATACAAATCTGTTTTGAGACTTGTTTTTTATGAAATACCATAAGACTTATATATACATGATGGATTCGGCCAAGAGTCTATTTTCCATATTTTCTAACTGATCCAGGTTTGTATACGTGTGGCAATGGGAATCCCAGATTTTGTGCAGTACTGTCTTGCTGTCCTGAACTAGAATTTTTATTGTCCCAATCTTTTATGAGTTGTCTTTTACTCGTGCATGTTTATCTTTCAACCTGAACCTATTACATATTCATGCAATGTTATTCTTGCTCTCTTTTATGCACATATATGCCTGTTTAATAATAATAAAAAATAATCAAGTCGGGGTTAAGGGAAAGACCTTAGTAGTGGACAATATAGGTATGTGTACTGAGAAGGGAGCCCGTGTTTTCCATTTTTGATTCATGTTGACACATGAACCTGTTGATGCATGGACTTGGTTGTTCATGTACCTATTACCTGTTGATGCATGAACTTGTTGGTTTGTGTACCTGTTACCTATTGATGCATGAACCTGTTGGTTTGTGTACCTGTTTTAACACCCAGGAATGTACGATGCTTGTATATATATGTATGTATGTATATTGTCTGTATGCGTGCACATGATTGCAGTGTTTTGGTTGATTGTGCTACCGTGGTGTGCGGTTAGGTTTGCGGGGTGGTTCATAGGAGGGTTGTGTTCTAAAAGATGCACGAGAATGAGGAGGACCGATACTGGTATAAACACTTGTTTTTGGTATGACGCCTATGCAAGTATAACATCATACGATACTACGATGGATATACATTACGTACGCTCGATAAACCCCTCGTCTCCCATTCAAAAGGACCCATTTAAGAGTAAAATGGGCAGCCAACACATCCCACCACAAAACCATTGGCTACCCTACCACTTATCCTACTACCCCCTAGGATCCGACCCACTTCTCCCCCTCTTTTCTCCTTCATTTCTCCATCTAAAACCACTCATTCCCACCTCTCTTGTTCTGGAATTTCAGAACTCCACCAAGAGAAAAAAGAAGAGAAAGAGAGAAAGAAGAGAGATTGAAGAAGAAGCCTTGGGAGGGATTCTCAAGGGAAGGAAAGCTCAAGAGATCAACTACTCTTCATCAACTCAGGGTGGGGAGTTACTCTAAACCTTCCTTATTGTTTCTTAATTAAATTCTTATATGCATGTGTGGTAGTAAGTGCTAGGATGAACATCTAAGAAGTTTGGAAGATGAAATCAGAAACTGGAACTAGAATTTGATCTGAATGCTATTTTTCTAGATTTTTCCGAGAGCAAACCACATGGGATTAGACCATTAAATTTTCAAAGAATGTTTCTATATATGTGTAGATAGTTCATGATTTATTTCAGATTTGTGTGAGGTCATTTGGTATTTTAATAAAATTTAATTGTAGAACTGTGTCGTAAGGCAGAATCAGCAGTTGGTTAACAGGATGTCTGAGATTGTCGGAATTTTCATAATTTATTGGAGCATTTTATTCATCTGATATTTTTACCCTGTATTTCCACATGCATCTAGATTCTATAAACAAATCAGGAAAATTTTTGGATGGATTTTTAGGCTTGATAAAAATTGATCTTTAATCAGTAGCTGGAGCTGAACTGAAGAACATGGTGGCTTTCTGTGCTAAATTGAGTTATGTACAACTCAGAGTAGACTTGGAGTTTGGACATGAAACCTTTTTCATGTTGTTCCCTATGATCTCTAGTTTCATCACTATAAATTTTTTGTCAATTGAATGAGTATGGAATTTAAGATGATTTTATTAGCATGTACTGTGCTGGTTTCAGCCAATTTTGATACCCTGTAGAGATTGCACATTTGAGGCTCATTAAGAGCAAAATTTGAGGACCTATTTCATAAGAAGATTGTAGTAGACATCAAGAACTTTCCAACAAGACCTATTTGAGGTATTTCTAGTAAGTGGTTGATTTATTGTGTTTTTTGTAATACTGGACAGAGACCAAGGATCGAGCTGAGTGCTCTGATTTAGAAAGTCCTAGTGTGTGACTTGGTACCTTTGTGAGAGATGTTTGTGTTAGGGTGATCTATTGGTGTATTTTGGACTCATGACCAACTAGAGACTTGTAAAGGACATCCACACCTTTCCATAGAACTTGGATTCTAGCGTTCAGATAGGTGAGCAGTATTTTGTGCAATCGGTAAGGTGCAATCCGTGTACAGGAAGTATACTGGCTGAGGCTTGAGAGGCTATTTTGAGGACCTAGATGATGGAATTTGAGTTTATGATCAACTAGAAAGTTGTATCCAAGGTTCTTACCTTTCTGGATTGGGCTCGTGCACTCCATTCGGAGTTGTATCGATGGAGTTATGACCTTTCTAAGTTTCGGACAGAAACCCCATAGGTTGCTTAGTCTGGAGTGTTGACTAGATATTGTGAGGACTCGTTCCCCTGTGTAATACAATGTTGATAATTCTTGAATGGGGACGTTTGTATCGGTTGTTGGTGTTGTTGACTCCCATAAATGGGTGTGTGACTCGAGTTAGTCACTAGGGTAAGGGATACCCTGCATCTGTCGACCATAAGTTATGAACTTCTGCCGAAGCGTAGGACTTCCAAGTCATGACCGTCAAATTAAGATCATTGGTGCTAAACAGCACATGTTCATAGCACGGGTTAGGGGTGAACACACATTCATTACCGGATTAGCGGTGAATGTAGGCCATGGCACTGGACAATTCCAAGCCGGGGAAGTAGCGAACCAAACTGGTATCGCCAGGGCCAGAGGTCGATAAGAAAGTTTGGAAGGCAATCCTATCTTTTACCCAAAGTGATTAGAGTAAGGCTGAGGTTAGAATGACATATCAAGGGGTTAGGTAATTGCATTAGTCCTAGTAAACCATAGTCGGTGTTGTACCTTCCAGTCGTAGGGATACGTTTTTGGCACTCATGAGTGAGTCCTCGGCTCGTATCTCGATTTGTTAATTCCCAAAGTTTTGCCGACGTAAGGTACGAGAGTCTAGGGGGATTTGACTCTCGAGGCGCTCACGTCCCTATGCATGTGGGTTTTGTTATTTTTTTGGTATATATATAAGTTTATAACCCGGAGTAGGGGTGAACACGCATGCTTCAGTTCATAGCCCGGGTTAGGGGTGGACATGGAAATCACACGGTCTTGCGACCAGATTCAACGCTGCTTTCTGAAGAGGTCCGTACACGGGTACCAAGTGGCAAGCACAACCACCACTTAGGCACTGTAGTGGCGGAACTAGAACGACCAACTGCAACCTCCTTGGGCGACGAACAATCTATTGGGAACTGGTTGAGTACAAGAGTAGGGTACATGGCGAGGGTTCGAATCCCGGAATTGTGGAGAAAGACAGCTAGATTTGGGGACGTATGTAGTATGGGATGCTTTCGTGCTCCAAAGTCTTGCTTGCATTAGAGTCATGCATGTGATGTAACACCCCGAATTCCAAAATACAACTAAATTCGAGATTCCACAAGATCTTTACACTTCTTTCGTACAATTTTATAAGGAAATAAAAACTTTTCTTTCATCAGAGTTATATTTACACTTGTACATTATCACAGCCAAAGCAATATTACAATAAATTACATGAAACAATAGTTAACTCAATCCTGCGCAGCATGTATGCTTCAATTGTCAAGCATCTTTACCCTGCATATAAAAATGTGGGCGCGCCAGTTCATTCAACTGACGAAATATTACATACGGCCATCCTCTCTATGTCGGAAACAGTATAACGATTCTCATTTCTTAACAAACACAAACTTGTCACAACCAAGCTAAAGGGACTATCCTATAGTTCTCGTGTTGTGAATGTGCACTTAGTCCTTAATGCAATTATTTATATTACATGACACTAATGCGCACTTGTTCGGATTCTATGCATCCCATACTACATAAGACCGAGGGCAAGCACTTAATCGTTCTTCATCTTGTAGGGTTCAATCTCTCGTCATGACTTAATCTACTACTGTAACTACGGTAAGTATCCTAGATGTTTTCTAACCTACGAACTCATGTCTAGGCACCCTGGAGGGAATCCCAACGCACTGACACATGACTCATCATGCAGGCATCCTGTGGTAATTCAGCTCCTACCATAGACATGACACCACCCATAGTCGTCAAACACCCCACGAGCGTAAACACAGGGATGGTACTCTGGAGCAGTATCCACGCCCTATCATGACTCATCATGGGACATCCTGTGAATACTCTCACGCCGCCAATCCAGTGGCTCTCATACTCAATGTTTTTCTCTTACTTTCATCACATCTCCACTATGCATCTAATCCTTAGTTTAATTGAATCATGAATAAAATCAACTCTTAGAGTGTAGCACTTCCACTATATCGGACTTATTCATTTAATTCACATGACCCAAACATTGGTCTTCTCATTTCAAAATATCATTTTCTCATTTCTTTCATTGCCGGTATAAGGCTTGGCTATACCCTAATTCTCAATTTCAACTCATAATTACAATGTCATACTCATAAGATCTTTTCATGATTAATCACAATTAATATTCCATTAGTATAGTATTCATGTATCCACATCTTTCATAATTCATCACAATCAATAATTTAATTTCGCGTGCAATCCATGTGCAAGAATAAATTTTACTTAATAGTCACCAACAATTTCATATATTCCGCAAATCTATTATTCACAAATTCACAATTTTACTACAACACATTTTTCTATAATTCCATTTAATCATGCTAGTCACAAACTTCAAAATTTCATCTTTTATAAGTCAAAATTTTCATTTTTATTTTTCTTTCGCTTAAAAGAGTAATTTAATTTCAAATTGAGTCATTCCTTGCAAAAACCTCAATTTCTTATTCACACTTCTTCAAAAGTTGTATAAATATTTCCTAATAAGTTCTAACAATTTTTTTTTCGGTAATTAAAACATATTTTCCCAATTTTTATTCTATTTTAGAAATTCAATTTAATCCAAAATTCTCAAAAAAAAATTTTTTTTTCCAAACTCAAACCCCATCGAGATTCGAACCCACAACCAGCGGCGAAACAGACAGCGCACAGACCAATGCGCCAAAGCCGCCCATCGATTTAACTAGGGGTTAATGTCCTTATATGTTCACTTCTCGGTGATTTGGATTTTAACAAAAATGACAAAATAAAACACAGCTTCGGGGTATCGAACTCAAGACCTCCGACCACTGTAGTGAACCCAAGTCTCCTCCGACCAGTTGGTCTAAGTGGACATATCGATTAGAAGGTATTTAAAATAGGTTTTGATCTTAATTCGCTGTTCAAAGTTATACTTCAAAATTTCTCAAAAACGAATTTGTCTCCTTTTCTCCTCTTTTGAAAACAAAAATGTCCAGAATAAAAATACATTTAATTTAACAATAACCATTATTTTTAAAGGTATTTTTTCCTCTTATAAAACATATATTTAGCCTTAATTTGTATTTTATAATACTATTTCGACATTTGAAAACTAACACATATTTGTTCATAAACAAAAATGATTTCTCATACAAAATTCACTACTATAATGTTTTGGCAACTATGATATTTTTAGAGCACAAAAAAAAACAATCTTTATAAGTGAATAAAACCTCTATTTTTATTAATTAGTATACACATGAAGCATTCGATTATTTGTTTGCCAAAAATACATTCTTTCCATTTATTCTAATTTTCACATGGTATATATAGCAGTGGGGAATTTCATTACATCTATTAGCAAGCATTTCTTAGCAAATTATTCTATCAATTCATCTTTAACACATCATTCTACTTTAGCACTTTAATCAATAAACATGATTCTAACTTCTTACTAGTGAATTTCACATAATTGCAATTAAAGCATAATTAGCATGCATTCTAAAGTTATAAACAATGAGAACATACACTTTCACTTATATAAATGAATCTAACCATCACAATAACACACATTTTCTAGTTTATCAATTTCTACTCTAAATAGGCAACATGTATTTCATATCAACTAATTACTTTTTAATAACAAATTCAATTTATTCCTAACATGATTTCTACTTTAGAAGTCATGAGAAACACCCACCTTTTTGAAGAAAACCAATAAGAAAATCTCCTAGAGCCTCCTAGAATGCGAGAGAGTGCCTTCTCCTCCTAGATTGCGACGCACAATCTCCTTCTCCTTGCTCCCTTGCAAAAACCGAAAGCGCCAAGTGGTGATGATGGCCGGCCTCCAATGGGGAACACACACACATACACTCACACTCACACACTAATATATATCTCCTATATAATGCTTTCTTCTTTCAATAGATTATTAGTGTAGAATACAAGTTAATGGGGGGGGGGGGGGGGGGGGGGGGGTATTTATACTAATCCTATGATAGATTGGAGGGCTAGGATTTATTGGATAGTTGTAGGATGAATGGCTAGGATATGAGTAGGAGTTATAGCAACTACCCATACACTAAGTAACCACCCATGCACACTCACCCACACTCCCATCACTCCCATGCACAAACCGGCCCAAAAGGTGTGCATTGCACACTACGTGCATGCACGTGCCGCCTAGTCCCCTATGTAGAAGTTTGTACTATTTTAATTAATCAAATTATTCACATTTTGTCTCTACATGACAAGTGTGGCCATTTAATTGATTAATTAAATTAGTGGGCTTAATAAATAGGGGGCTTAGGCTTGTGGGCTAAAACAACAAATTAATAATTAATAGAAGTGGGCTAAAACAATTAATCAGTGTTTTAGGCTTTTGGAAAGTAGGCATTTTTGAAAAATAAAGGAAAATAATTGTTCATACAAAATGAGATTTTATATAAAATAAATAGATAATATACGCATGAAGTTTGCACGTGCACAACACGTGAAAAAAAAATAATATTTTTATTAAAATGAAATTTTAGGGTATTACAACACTCCCTCCTTAGAATAGTTCCGTCCCCGGAACTACAATTAAAGAGTGAGAAAACAAAACACAAGAAGAAAAAATACAATCAAGCAAACAGCTCAGGATGATCCTTCATCATCCTCTCCTCAGATTCCCAAGTAGCCTCTTCAACCAATTGGTTTCTCTAGACTACCTTGACCATCGGTATTGTCTTATTCCTCAAGACTTTCTCCTGACGATCAACAATCTCAACTGGAAGCTCAATGTAATTCAGATCCAACTGCAAACCCTCTAGTACTTCGGGCAAATGGTGACTAGGATCTGGAATGTAACCTCTCAGCATAGACACGTGAAAGACGTTGTGCACCTAAGACAACTCTTCCAGTAACTCAAGCCGGTAAGCAGTTTTCCCGATCCTTTTCAATATCTTATACGGGCCTATGAACCTCGGGGCTAACTTTCCACCCTTGTCGAATCGGATCACGCCTTTGCTGGGCGATACCTTCAGAAAGAGAAAGTCACCAACCTTAAACTCAAGGTCCCTCCTCCGGTTATCTGCATAGCTCTTCTACCTACTCTGAGCATCCACCAACCTCTTCTTGATCAGATATTTTAATCATACAAATATATGTAGATGACATAACTTTTTGATCTACTAATAGTAATCTATATCAAGAGTTTTCTAATACCATGACAAATGAGTTTGAGATGAGTCACATGGGCGAACTCAATTATTTCCTTGGACTACAAATAAAACAGTCTCAAAATGGCATATTTATTAATCAAGAAAAATATGCTAAGGAATTACTCAAACGATTTGGCATGGATAGCACTAGTAGTAAGACCACACATATGGCTACTATTACACTTGACTAAGATGAATTTGGTAAGAGTGTCGATTAAAAACTCTATCGAGGTATGATTGGCTTACTCTTATATATAACTGCTAGTAGACCAGATATTATATTTAGCGTATGTTTGTGTACTAGATATCATTCTAATCCAAACGAATCTCACTTAAAAGCAGTGAAACATATTTTAAGATACATTAAAGGCACATCTGAATATGGTTTGTTTTATCCACGCACCAATAATTTTTAACTTTTGTCGTATAGTGACGCTAATTTTGCTGACAGGAAAACTGATCGTAAAAGTAATAGTTGAACTTGTCACTTTTTGGGACATTCACTAGTATCTTGGTGCAGGAAAAAGCAAAATTTGGTATCCCTATCTACTACAGATGCTGAATATATTGCTGTAAGTTTGGCTTGTGCACAAATTTTATGGATGAAACAAACTTTATTAGATTATGGTATTTTATTTTCAAGACCCGCTATAATGTGTGATAATACCAGTGCTATTAATTTATCTAAAAATCTGGTTCAACATTCACGTACGAAACATATTGATATTCGACATCATTTTCTACGTGATCATATGTTAAAGGGAGATATCATATTGGATTTTATTTCTACTGATAAACAAGTAGCAGATATATTTACCAAACCTCTTAAAGAAGACACTTTTATCAACTTTAGAAGAGAACTAGGCATTTGCTCATTTCATGACATTTCTTGAAATTTTTTATGTTTAGTCGACTTATAATTGATTTCCAGTCGACTTATACAGTATTTTCGTTGTTTATATCTTTGACTAAATTTTGTGTTCTGCCCAATCGACTGTCTTCGAAACTCAGTTGACTGATAGTAGCTTTACTTATTTTTTTGTTTGGTTTATTTGCTCTCGACTTAGTCGACTGATATAAAACTCAGTTGACTGTCGCGACATCAAATTGACTTTCTAACTCTGAATCGTCACCGTATGAGGCTTCTATCTCTTTCTTTCTTTTGCCCTCTTTTCGATCTCGACCCTTCATTCGGACTCTCTTTCAATCACAGCTGTTTACTTCTAGTAAAAGCCCTAAACTCTTCTTCCCCCTTTTCACTTTTTACCTTTCATCCCCAAACCTAAGTCGGCTGCTCTGAAGACCTTTTTGTTTCTGCTCCTGGCGTTATGTTTTCGTCCAGCTTTGAATCCATTCAGAGATTCTTGAGTCTTTTGTTTCTCTCTACTTGTGGGTAATCATATTTCAATCTCTCTCTCTTTTCAAAATTTTCTTGCTTATCAATATGCCTAAACCCAAAAGATCTAGGGGTTCTAATGTTGAAGAAGAGCAATCTTCTCACAATTACCTACAGTACTTAAGGCACCCTTCTCTTGTTGAGAAGTATTTTATCATTTGCCAAATAATGATCTTTCCAGGTAGATTTGTTAACTATCCCCAACTCATATATTTGTTTTATACAAATATAAAGGTTGGCAACATCCGAGGATGGTAAAGAAATATTTTTCACTACAACGGTGAAAAATGTTCGCATGAAACTAACTGCTGAAAAATTAGGGAATATTTTGAATATCTCTAATGAAGGGTTGGATTTAGGGAAAATTGAAATGGATGATCTATCTAGTTTTTCAAAAACATTTTTGCCTAATCTAGATCCTCCAATGACCAACAAATCGATTACTCCTCTAGCCAAGCTTGTTGCCCGCATATTGTCGTATAACATTATCCCTAAAATGGGTAGCTACGACCAATTTTCATTTGAATTGCAACAAGCGGTATATGCCATTTTCGGCAACATCCAAATAAATTGGAGTCGAGTCATTTTCAGTCGTCTCCTTAAGGCTCACACCACTTTTCTTCCTTTTGGTGCACTACTTACCCATATCTTTAATTTCTATCAAGTTGATCTTGATTCCGAGCGTTATGAATCTTTTGATCGTTCAAGTCTAGTACGTATGAAAATTCTTAACTCGCCCCCTCGGTCTTTTCAGAGAAATACACCTCCTATTCCTCTAGCTACTTCTGTTCCTCGGAAGTCGTCTGCTTCTAGTTCATCCTCTAGTTCTCGTCCTAGAGCTAGTTTTTCTGATCCTGAGAGTCTTTACACATCTGTTAATTATCTCATGGATCGTATAGATCTCATCTAAGGTCGGCAGGAATCTCTTGAGGCTAGCATTGCTAACCTCGCTCAAATGTTTGTTAGGCAATTTCCACAAACTACCCCTGCCTCAAACAGTGATGATGAAGACGAAGAAACCGATTGATGTATTTTTTGTTTTGTTTTTGCAATTTTGAACTTATGTTTTATGGTATGATGTTGTTCTATCTTCACTTTATGAACAATGTAATTGACTTATCATGTATCCATGTTTTCTATTAAGGAATGTTGGTTTTCTTATCTATGGTTTGTCTTTCCTCCTTATTTTTTGTTGATGACAAAAGGGGAGAAATAGAGAAATATGGTTTAAATATGGTTTTCGTGCATGTGAATGTTTGTGCATATAGTACTTTATTCAGGGGGAGCTTGTAACAATTGTATATCTTTTCAACTTTTGTGTGAGTATCATGATATGTACATTTTATGTCTATATTAATTTAAGTTATTGTGTTGTCATCATCAAAAAGGGGGAGAATGTAGATTCTTGATTTTGATGACTACAACACAATACACAATTGTTCTATATATTACATATCTTTTGCAGTGTGTATCAAAAGTGTTCAAGGTCAATACCATGATGAAGCATTCAAAGCCAATACAATGTGATGAAGTTTTCAAAAAAGTATTTGCTCAAGCCACAAAGACAAGATCAAGCCACAAAGACTCAAGTTCAAGTTCAAGACTTTCAAGAACTTTCAAGTTTCAAGTTCAAGACTTTCAAGAGCTCCAAGTGATTAGCTACTTTTGAACAAATGTCTTGTAATATTGTTTGTATTATTTATGAGTCTTAGAATCTTGTAAAAGTCTTGCCACACACACACTCACACATTCCCTAAATAAAGAAAATGTTTTGCAAAATCAAAATTTCAAAACAAAGCTTGTATAAGTTCAGCTAATTGAGTACCAGTTGACTTACTCTTGGAAGCAGTCGACTGTTAGAGTACGAAACTGACTGAACACATTCAATCTCTGACCAATCGACTCTTATGGCAACCCAGTCGATTGTTCGAGCCGTTTTTGATAGTTTTCTGAATTTAAAACTTGTTTTTCAAATTCAAACTTTTACTGTCGTTATATGGTAGTTGGGATACTATTTCTCAACGTCCAAAAGTTTCTAACTCTATGAAAAGAGTATAGAATTCATTTGGCAAAGGTTATTACGCTAGAAAACTTTTGATTTCAAGTCTTTTGCTTTTAAGAAAAAAGAACAAGTTTTTCAAAGCATTCACTTTCCTTAAGACATGGTTCTCTGATTTTTAGTTTTGTATAACATCGAATTCATTCTAGACTGAGTCAGAAGTCGACATAATAGACACTATACTAAAAGCACTTTCACATACAAGGCTTTAGGTTGTTGTAAATCTCTTTTTGTTGTTGTTTCACTCTCGGGTTGTGAGAGTGGTCCTCTCGGTTGGAGAGTAGGACTATTGGTTTTTAGTCGGTTTCACTCTAGGGTGTAGAGTGGGTTGTGCTCTATCTAGTGGGGTGAGAGGTCTACGGATTTTACATAGTTGTTGTCAAAGGCCGTAGAGTATTCTTGTAACGTTTTTAAGAATAGTGGAAAATCTTAAGTGGGTTTCTTATGGACTAGACGTAGGTCGAGAGGACCGAACCAGGATTCATTGTGGTGTTAGCTGTGTTGACTCTTTGTGGTTTTATTCTCTAAACTTGCATTTTTAATTTCTCTGAGTTTCTTGTGTAAATCGAGCCTAGTCAGTCGACTGCTTTACTCTCTAAGATGACTTAACGGACTTGTAACTCTTCAGTTAAATTACTCTTCGTATCTTCTTCGTATCTGACGCTTCAGTCGACTGCCTTCTATTTCCAGTCGACTTAACAGTGCGAAAAGTTCAATTTATTGATTAATTTTTATACAATACTATTCACCCCTCCCCCCCCCCTCTCTAGTGTTATTTTCCTTGCATACAGAATCTAACAGATACCCTCGATTGTCTCAAACTTCCCCATTTAATGCGGTCAATGCTACAACTTCCCAGACACCTTGGATACCTCAAACAAGTGACGTAAGCCGACACTTGTCAACTCTCCTGATGCTCCAAGAAATGCAGAGAAATCCGAAGAAGTGATGCCTTTAACCCCGAGGGGACGCCCTCAGTCCTCATATCTCGGCTTGGGAGTCGTCGGAAGCTCTGTAAAAAATCGAATAGAAAGCTTACGGATTTACCTAAAAACACTGATTCATTCAAAGAAACCAAGTACAAGAGAGGAGGCTAGTCTGCGAGAAGGTGAAAAACAAAGCAGAACCTAAGACCTATTGCTTGGAGGCAGGCATCTTTTCAAAGACAAGGTGGGGCTCTCTTCAACAATTGCAGGGGTGGGTTGACTGGCTCGTGGTTCTTTGGTCCTTCTCCCACGACAGGAGGGGTCACATCAATTCTCCTTCCCTTTAAAAGAGAAGACCCGAATACTGATATCCGGGTATGCCGCCCTGATGTGCTCAAGGGCACGGTCATACCCCTGGTCCTGGCCATGGACGATGTCATCCAGAGCATCCTCATACGCCTCTGCCATATCCTTCTCCTTCGACTGCCATGCCAGCCTCTCATTGACCAGATTCTCCTTCTTCTCAAAAGTCCCTCCCAGGCCTCCTTCTCCTTTGCCAAGTCCGTCTCTAGCTCCTTTAGTTGCATCCCGTAGTCTTTGTTTCGGTTGAGAAGCTTCTTCTCCCCTGCTTCGGCACGTTCCACCCGTCAGAGGAGGTGCCCCCTCCTTTTCTAAAGTTCAGCCTAGAGGATAGCCGCCTGTAAACCAAGGAACATTTAAAATAAAGAAAAGGGAGAAAAGGCAAAGAGGCACCGATAACAGCTAAAATGAGAGCCTCACCATAACAAAGGACCGTGCCCAGCAAGTATAAACGTCCTCCTCAGAATCCTTGCTAAGAACCTTCCGGTCACGAGGGGTGGCAAGGTGAGTAACCACCTTCAAGGCATTTTGGCGGTCGCCCAGCAAATCCGCCTCGGCCACAGCCCATGAAGGTGCCCACACCGTCGCACGTGAAGATGGTTTGGGAACCATCATGGAATTTGGAATTTTCTAGGCTGGAGGCTTCTTGCCCTCCTTCTTAATGACCCCTTCTGTGGCTTTGACCATGGCGAGCTCGGTGCCCCTGGTCCTTTTTTTTTTTTTGGCAAGCTACTCTTTCTCTGGTGGAGGATACTTCTTCAACTACTCGTGCACTGGGGCCTTCTCTCTTACCTCCTCCCCGGCCTTCTCCCTCGCCTCTATGTTAACCTTGGCCTTTACTTCTACCTCTACCGTAGCCTTTGCCTTAGCCTCGGCCCTCATGGCCATACGCTTCGCCTTCACTATTTCATCCGCCACCATTCTTGTAGGTTGAGAGAATGCAAAGTGGAAAATAAGAATGAAGGAGAGCCCAAATGAGAATGAGACCAGTAGACAAAGATGAAGATAGGGGAACATATATATATAGAAAGGGGACATCGATCATTGTGCCAAATGCATGATGTCACGCCAAATGTAAGTGCACACATAAGATTTCTAATAAAACTTGGCTTGCCCCTCGGGATGGTATCCGATGCCGAGCCAGTTGCACAACCATCAACAGGGATTCTCCCTTGGCGTGGCACTCGACCCCGAACTTGTCATGGAAATATCATTGAGGACTCTTCCCCAGGGTGGCAACCGACGTTGAGCCAGTCGCATAACCCTCAATGAGGATTCCCCCTCCGTGGAACACTGGGAACCAGTCATTGAAACCTCATTGAGGATCCCTCCCAGGTGTGGTTTCCGACTCTGAGCCCATCGCACATGTCTAATAGAGGATCCCTCCCAGGAGTCGTACCCTATGCCGAACCAGTCACATAATCCTCAAGGAGGATTCCCCATTGGCGTGGTATCCGACTCTGAACCAAAATCACACAAATATCTTTATTACCAAAAACGAAGAGTTACATTTGCAAGATTACACTAGGGATTACATGATTCAGGGCACTAAGGCATGTTCCTCCGGACTTCCTGTGGGGTACTCCGACCCTGAGTTTAACACATCAGTCCCGGAAGGACAGGTGCCCAGTTCATGCAT
Source organism: Hemerocallis citrina (assembly GCA_017893485.1). NCBI lineage: Eukaryota > Viridiplantae > Streptophyta > Magnoliopsida > Asparagales > Asphodelaceae > Hemerocallis > Hemerocallis citrina. The sequence goes on along the minus strand of CM030359.1, from coordinate 190,230,603 downwards.
CTCCGAACCTCCCCTAATGCTAGCGACACTCGAAGCTCCTGCTAATCCACTCTGGGCATCCCCCGGAGCCCCCACTCTCGATCGAATCCCCGGATAGGGTTCTTGCCTCGAGAACGGGCTCCAAAAGGTGGAGGTCTACCCCATCTCTCCGAGCCTAACCTTCAGCCAATAATTTCCAGGTCCCTCTCCATTAGCATTCGTCTCAGGATAAAATTGGAGGATTGATTGTCAATGGAATGAAAGCTCCACCACCTTCGGTTCGGGCAGGGGCTAAATCAGCGTCTAGAAGTAACGCCTTCAAATGAGCTAATACCTTTGCCACCTCCTGTGAACGGCAGATATGAAAGCCTAATGCTCCCTCCCAGTCAGTCGCCTCTTTTTAAAGACGAGAAATGACACCATCGGCTTGACACAACTTATCTCAGATGATTCACACTTCATCCTCGAGGGCCACCTCCCGAGACATGTACCTCACAATCTAATCAGCTAACAACAATCTCAAAGCTCAGACGAATGAGAAACACTGGATGGATTATCGTTGAGGAAATAGTTACAACGTGGTGGCCAGTCCGTAGTTGGCATCCTTACAAAAAGAGGAGAGATTGGAAAAAAAATTCTAAGGAGAAGGGAGCACCTCCCGAGAAAGAGACTGTGGAACCTCGATGTAGCGCCCCGAATTCCTAACATAGGAACTCGTGACACACTTTAGGATCTTTCTTCAAATGAGTCACAACACAACCAAATCACAGGAAATTAAAATGTAACCTCAGTTTTCCATTTTCTGTATTTTTGGGTATATTTTCTTTTTCGAGTATTTAATCATTTTGTACTCTTTTTGTTTCCTCTGAACCATGTATTGAATCTTCATTCTCTATATATATTCATCTATTTGTTTTGTCACTTTAATTTGATCTCCTTAATTCGATTGTCTACCTATTATTTCATCTCTGGTTGATCGGGCTATTATTTTTTTTATCCTCATTAATGAATTGTTCATGTCTTATTTAATTTAATTATTTATTTGGTTCCTATCTCATTTAATTGGATCTTCCAAATCCTACAACCCATTAAGCACCTAAACCCTATATCTCTCTCTTATTGGGTTTAAAAACCCAATATCCAATTACCCTACCCGTTAGCCCCTCATAACCCTAATAATCTCACCCTATATATATGTACCCTGTGCATTTTTCCCCTGTTCACCAGACAAACCCTAGCCGCCTATTACTACCGAAACCCTAGCTCATCTCGATCTCTCTTCATCTCTTGTCCCCTCTCCCGACCACCTCAGCCGATGCCAGCGCAGCCCCGATGACCCCTCAGCCCGACTGCTGTGCACCCTGCCTCCCCCTTCGCTGCTCAACCTCAACCAGCCGCACCCCGACTCTCATCTCCTCCTTATGACGCAGCTACAACCGGCCCCACTCCCTGTTTTGGTCTCCCCGTCCCGACGTTAGCCAGCAGCGCAGCTACCCTGTGTTGTTTCCTCTTGCTGCTCCAACAGACAGCCAGTAGCCGCCCTGTCGTCACTGTTTCTGCCTCTGTCAGCCATCGTCCCGTCGGCTGTCCCCTAGCAGCCACCGTCCTCTCGTTGTACACCCCCCCCCCGGTTGTTGTCCCTCTCTCTTCTCGTGAACACGTGTTGTTCTCGTGTGTTCGGACACGTGTGTTGCGTTCGTGGACCATTCGTGTTCGTTCGTAGTATCGTGTTCGTGCCCAGGAAACCATTCCCGTTATTCTTGCTCTTTGCATCATTCCCGTCGTCGAATATAAGGCAAGTAACTTGTATTTCTTTTTGTTGTATAATACTAGTAGTAAATACCGCCTGTAGTGTGGCTTTCATCTCTAGATTCATTCTTGTGCAAATTCCTTGTTAGATCTTGTCTCTAATTGTTGATCCATCTTTAGTTGTCTTTGGTTACACACACGATATGAAATAACTTAGAAATAATTAGTTCTTGTTGCATATATGCATGTTGTTCGTATTTTATGAAGTGTCGTATGATCATATATACTTGATGTGTTAGTAGTATTATAACTTGTTGTAGACTTGTAAAATACCTTATACCTTGTTGCTTGGACATCTAGTATACCATATTTCGTATTTTATTATGATTTTGATGTGTTTCATATAAACTAGTTGATTTTATGATTGAAGAAGATTTCTGTTTTTTTGTTGTGACCCCGTTTTATTTAGTATTTTAGCACCTATTAAGATCAGTATATGAAAATTATTTGTTAATATGAATCATATATATTTTTGTCTACTTTTAGAATTTCTGACAGATCCCAATTTCGATTTGTAAGTTGCAAGTTATTACTGTTTTACTACTGATGTGTAGAAAATTTCAGATTCTGTTTTATATGAATTCTGTATGGTTATTTATTTTTATACTGATGTTAAAGATAATATTTTCATCCAATATTTTTCTGAATACGACTAGACTTAGTTGGGATTAACCCCTAATTTTTTTGGATTTAATTGATGACTTTTATAAACTATTCTATACTTACAAACAACTACTATACTTGCAGAATTTTCATGCTGTTCAGTAAAGAACCCTAATTTCAACCTGATTCTACTTGCAGTTGATAAAAACTTTGTCAACATGAAATGTAGCCTACTGTATCTATTTTCTCACCCTTTTGACAGATATGGATTTCGATTCATACTTTGTAATCTATTGCTGTTTTAGTACTGCTGTGCTCAGAGTTCAGATTTACAAATTTACTGTATCTTGCTATTTTCTGATTTTATTTGACTATACTATCCATGTTGGGATTTCATGAAATTATATTTGCTGATATTAGACATACTAGGGAATACCCCATATTTTTCTAGGATTTAATCAGTAAGCTTTTATGCCGTTTTCCTGTTTATGAATACAAACTTCTGATTTCTAGCTAAACATGTTTTCTAGATACAATTCTGTTTTGAGCCCTGTATTTGTGAATTACCATGTGACTTGTACATATTTGCTAGATTTGGCCTGGAGTCTATTTTCAAGATTTTTGGACGGATCAAAATTTGCATGTCCGTGGCAACAGAAATCCCAGATTTTGTGCAGTACTGTCTTGCTCTCCAGCACTAGAATTTTCATTGTCCTAATCTATTTTGAATCATTTATCATCCGTTCGTGTCCTTTATTCAACACGTACTTGTTCCTTGTCATCTTACCATATTTCTTGACTTGTTTGTGCACGTCCATGCTTTCTTGAATAACAATAACAAGAAACTAAGTTGAAGTTTAAAGGGAAAGATCTAGTAGTGGAAAATACAGAAACGTGTACTTGGAAGGGGATCTATAGATCCTTCGTGATTACTTGATACTTGATACTTGGACCTTGACATGTGATTACTTGACACTTGAACACTTGACACATGATACTTGATACTTGATACTTGATTACTTGATACTTGTCCCTGAGTACACTGCCCTCTATGATCCACTATGAAATCTAAAACGTAATTTGTTTGAATGTAGCAACCGTGTGATTAAAATTTCGGACGCATGAAGTGCTACTTAGATAGGACTAGATACAAGATTTGAACATGATCACTTGATACTTGCTACTTGGCACTTGTACATGATACTTGATTACTTGACACTTGTTACTTGTTACTTGTTACTTGTTACTCAGTTTACATGATACTTGACACTTGTTACATGTCACCTGCATCCATTCATCTTTCCATGCTAGTTGTTTCTGTTCTTAATTAGAGTTTGTTTCTTTATTTTGTTGTTAAATCATTTCGATGCTATACTTGCTTCCGCTGTTACTCTATTCTTGTTTATCTTTTCTGTACTTGTTGTCTGCACTACAAGTGGCCCGTAACTTGCATTGACGGGCATTTTGTTTCTCTTTCCTTTTTCTTGCAATTTGTTAAATTGCAGATTATGGTGATCAGCTGCCCGATGGAGTAGGTGATCAAAGAATCTAGTTGACTGGAGTTCTTGCTATATCTATTTATTTCTTGTTGTTTCTCTTGAATAATTGTAATTTTTTACATGGATATTTGTAGTGGGCTTTTTGTCCCAGACTTGTGTTTTGTTCCAGACATGATTATTTGAAATTCAGTATTCTTGCTTTTTGTTTCAAGTAATCTTGTTGACTAGATTAATTCAGTTATGCATGCATGGTTAACTATTTCTCTTGTATATCTCTCGTTTATACTTGTACTTGTTGTAAAGATCCTGACAGCTTATGAATTGTGAAAGCCATTCGCTTGACTTAGTCACAGATCCGGATTCCATATCTCCTTTTTAGGAAGCGGGGCGTGACATAAAAACTTTTATTACATCAATTATTATTACAAAGTCTAATAATTACAACAATTACGATTAATTAGTACAACATTAAATTACAGCAGAATTAGACAGTAAACTTTTGCTTGGATGCTTCCCACGGCTTGAGTTCTCCTCGCACTCCCCAAATAGCAATCCTGCAACTAGACAGACTGTGGGCACGTCAGTTGAATACAACCGACGCAATGCTATAATATAGCGATCCTTGCTATACCATAATATAGCGATTCCAAACCACAACAACCAAAATTTGATGCAAAAGAAAAAGTGATGTTAAACAAGTGTTTGTGTATGCCATGGGCTAGATCTAATGCACACACTATGCACACGTGCTCCTAAAGCTAATGCACGCTTGATTGGAGAGATATGCTTCCCATACTACACATTTGCCAACCAAACGACGTTCTTCAGTTGATGGAGTTCGATCCCCCACTATGCATCCTACTTGTAAGATCCCACAAAATAGTATATAACTATTTTGTACATTAGTTCGTGCACAATTCAGATTTGCACGTATTAATGGATTTTATCTCATTTTTAATTGAGTACGTATTGGGACATATTATTCAATATGTATCGAGCCGACAATGGTACAATTCTTGAACTGGAGTTGGGATACTTTCTCAATTAAATTGCACGTTTGTCTCAACTATATTCGAGGCAAAACTTATAGTATTTTATATTGATAAAATTATTTTTTTATACATACATACAAATATTTTTCGTGAAATTTGTATGCATTTGTCATATATGTATGAATATCTGTATATGTACATATATGAATTATATGTGGGTATGAGAATTTACATAATTATCCATACAATTAACTCATAATCTACTAATCAAAACCCTAAACCACTTCTAAAAACCATGTACTGGTTTTGGATATAAATACCTCCTCACTTTCTCACTCCCACTCTCTCTCTCTCTTTCTTCTCTAGATTGGCCGGCAGTCAACCTCCCTATTTCCCATTTTTTAAAAGAGAAAACCCAACCATTCGTGATTCTTCCAAAAAAAATCCTAAAATTCTCCTACTTCAAAATCCTTCATTTCTCACTTCTCAATCTCGTTATGGAGCTTAAGTGAAGGAGAAGAAAGCAAGGATTGGAGAAGAAGAGCAAGGAGCTAGGAGGAGAAGGCCAAAGAAAGCAAGGTTGAAGAAGAAGTAAGGAGAAGAAATCAAGCTTCATTGTGGGTGACTTCTTCTAAACTCTATGCATGTTAATTATTTAAGTTTATTGTGGTGAAAAGATGCTAATTTTGGAATGCAAAAATGTGTGAATGAAGATTGTGTATGTTTATAATTCAATACTAGAGCTAAGAATGCTAATTAATGGAAAAAGAATGAATCTTGTGAAGAATTAGGCATGTTTGATTAGAAAATTCATAACTCCTTGCTATATTGGAATTTAGACTCCAAGTTTTTATGGTAGCATCTTGATTATATCCCTAATATTTATCCCAAATTTTGTGTATTTTGAAGGTGATTTGATATTTTACTAAATTCGTTGAAGTAGTTGTTTGGGGCAAAACTTGTTGTTTTGTTGAAATTTAAACATGCTTGATTTACAAGATCATAACTTTGTGTTATGATACAAAGTGATGTTGAAACTTTGATGGTAGTGTCTTGACCGTGTCCCTAATGTTCACCCCAAATTTTGTGAGTTTTGGAGGAGGTTTGATATTTTTAAAAAAAATCTATTAAGTTGCTGTTTCAAGAAGAAAAATTTGCTGTTACAGAATCTAACATGTTGACTTGTAAAATTTGTATTTCCATGATCACTATGAATTTAGAGCTGAGATTTTTACTGGAGCTTCCTATACATGTTCAAAAAAACTCCACCGAACTGCATTAATTTTGGATGTGGTATGATATTTTAATAAGTTCTATTTCTTACTGTTTGGGGGAAAGAATTTCTGCTAGATTGAAGTTTAACATGTTTGACTTGTAAAAATCATAACTCTCTTTTTATCATGAGTTTAGAGTTGAAATTTATACAGTATGTGGTATTGCATGTGTTTCCCCAAATTTCATAATTTTTGGAGAATTTTTGATATTTTATTCAAATGTAAAATCTCATTGTGGTTGAGAAGCAGCACGGTTGCTGTTTGAAAGTTTGCATCCTATTCCAATTAGCATAACTCTCTAAATACTTGGAGTTTTAAGCCAGAATTTTTATGTGAGGTTAATCTATGTGCCCACAACCACTATACCAAGTTTCGTAATTTTTGAACAAGATTTGGTATTTCTTTTAAAAAGAGTTTGTTGCAGTGGTTGCGAAACCTGGCAGTTTCTGTTATGGATGCAATCGAGCCGAGCCGAGCCGAGCCGAGCCGAATACCTTCAGGCTCGAGCTCAGCTCGTTTACTAAACGAGCTCAATTTTGAGCTCGAGCTCGGTTCGAGCCGAGCTTTGACCATATTCGAGCCGAATAGCTCACGGGCTTAGCCTTAAAAAAAAAAATCAAGCTCGAGCTCGGCTCGTTTACGAAACGAGCTCGGTTCGAGCCGAGCTTTGATCGAGCTCGAGCTGAATAGCTCGCCAATAGCTCGATTCGTTTGCAGCCCCAGTTTCTGTTAGTAATTTTGCATCATATTCAAATAATCATTACTTTTTGTATACTTGGAAATCTTGGCCAAATTTTGGATAGGTATTGCTCCTATGTGTCTAGAGCAATTCTGCAAAATAGTATAAGTTTTTGAGATCGTTTTTTATTTTAAAAGAGTTTTATTGTACGATGGGTCGATAGTTTTATCAATTCTGGAGGTTTTGCATGCACATCAGAAATAGAGTTTTCTCTTCTCTAAAATGTATTAATTTGGGAAAGTTTTCAACTGAGATGTTGTAGTAGACTTGATCATCTTTCCAAAAACCCTAAGAACTTTGATTTTCATCAAGTGTGTTATTTTTGGTGATCATAAACAACACCAAGTGTATGTTGAATGACTAAGTAGTTGTTCTGATTAAATGTATGTTTTCATCATAGTAAGGCATTAGAATGCCTTAGATTGATGATTATTCTTACTCTTGGAGTTGTGTTGTTTACATCTATAATATTTTATGATTAGTTTGGACTATTTTTCCTACGTTGCATTGTTACAATTTGCTTATTCTCTAATCTTTTAGTTGCTTAAAGATTAAAGTAGACTTGTATTGTATTATTGTTTGGGGTGATAGCCCATTGTATTGTACTCAATCTTTTGGGTAGTTAATAGCCCGTGCCACCTCGAACGCGTTGGAGGAGACGACTCGTGCGCAGGCATGCTCGTCGTACATGGAGGGATGTCCGTTGTTATTGGTGCTACCACTTGGTCAAGAGACCATGAAGCAAAATTGTTTAACGGGAGCAACATGTTGGGTCGGGCCGAGGTCATATCAACTCTAAGCGTGGAAGGCGGGGTGACGATTGACGGTAGTCAGTTCGCTGCTTAGGATTGGCCATAGTGTGGTTAACGTTGGTATGCTTGGTCATGGTAGTGTCCTAGGTTTAGGTCGAGCTACTGTGTAATGTTAAGGCCATAATTGAAGTTTGATAGCTGGTGATTAGCTTGTGAGTTTTGAATTGATCATGTTTGTTTGGATTTGTGACATCCACTGAATTGCGTTGTGTTTGGCTATGTATTAGCTTGTTGATGGTCTAGGGTAGTGGTTATCACCCTAAGACTATCAACTCATTTTTGACCCTTGATGACTAGTGACTTTCTTATCTCGAGTGCTTTAGATGAAGACAGTCTTCGGGCGTCAGCGGATCACTAACTCAGGAGGGATTGATAGCGGGTCGGAGACGGGGTCGAGATCCAAGCAAGAGGATGTTTGGCATTTAATGGAGGTCGAATGTCGTTGGGCCAAGTCTGGGCCAAGTTGGGCAAACTCTTGAGCCTGGTCTAAGGGCCGCGATGGTTTCCCTAGGGCTTGTTGTTTTGGTTGATGGCTGGATTTTTACTAGCTAGTAATCAGCTGGTAATCTATATCTCTGCATTTAAGATCAGTAGTTGCTTTTCCAGTTCTATGTTAAGATTGATGTATAGTAGTAGTATCCTATGAGCAGTTTTATGTGGTAATAGGATAGGCACTAGTCGGGTGGTTGTACTCACCTGTCAAGGGGACGCGTGCGGCACCGTCTCGCAGGTATGGGAGACGGGCGGTGTAGTTTCATCTGTTTATTTCTCGGATCTAGTGGTAAGAACGGGAGGTGCTCCTGTTAGAAGTAGGGAATGGACCTTACGAATCTGTCAAGTTCTATGTTGTTAGTATGGGCAGGGAGCTCGAGTAAGACTCTCCAAGGGAGAGTAAGACATCTATGTGTCTCGGTGAGCGGGGATTCCGCAGGCCACCTTTATGCTCATAAACAACTTTTGGGTGAGGTTCGGAGCAATGGGACTGCCGAGAACCAGGTGTAGTGGAAAACAGGGGATACCAATACTAACTGCAATGGTGGAAGTAAACCGACCAAATGCAACCTCAACAACCAGTAGGTGAATGTCAGGAACAGGATGAGTACAAGAGTACGATGCATCGCGAGGGACTGAACCCTACAATCAGAAGAAAGAAAACTCCTTGGGAAGTATGTAGTATGGGATGCATATGTTTCCATTGAAGTTGTATTTTGGGGAAGTATGTAGTATGGGAAGCATATGTTTCCAAATGGATTGCATTAGACTAAGTACATTATGTGCATTTGAATTGTGCATTAGTCTCTAGGGCATGGCATATACTAACACTTGTGATTGTCTACACATTTTTCCTTTTGCATCAATTTCGGTGGTTGAGTTTTGGGGAGCCGTTGGTTTTATCATGCATTGCGTTATTTGCATTCAACTTACCTGCTCATAGCCTGTTCAGTTTCAGGATGTTGATCTTGAAGCCGGACACTCGAGCTGTGGGGAGCGATCAGTGGAAGTTGTTGTCTAGTGTGATGCAGAGTTTCCTGATTATTGTACATGTGCGATTATAAGTGTTTTACAGTAATTTTTTGGGATGTAATTTATGTGAATTCATGGTGTATTCTATGTGGAGCAATTTGTACTTGTAATAACAGTTTTTGTGGAAATAAAAGTTTAAATTTTCTATGATTTTTACTGTGTTTGGACTCATTTGAAGGAAAGAATTTGGCTGTGTCTCGCATTTCCTGTGTTGGGAACTTGGGGCGCTACAATACTCTTGTGCTCTCTCATGTCTCTGATACTCTAGAGATTATGACGTTGCAGTTGCCCAGCTAACTCCAGTCGCTGTCGCGCCAGTGGTGTCCAATCCTCGTGTTTTATCCATTGCGCTCGGGGTCGCAGTCGTACAACTTACTCCGTCGCGGCTAAAACCCATAGTAGGTCACGATAATTCCCCATCCCCGGACCTCACCAAAAGCTGATGTATGGGCACTAGGGCTCCCCACCGAGAACGTTATTTTAGAGACCCAAAGAGTTCACTCACATGGCAGTCTCTAAGTCCTCTGCCCGCATTGACCAACATAGGACCTGACAGATATTAGGGTTTCCCCAGCTCTCCCCTGCACTCATCCTTACACTAGACCAGAGCTTGCAATCGAGACGATGTCACCACTCCAAACCTCCTCAAAGGTTGTTACGATCATAAAGGCACTTGCGTCGACGACAATAGAGTCCCAAAGAGTCCACTCACATGACAACTCTAAGTCCCCTGCCGCATTAAACGAACTTAGGATTTGGCCTAGGCGTGAAGACTCCATGTGTCCCCCTGACAAGTGAACCCACCCACTAGTGCCTGTCCTTACATTCAACAACGACTCGAACTAATCCTACAACACCACAAACCCAAGGTACAAGAGTAAACCTACACTAGGACCAAGATTAAGAATGAGGTTGATTATATGATTACTAGCTTTTTACTTGATCATTTGATTATCTGAATCCCAAGACTCTAATTAATCTCTAATTCTTTTTCATTATCCCATTATGAATTATTAGGCAAGTCTAGGTCTAACTCATTTTAACCAATACTCTTCTAGTTCGGAGATCTATCCACTTTCTTGTCCTAACTTAGTAAACAACTTTTGTTTATTATGAACAACTAGTTAAGTTCTACATGTAGACCCTTTTCTAGTTAATTACCTTTTTCATCATTAGGACCTAACCCATCCCACAATGGGGCTCAATGTAGTCCTTAAATTCGGTCCAAGGGTTGGCACGCCTCGACCCACACTTGGCCCGAACCAACGACGAACTGACTCCGTCGATCGCCGCAACCGCCATCTACGCTAGGAGTTCGACTGCAACCTCGGCCCGACCAAGACGTAGCTCCCGCTAACCTTCACGCTCCACGGTCCTCGACAAGTGGTATCACCAATCACAACCATGGAATCCTTCCATGAACGGCGAATATTGTCGGCGCACAAGTCATCTCCTCCAACGCGTTCGATGCGACATGGGTTCCTATTCTACCCATCTAGATATGCCAATATGACTTAATCCTTGAGTCTCAAACTCAACCAATGTAGCCCAACAAGGGTATACACTACCCTAGGAATAAATCATACACCATGATACCCTAAAAGAGTGCTAAAAAACTCTTAAAATGGAAAATCAAATTTCCAAACAGCAAGCATACAATTGACAATCATGCCAAAATGAGGTCGTTCCCGGTCCTGTTTCTTCAAAGAAACACGATCGGGTGCTCCCCATACTTCTACTCAAAGTAGACAGCAAGTGCAAGCACAAATTAGGCATGAATCTCATCCCAAAGTAATCAACAGCAATACATAAACATCCATCACAATTCCTACATCAAAACAGTGAACAAACATGTCTATATTGTGGTCTACAAGCACATATGAGCTACTCATAACATGAAACTTTAGATAATTTAAGTCCTAACTCATTCCCACATCCACAACATAATTTATGACCCACAAAAGAAACTTGAAACTCAAACTTTACAAGTTCAAAATCAACCTCTTAGGCATTGTTTAAACATTGAGCTTTAAGAATCTGTGTGTTTATGTTATCACTTTGTAAAATTTATTAAAATTCATGTACTGATCCAAATCATGAGTTCTTAAACATTAAAGAAAAATATATGTGTCTGCTACAACTTACTAGTTATGTACTTCTTCATATTAAGTCGTTTAAGTGGTCAAATAAGTCATTCTTTAACATGCATGCAATAGTTTCCAGAACAGAGAACCAATTAACCATTGCTAACAAAAATTACCTTTGAAATATCAAATGATTTCTAAACTTCATGAATTTGAAACATAGGTTCTTCATACATAGTAAGAGAACATATTTAAATTTTAAGTGATTCTACCACGTACTTTTCACTACTTGAAGACTCAGCTGTATGAGTACCAGTCAACCGCTCCTTAGAACCAGTCGACTGTCATAGTACGAAACTGTCTGAACTTATACAAGCTCTGGCCAGTCAACTCATTATGGCAACTCAGTCGACTGTTCAAGCCGTTTCGGTAGTTTTCTCAATTTGAAACTTGTTTTTCAAATTCAAATCTTTTATATCTGTTTTATTACGGTTTAGGGAACTGTTTTACAATGTTCCTTGATACTTACTCTATAAATAGAGTATACGAACCATTTGGAAAAGGTTCCAAGCATTCTTTAACTTTCAAGTCTTTTGTTTTCAATAAGAACAAGTGTTTCAAAAGCATACAAACTCTCTAAGACTTGGTTCTCTGAATTTCAGTCTAATATAACATTGATTTCGTTTTAGACTGAATTCAGAAGTTGACCTAATAGCCACTATACAAAACCACTATCACATACAAGGCTATAGGTTGTTGTAAACTCAATTTTTGTTCTTTTCACTATCGCGTTGTGAGAGTGGTCATCTCGGTTGGAGAGTAGGGCTCTTGGTTGTAGAGTTGGTTTTTCACTCTTGGGTATTGACTGGGTTTGCTCTCTCTAGTGGTGAGAGAGGTCTACGGGTTTGACATAGTTGTTGACAAACGCCTAGGGTATTCTTGTACTTTTTTCAAGAATAGTGGAAAAATCTCAAGTGGGCTGCTTGGGGACTGGATGTAGGTCAGGAGGACTGAACCAGGATACATCGCTGTGTACTCTATGATTGACTCTCTGTGGTTGTATTCTCTCAACTTGCAATTTCAATTTTTCTGTGTTTTATTTCGAAAACTTGTCTGGTAAGTCGACTGTTTTTCCGCTATAAGTCGACTGATCCAACTAGTAACTCTTCAGTAAGATACTCTTCTACTCTGATGCAACAGTCGATCGTATATCTATTTTCACTCGACTAGACAATATGAAAAGTTCAATTTCTTTTTTAATTTTTAAACAACACTATTCACCATCCCCCCCCCCCCTCTAGTGTTATTTGCCTTGCCTACAAGATCCAACATAAGCGACTGCTCTGTCACCCTGACCCAATAAATGCTATTACCTCTGGAGAATAGCCTCTCAAACTTGACTCACTCTTCAGCAGTGGACTCCATAAGCTACAGGATTCAATTGCTTCAAATGTTTTGTAAAAGTGTCTTGTAATATTGTAATTTTCATTCTTTGAGTCTTAGAAACTTGTAATAGCCTTGTCACACACACACTCACGCATACTTTTTAATAACTGAGTGTTTTACAAAATTAAAAGGTCAAAACAAGCTTGAATAAGTTCAGCTATTGAGTACCAGTCGACCGTTCCTTGGAACCAGTCTATTGTCATAGTACGAATCTGTCTAAACTCATACAAGCTCTGGCCAGTCGACTCATTATGGCAACCATGTCGACTGTTCAAGCCGTGTCGATAGTTTTCTGATTTTAAAACTTGTTTTTCAAAATCAAACCTTTTTACTGCTGTTGTACGGTAGTTGAGATTCAACCTCTCAATGTCCAAATATTTCTAACTCTATAAAAAGAGTATAGAACTCATTTGGCAAAGGTTACAACATTTCCAAGCATTTCTTTAAGTTTCAAGCTTTTTTGTTTTCAACAAGAACAAGTCTTTCAAAAGCATACAAACTCTAAGTCTTGGTTCTCTGAAATTCAGTCTAGTATAACATCGAATTCGTTTTAGATTGATTTCAGAAGTTAACCTAATAGCCACTATACAAAAGCACAAATCACAAACAAGGCTATAGGTTATTGTAAACTCTTTTTATTGTTGTTTTTCACTCTCAGGTTGTGAGAGTGGTCCTATTGGTTGGAGAGTAGGGCTATTGGTTGTAGAGTCAGTTTTTCACTCTTGGGTGTGGAGTGGGTTTTCTCTCTCTAGTGGTGAGAGAGGTCTAAGGGTTTGACATTGTTGTTGAGAAACACCTAGGGTATTCTTGTACTTTTTTCAAGAATAGTGGAAAAATCTCAAGTGAGTTGCTTGGGGACTGGATGTAGGTCGGGAGGACTGAACTAGGATACATCGATGTGTACTCTGTGATTGACTCTCTGTGGTTGTATTCTCTCAACTTACAATTTCAATTTTTCTAGGTTTTTTTTAGAAAACTTGTCTGGTAAGTCGACTGGTTTTCCGCTATAAGTCGACTCATCAGACTAGTAACTCTTCAGTAAGATACTCTTCTACTCTGATGCAACAGTCCACTGTATATCTATTTTCAGTCGACTGGACAGTACGAAAGTTCAATTTCTTTTTTAATTTTTAAACAACACTCTGCACCCCCCTCTAGTCTTATTTGCCTTACCTACAGGATCCAACACTTGGTATCAGAGTCTGGTTGAGTGCAATGGCATCTACTTCAAATGTAAGCCAATACCATGAAGGCCAATCCACACAAAGGCCACCCCTATTCGATGGAACAAACTATAACTATTGGAAGTGTAGAATGAAGACCTACCTTCAGTCCATCAACTATGAGATTTGGAACATGACTAAGACAGAATTCATCGCTCCTACAATTCCCTATGCACAATGGAACGATGACATGAAGAGCAACACAATGAACAATGCAAAGGGGATGAATGCTTTATTCTCTGCACTTACCAAAGAGTTCAATCGTGTGTCAAATCCAACAACGGCTCATCAAATTTGGCACACACTCGAGGTAACTCATGAAGGTACTAATCAGGTTAAAGAATCTAAAATATTTGTTCTTGTTCACAGGTTCGAGATGTTCTGTATGAAGGAGAACGAGAATGTGTCGGACATGATAACACGGTTCACGGATATTACAAACTCTCTTGTGGCCCTTGGAAAGACGTACTCGCAAGCGGAAATTGTGAGGAAAGTTCTTCGTGCCCAAACCCCCGAATGGGAGAAGAAGAGCACCGCCATAGAAGAAGCCAATGATTTATCACAACTCTCTCTTGAGAATCTTGTGGGAAATCTTATGGCATATGAAGTACAACTTGAAGAACGCAAGAAGGATCTAGAACCTCAACAAGCAAAGAAGAAGACACTCGCTTTCAAGGCCATGTCGGACTCCGAAGATGAAGAAGAAGATGAAGAAGAGATAGCCATGTTCACTAGAAAGTTCAATAAGTTTCTTAGAAAAGGTAAATTTAATTTCAAATTTAAATATACTAATGAACTTCCCACTTGTTTCAAGTGCAACAAAACAGGTCATATGAAGAAGGATTGCCCATTAGAAAATGCAAAATCAAAAGGGAAGGCTCCTAACTTCAAGAAGGACAAGTACACAAAGAACAAGTATATGAAGAACAAGAAGGCATATCAAGCAACTTGGGACGATAGCGAATCTTCATCAGATGAAGAGAATTAGGAGTCAAACGAAGTTGCGAACGTATGTTTCATGGCCACACAAAACGAAGTAAGTGATAACTTTGATTCAAATGACTTATTAGATGCTTTCAATGAGGTTTTTCAAGAACTCAAGAAGTAGAAAATTAGAGTTAAAAACTTAGAGAAAGTCAATCAAACACTTTCTCACGAGAATCTTGACTTAAATGTTGAAGTCAAGTCGTTAAATTCTCGACTTTCTAATTTGGATATAGATCTTGGATCTCTTATGAAAAATTATGAAGAGATATCCAAGAATGTATCTAAGTTTAACAATGGAATGGAGAATTTAAATGAAGTTCTCCAAAATCAAGTTCAATCCAATAAGAGATTTGGACTTGGTTTTCAAAAGTCTCTTGAAAAATATCATGTTTATAAGAATACTAGTAGTAATAAGACTGATTCTATTTCTAGTGTTAAGAACAAATTATATGAGGTTTTTTAGAAACCAAAAACTGTTCTTTTTCATGAAAATAGTAATTTTGTAGTTAAGACCAGTCGACTGAACCCTAATTTCAGTCGTCTGTCCAGAGATTTGGATTCTTATTTAAAGAGACCGAAACCTCAGATAAGTCGACCTATTTCACCTACCAGTCGACTGGCTTCTCATAATAATCGACTGAAAGGTACAATAAAGTCAACTGGACAGACTAAAAATATTTGGTTTCCAATCAATCTGAGTCTAAACGATATAATTACTTCTATAAATTCTTATGTTCTTAATGTATGTAATTCTGTAAATTATATTCCTGCTTTTTGTGGTAAATCAAACTCACTTTGGGTTTGGTTTCCCAAAAACTAATCTCTTTCGGACCCAATGAAAAGGGTACCATATTCACAATGATTATTTTATAGGTATCTAAAAGAGAACGTTGGATACTTGACAGCGGATGCTCCAAGCATATGACTGGTCATGCTAACCTTTTTTCTTCCATACAAGAAATAGATGGAGGAACAGTCACATTCGGTGACAACAACAAAGAAAAGGTTATCGGAATAGGCATGGTCGGTAAGAACATTACCCCTACTCTAGAAGAAGTTTTTCTTGTTAGTGGTCTTAAGCATAATATGTTAAGTATTAGCCAATTGTGTGATAAGGAATATAAAATTATTTTTGAAAAAGTTGCATGTTTAATTTATGATTCTTCCTTGCAAAATGTAATTTTTCAAGGATTTAGGAAAAACAACATTATGAATTATGTTTAAAAACCAATGAATTCTCTAATGGTTTTTGCTTAGTAGCTTCTAACAATGATTCTTGGCTTTGGCATAAGAGATTTGGCCATGTGAATATGAAAAATATTGCTAAATTTTCTAAGTACAACCTACTTAAAGGACTGCCAAGACTATCTTTTAAGAAAGATAAGTTTTGTGATGCATGTCAACTAGGAAAACAAGTCAAATCTACTTTTAAGACAAAAGAAATGATTTCTACTAGTAGGCCTCTCGAATTAGTCCATATGGATTTATTTGGTCTTATTAGAGTCGCTTCTTTAAATAAAAGTAGATATGTATTTATTTTAGTAGATGATTTTTCAAGATTTACATGGGTTTTCTTTTTAAAACATAAATATGAGGCTTTTGAAGAATTTGGAAATTTTTGTAAACGAATTCAAAATCAAAAATCCCTAACCACAGTCACTATTAGAAGTGATCATTGTGGAGAATTTGAGAATGAAACGTTTCAGAATATTGCAACAAGAATGGTATAACACATTCGTTTGCATTTCCTAGAGCTTCACCACAAAATAGAGTGGTCGAAAGAAAGAATAGGACATTGCAAGAGTGTGCACGTACTATGCTTGTTGAAAGCAATTTGTCTAAATACTTCTGGGCTGAAGCTGTTTCTACAGCATGTTATGTTTTAAATAGAATATTGATTAGGCCTAAGCTTAAGAAAACTTGTTATGAACTATTTTTTGAAAGATTCCTAAAGTATCTTATTTTAAAGTATTTGGATGCAAGTGTTTCATTTTAAACACTAAAGATAGTTTAGATAGATTTGATCCTAGATCTAATGAAGGTATCTTCATTGGATACTCAAATAGGAGTAAGGCATATAGAATTTTCAATAAATCAACCTTGACTATTGAAGAATCTATGCATGTTTCATTTGACGAATCCTTGCCTTCATCTACTGTTACTGAAGATGATGAAATTGATTCATCACCTTTAAATAACGTTATTAAATCACTAAAGCAAATTACCATAGACAAGGCGACTGATAAGGATATTAAGTTGACTGATTTGAATCAGTCGGCTAATGGACTTTGTTAAGTCAACTGATCCTGTTGTGATGACTCAAACTTTACCAAAATTGGTTGTTGAAGTTAGAGATCATCCTCACGACTTAATAACTGGTGACATCTCACATGGTATTCAAACAAGATCTCATGTTAACATGATTTCTCATACGGCTTTCTTGTCGGATTTTAAACCGAAGAATATACAAGAAGCTTGTGAGAATAAATTTTGGATGAATGCCATGCAAGATGAATTAAACCAACTTATAAGAAATGATGTATAGGATTTAGTTCCACGACCTCCTGACTATACTATAATTGGTACCAAATAGGTATTCAAGAATAAGTTAGATGAATCAGGACAAGTCGTTAGGAACAATGCTATGTTAGTTACTCAAGGATATAATCAAGAAGCAGGAATCAATTTTGATGAAACATATGCTCTTGTTGTTAGACTAGAATCAATTAGGATCTTATTAACTTTTGCATGTTTTATGAATTTTACACTCTTCCAAATGGATGTCAGGAGTGCTTTTCTTAATGGTTTTATTTAGGAAGATGTTTACGTTAAGTAACCACCCGGTTTCGAACATGAACAATTTCCAAACCACGTTTTTAAATTGAAAAAGGCTTTATACGGTCTTAAACAACCACCTCGTGCTTGGTATGATCGGTTAAAGACTTTTCTCCTAGAAACTGGTTTTGAGATAGGTAAAGTAGATACTACATTTGTAACACCCCGAATTCCAAAATAGACTGAATTCTAAGTTCCATAGGATCTTTACATTTCTCTTCGTACAATTATACAAGGAAATTAAAACTTTTATTACATCAGAGTTACATCTTGAATTACATTTAAACAGTGGAAACAATTTACAATAATTATATGAATAAAATATACAATACTTGAAACATTCTTTAAGCAGCATGCACACTTTAATCTTGTCAATCTCTTTATCCTACATAGAAACTGTGGGCTCGTCAGTTCATTCAACTGACGCAAGGATATAAAACATCAATTTTCTCCCACTTAACAAGCACACACTTATCACAAGCAAAACTACAAGGACTATCCTATAGATGTCGTGTTTGTGTTGTGCGCTTAGTCCTTAATGTAGTTGTTATGTTATATGACACTAATGCGTACTTGTTCAGATTCTATATATCACATACTACATAGGTCCGAGGGCTTGCCCTTAATCGTACTTTATCTTGTAGGGTTCAATCCCTCGCCATGACTTAAACTACTGCGGTAACTACGGTAAGTATCCTAGATGTTATATGATCTACGAGCCCATGTCCAGATAGTCTAGAGGGGAATCCCACGCACTGACATGACGCATCAAGCAGGCAGACTATGGAAAATTTAACCTCCATCATGGAACGATGGCACCACCCGTAGTCACCAAACACCCTACATGCATCGCCACTGGAACGATAATTTTGGAGTAGTGCTCACGCCGTGTTATGACGCATCAAGCAGGCAGCCTGTGAACCACTCTCACACCGCAAATCCGATGGCCCTCATACTCGTGTTTTTCTCTCACTTTCCTCACATCACCACTATGTGTCTAGTCCATAATTTATTTGAATCATGAATAAAATCAACCCTTAGAGTTAGCTCTTTCCTTTATACCGGTCTTAATCAACAACTTGACCAACTTGGTCTTTCATCTTAATAATTCATCTCAACAATTATAATTCCTTCAACTGCCGGTAATAGGACTTAGCTACCCTCTATTTCAAAATCTCATTCATAAATCGAGTATTCACGGTCATCAATATTTTCATAAGTCATCATGATTTTTCTTCATTTCAATTCATGTATTACTTTTCACAATAATGAGATAAGATAATTTCATTTCCATAATTTTTCGAGTTGCAAACTTAATCTCATAATTTTCTTTGCATTCATAGGTCTAAAATCTCATTTATTTAACCTAAACAAAATTATTCACATTTGCATTAAGCCATGAATTCTCAAAAATAATTTTCCATAATTTTTCCTAAAGAAGAGAAATGCACATTGCTTTAATTCTCACATAAAACACCCTTATAATCCCTTTAATCTGTATCTATAATTTTATCAATCCATAGAAATTTTCTAGATAAGTTCAAATTAATTTCAGGATAATTATCATATTTTTTTCTAATTTAATTCAACAAAAAAAATCATTAAAAATATTAATTTTTTCCCCAAAAAAAAAATCAAAACTAAAAACCTAGGCCGAAGCCAGGTTTCGAACCAGCAACAACAGCAGCAGCATGCGCTACAGTAACATTACTGTGGCGCAGCGGCTGACCAAAGAGGACAGAGCGCCCACACGATACAAAGGGGGTTCTAATGTTGATTCTTGATTTTGATGATTACAACACAATGCAAAGTTGTTATGCTACTTCTTAGATATTACAGGATATACACAAAGGAAAAATGTTCTAACAAGCTTTTCAAGCAAGTTAATCAAGCAAAGCTACAAACAAAGCTCTTATAGCTAATTGATCAAGAAAGATACAAGGTTGCCAGCTTCAAAGAAAAAGACGAAGGCTAAAGCTCCATCTCAAGACTCAAGACTCAAGACAAGACCTATGCTTCAATATGTTATATTAAGTGTCTTGTAACAATTGTAACTTTTTTATTTCTTTGAGTCTAAGAAATTCTGTAATAGCCTTGTGTCACACACTCACACATATCTTTAAAATAATTGAGTTTTTTTTTTCAAACTTAAAAAGATCGAAACAAGATT
Source organism: Hemerocallis citrina (assembly GCA_017893485.1). Classification (NCBI taxonomy): domain Eukaryota; kingdom Viridiplantae; phylum Streptophyta; class Magnoliopsida; order Asparagales; family Asphodelaceae; genus Hemerocallis; species Hemerocallis citrina. Next base: position 190,210,627 of record CM030359.1, on the reverse strand, counting down.
GAAAAAGCTCAGCTGTTAAGTACCAGTCGACCGTCATTAGGCACCAGTCGACTGTCCTAGTACGAAACTGTCTGAACTTACTCAAACTCTGACCAGTCAACTCATAACGGCAACCAAGTCGACTGTTCAAGTTGTTTCGACAGTTTTCTGATTTCAAAACTTGATTTTTCGAATTCAAAAGTTTTAATTCCGTTGGTTGACAGTTGGTACAACTGCTTCTCAACGTCCAGTGATTCTAACTCTATAAATAGACTGTAGAAATCACTTGGAAAAGGTTACAACAACAAGACAATACTCTCTTTTACAAGCTTTCAAGTACTTATTTTCAAAAAGAGAACAAGAGTTCACAAGCTTTCAGATCCTCTATGTTTTTGGTTCTCTGAAATCAGTCTAGTATAATAGTGATTCCGTTTTAGACTGATTTTGGAAGTTGACCTAATAGCCATGCACAAAATCACACTCCCAACAAGTCTATAGGTTGATTGTAAACATTTTTGTTGTTATTCTTCACTCTCGGGTTTCTAGAGTGGTTCCTCTCAGTTGGAAAGTAGGGCTCTAGGGTGTAGAGTCCGGTTTTCACTCTTGGTGGAAGAGTGGGTTGCTTTCTCTAGTGGTGAGAAAGGACTACGGGTTGGACAAGGTTGTTGTCTAACGCCGTAGGGTATTCTTGTATTTTTTTTCAAGAATAGTGGAAAAACTCAAGTGGGTTGCTTGGGGACTGGATGTAGGTTGGGAGGACCGAACCAGGATACATCGTGTGTACTCTGTGGTTGTATTTCTCTGAACTTTCATTTCATTTACTAGATTTTTTAAGTTCTCTGTGAAACTTGTCTAGAAAGTCGACTGTGTCCTTTTTTAAGTCGACTGGTCAGACCTTTACTACATTCTCTCTGAAAACTTGTCTGGTAAGGCAACTGGTTCTTATATAAGTCGACTGATCAGACTCGTCTTAAAATACTATTCTGAACTGTCGCCCCAGTCGACTGGTTTCTCTTTTCAAGTCGACTGGACCGAAGAAAAAGTTCTATTCCGCAATTATTTTTATAAAACACTATTCACCCCCCCCCCCCCTCTCTAGAGTTTCTTGCCTTTCCTACAGGATCCAACACTTGGTATCTGAGCCTGGTTGAGTGCAATGGCAACTACTTCTAACAAATCAATACCATGCAGGCCAATATACACAAAGGCCACCACTTTTCGATGGAACCCATTATAACTATTGGAAGTGTAGAATGAAGATCTACCTTCAGTCCATCAACTATAAAATATGGAACATGACGGAGACCGAGTATACCGCTCCTACCATTCCATATGCACAATGAAACAACGACATGAAGAACCAAACAATGAACAATGCAAAGGCGATGAACGCGCTATTTTGTGCCCTTTCAAAGGAGGAGTTCAACCGTGTGTCCAATGCAACAACCGCACATCAAACTTGGCACATACTCGAGGTAACTCATGAAGGAACAAATAAAGTAAAAGAATCTAAAATATATGTTCTTGTTCACAGGTTTGAAATGTTCCACATGAAGGAGAATAAGAATGTGTCCGAGATGATTACAAGGTTCACAGACATTACCAATTCACTTGTGGCACTTGGAAAGACGTACACTCAAGGCGAGATGGTGAGAAAGGTACTTCGTGCACTAACCCCCGAATGGGAGAAAAAGACCACCGCCATAGAAGAGGCCAATGATTTAACACAACTTTCTCTTGAGAATCTTGTGGGAAATTTTATGGCTTATGAGGTACAACTTGAAGAGCGCAAGAAGGATGCCGAACCACAACAATCAAAGAAGAAGATATTAGCATTCAAAGCCATGTCGGACTCCGAGGATGAAGAAGAATATGAGGAAGAGATTGCCATGTTCACGAGAAAGTTCAAAAAGTTCCTAAGAAAAGGTAAGTTTAATTCAAAATCTAAGGAATCTAATGAACCTCCAACTTGTTTCAGGTGTAACAAGACAAGCCATATGAAGAAGGATTGTCCACTAGAGAATGGAAAATCTAAAGGAAAGGCATCCAACTTCAAAAAGGATAAGTACACGAAGAACAAGTTCGTGAAGAACAAAAAGGCATACCAAGCAACTTGGGATGACAGCGACTCTTCGTCGGAAGAAGAAATTGATGAGACAAACGAGGTTGCAAATGTGTGTTTTATGGCGTCTCAAAATCAAGTAAGTAATGAGTATGATTCTAATGATTTACTTGATACTTTCAACTAAATTTTTCAAGAACTTAAAAAAAAAGATTAGAGTTAAGAACTTAGAGAAAGTTAATCAAACACTTTTCTTAAGAGAATCTTAACCTTGATAAAGAAGTAAAATCCTTAAATTCTCGCCTTTCTAGTTTAGATATGGATCTTGAGTCTCTAAAGAAAAATTATGAAGAGATATCCAAGAACGTATCTAAATTTAATAAAGGAAAAGAGAATTTAAATGATGTTCTTCAAAATCAAGTGCAATCTAGTCAAAAGTTTGGACTTGGTTTCAAAAAGTCCCTTGAAAAATCTCATTCTTCTAAGAACACTAGTGTAAATAAACCTGTATCTATTTCCAGTGTTAACCATAAACTATATGAGTTTTTTGAAAAGCCTAAAACTGTAAGTTTTCATGATAAAGGACAAATCTAAAATTCAGACAAGTCGACTGCACCCATCCACCAGTCGCCTGTCTAGAGGTATTGAGTCTCATTCAACGAGAAAAATACCTCAGATAAATCGACCTATACTACCTTCCAGTCGACTGAATAATAGTAAGAGTCGACAGAAAGGTGCTGTAAAGTCGACTGGACAGAGCAAATATGTATGGGTTCCAGTCAACCTGAGTTCGAAAGAAAGAATTGCTTATATTAATTCATATATGCTTACTGTATGTAATTCTGCTAATTTTATTTCTGTTTATGGTGGAAAGTTAAACTCATCATGGGTTTGGTTTCCCACAAACTAATCTATTTTGGACCCAATGAAAAGAGTACCATATTCACATTGAATATTTTATAGGTACCTAAGAGAGATTGTTGGATACTTGACAGCGGATGCTCGAAGTACATGACTGGTCATGCCAACCTCTATCTTCCATACAAAATATTGATGGAGGAACAGTCACATTTGGTGACAACAATAAAGAAAGGTCATAGAAATTGGTATGGTCGGTAAGCACACTAACCCCTCTATAGAAGATGCCTTATTAGTTAGTGGACTTAAGCATAACCTGTTAAGTATTAGCCAACATTATGATAAGGGTTATAAAATCATGTTTGAAAAAGATGCATGTTTAATTTATGATTCTACCATGCAAAATATAATTTTTCAAGGTTTTAGGAAAAATAACATTTATGAATTGTGTTTAAAAGCATATGAGTTTTCGAATGATTTTTGCTTAGTAACATCTAATAATGACTCTTGGTTTTGGCATAGACGTTTTGGCCATGTAAATATGAAAAATCTCTCTAAATTGTCTAAGTACAACCTAGTTAAAGGGCTGCCAAGACTATCCTTTAAAAAGGATAAGTTATGTGATGCATGTCAACTAGGTAAACAAATTAAATCTACATTTAAAACAAAAGAAGTAATTTAGGCTGCTCGAATTAATTCACATGGATTTATTTGGCCCTACTAGAGTTGCTTCTTTAAATAAAAGTAGGTATGTTTTTGTTTTAATAAACGATTTTTCACCACACTTGGACTTTCTTTTTAAAACATAAGAATGATGCTTTTGAAGAATTTGCTAATTTTTGTAAACGAATTCAAAATCAAAAGTCTCTAACCATAGTCACTATCAGAAGTGATCATGGTGGAGAATTTGAAAATGAAACGTTTGCAGAATATTGCAACAAGAATGGTATAACTCATTCATTTGCATTTCCTAGCGCTTCACCACAAAATAGAGTGGTTGAAAGGAAGAATAGGACTTTGCAAGAATGTGCACGTACCATGCTTATTGAAAGCAATTTACCTAAGTATTTTTAGGCTGAAGCCATTGCTACAGCTTGTTATGTTTTAAATAGAATTTTGATTAGGCCTAAGCTATAAAAAAACATGTTATGAGCTACTTTTTGATAAAATTCCTAAGGTCTCTTACTTCAAAATATTTGGATGTAAGTGTTTTATTCTGAACACCAAGGATAATTTAGATAAGTTTGATCCTAGATCTAATGAGGGTATCTTTGTAGGATACTCAAATAGGAGTAAAGCATATAGAATCTTCAACAAGTCAACAAAGACTATTGAAGAATTCGTGCATGTTGCATTTGATGAATCTCTGTCTTCATCGACTTTAATTGAAGATGATGAAACTAATTCATTACCCTTAAATAACGTAATTACATCTTTAGAACAAACTAGTCTTGTGGATAAGTCGACCGATAAGGAAGTCAAGTCGACTGCTGTAAATCAGTCGACTGATGGACTTGTCAAGTCGACTGATCCTGTTGTGATGTTTTCAACATTACCAAAGTCTTTTGTTGAAGTTAGAGATCATCCTCATGACTTAATAATTGGTGACATTTCACATGGTATTCAAACGATATCACATGTTAACATGATATCTCACACAGCTTTCTTGTCGGATTTTGAACCAAAGAATATACAAGAAGCGTATGAGAATGAATTTTGGATGAATGCCATGCAAGATGAGTTAAACCAATTCCTAAGAAATGATGTATGGGATTTAGTTCCACGACCTCCTAATCATACTATAATTGGTACTAAATGGGTATTTAAGAATAAGTTAGATGAATCAGGACAAGTTGTTAGGAACAAAGCTAGACTAGTTGCTCAAGAGTATAATCAAGAAGAAGGCATAGATTTTGATGAAACATATGCTCCTGTTGCTAGGATAGAATCAATTCGTATCTTATTATCTTTTGCTTGTTTTATGAATTTTACACTCTTTCAAATAAATTTTAAAAGTGCATTCCTTAATGGGTTTATAAAGGAAGATTTTTATGTTAAACAATCACCAGGTTTTGAACAGAACAATTCCCAAACCACGTTTTTAAATTGAAAAAGGCTTTATACGGTCTTAAACAAGCACCTCGTTCTTGGTATGATCGATTGAAGACTTTTCTTTTAGAAACAGGTTTCGAAATAGATAAAGTAGATACTATATTATATATTAGAATAATTAAGAATGATATTTTAATCATACAAATATATGTTGATGACATAATTTTCGGTTCTACTGATAGTAATCTATGTCAAGAGTTTGCTAACACCATGAAAAACGAGTTTGAGATGAGTCACATGGGTGAACTCAATTATTTTCTTGGACTACAAATTAAGCAGTCACATAATGGTATATTTATTAATCAAGAAAAATATGCTAAGGAATTACTCAAACAGTTTAACATGGATAGCACGAGTAGTAAGACCACACTTATGGCTACTACCACTACCCTTGACAAAGATGAATTAGGTAAGAGTGTCGATCAGAAACTCTATCGAGGTATGATTGGCTCACTTTTATATATAACTGCTAGTAGACCGGACATTATGTTTAATGTATATTTGTGTGCTAGATATCAGTCAAGTCCTAAAGAGTCTCACTTAAAAGCTGTGAAACGCATTTTAAGATATATTAAAGACACGTCTGATTATGGTCTATTTTATCCACGCACCGACAACTTTCAACTTTTGTCATATAGTGAAGCAAATTTTGCCGGTAGTAAAACTGACCGCATGAGCACTTGTGGGACATGTCACTATTTGGGACATTCACTAGTCTCTTGGTGCAGTAAGAAGCAAAATTCGGTATCTCTATCTACTACAGAAGCTGAATATATCGCTGCAAGTTTGGCTTGTGCCCAAATTTTGTGGATGAAACAAACCCTATTAGACTATAGTATTTCATTTGAAAAACCTTCAATAATGTGTGATAATACCAGTACCATTAACTTACCTAAAAATCCGATTCAACATTCACGTACGAAACATATGATATTCGACATCATTTTTTACGTGATCATGTTTTAAAGGGAGCCATTTCTTTAGACTTTATTTCTACTGATAAACAGGTAGCTGACATTTTTACCAAACCTCTTAAGGAAGACACCATTATCACCTTGAGAAGAGAACTACGGATTTGTAGTTTTCATGATATTTCTTGAATTTTTTCTGGTAAGTCTTTCTGGTAAGTCGACTTACAAGTATTGTTCGGTCGACTGCCAAGTATCTTTTTCAAATTTTTGTCCGAGTTTTATGCTCTGAACAGTCGAATGTGCATAGTACCCTGTCGACTGACTAGTTGTATTAATGCTATGTTCAATTTTCTTTTTGACTCTCGACTAAGTCGACTGCCCCTTAATACCAGTCGACTGTCGCGAATCAGTTTTCTTAAAATTCGAATTTTGGCACATCTTTTGAGGCGACTACTCACCTTTTTACTGCTCTTTAACCATATCTAAGCCATTGCTATCCCTCTCCTTGATCTCAGCCATACATTTCTGTGTGAAAACCCTAAACCTACCCCCTTTCTTTCACTTTTACCTTATCTTTGTCTCCCAGATCTGAAGAAGATAAGTCGACTAGTGCTGCTGCTGCTGCTGCTGCTGTCAATTTCCAGTCATTTGAAGATTCAACTCCTCTAATTTCTTGTAGTGTTCAAGTCCATTTAAAGCTCTTTTGATTCTTCTAGAGTCTCTTTGTTGGTATACTTCCTTCTCTCTTTTTTGTTTGAAAGATTTGTTTCTCATGGCTCCTAAGAGATCAAAAACATCTCATGTAGAAGAGGGTTCATCTTCTAGGAACTATATCCAATATCTTAGAAGTCCCAACCTTGTTGAAAAATTGTACATAATATGTTCCATTATGATTTTTCCGGGTCGGATTGTAAATTTTTTCGATCTTGATAGGTTTAATCTTATGTCTTTGTTTCAACATTGTGGTCTTTATAAGTTTTTGTCCTTAGAAAACCAACCCTACTACTACCCTCAACTTATCTATTTGTTTTATACAAATATGAAGGTTGTTCAATCGGATGATGATAGTGAGATTTTCATCTATACTTCTGTCAAAATTAAGAAGATGAAACTAACCTCCGAAAGAATCAACCTTATTTTGGGTTTAGATGATGAAGGGTTTGACTTAGGAGAAATTGAGATGGATGATGCCACCACTTTATCTAAAATTTATTTGCCAAATCATGGACCCCCTATGTCCAATAGGTCCATTACCCTTGTTGCAAAACTTGTTGCACGCTTACTATCATACAATATCATTCCCAAAACAGGGAGTTATGATCAGTATTCCATGGAGTTACAACAAGCCGTTTATGCAATATTCGGCAAAATTAATATCAATTGGGGTCGTATCATCTTCTCTATGCTTCATAAGGCTTATTTATTCCTTTTGGTGCCCTTCTTACTTAAGTCTTTTGTGCTTATGGTATCGATCTCGATGTTGAGACCAATGTAGTAAAGCACTATGAGTCTTTTGATCGTGCAAGTTTAGCACGCATGAAGCTTCTCTCTTCTCCACCTAGGTCTCCTTCTAGGACTTCCCCACCTGTTCCTTTAGCTACTTCAGCTGATCGGTCTTCTGCTTCTAGTTCCTCTCGTCCTCGAGCAGATTTTGATGATCCTTGCAGTATTTATCATGCTGACAAATATATCATGGATTGTCAAGATGTTCGTGAGTCAAATATTTCTCATCTTACCCACTTATTCACCACTCAATTTCCTCTTTCCTCTCATAGTGGCCAAGATGAAGATGATGAAGATTGATGAGCTACTATTTTCATATTTTTCTATGTATTTCCTACTTATTGTTGCATTTTCTATCTATTATGTAATCGTTTGAACTAAGACTATTCTCTTTTTATATAAATGTCATTTTGCTATGTATTTTTTTTTTTGTGGTTTATTTTTTTCTCCATTTTTTTTGTTGATGACTAAGGGGGAGAAAATATAAGCTATAATCTTTATGTTGCTTTGTGTTATGTTTTGGTGATGCATATCTTTGTGTATGTCTTTGTGCATGTTTTTTTTGCATGTTTTCACACCTATGCATGTTGTACATTTGATAGGGGGGGCATGTGAGCAATTGTAATATTTATTTCCATTATTTTAAGCTGTTGTGTTGTCATCATCAAAAAGGGGGAGAATGTTGATTCTTGATTTTGATGATTACAACACAATGCAGAGTTGTTATGCTACTTCTTAGATATTACAGGATATACATAAAGGCAAAATGTTGTAACAAGCTTTTCAAGCAAGTTGATCAAGCAAAGCTACAAACAAAGCTCTTATAGCTAATTAATCAAGAAAGCTATAAGGTTGCCAGCTTCAAAGAAAAAGACGAAGGCTAAAGCTCCATCTCAAGACTCAAGACTCAAGACAAGACCTATGCTTCAATATATTATATTAAGTGTCTTGTAACAATTGTAACTTTTTTTATTTCTTTGAGTCTTAGAAATTCTGTAATAGCCTTATCACACACACTCACACATATCTTTAAAATAATTGAGTTTTTTTTCAAACTTAAAAAGATCGAAACAAGATTGAAAAAGCTCAGCTGTTAAGTACCAGTCGACCGCCATTATGCAACAGTCGACTATCCTAGTATGAAACTGTCTGAACTTATTCAAACTATGACCAGTCGACTCATAACGGCAACCTAGTCGACTGTTCAAGTCGTTTCGACAGTTTACTGATTTCAAAACTTGATTTTTCGAATTCAAAAGTTTTAATTCCGTTGGTTGACAGTTGGTACAACTGCTTCTCAACGTCCAGTGTATCTAACTTTATAAATAAAGTGTAGAAATCACTTGAAAAAGGTTACAACAACAAGACAATACTCTCTTTTTCAAGCTTTCAAGTACTTACTTTCAAAAAGAGAACAAGAATTCACAAGCTTTCAAATCCTCTAAGTTTTTGGTTCTCTGAAATCAGTCTAGTATAATAGTGATTCCATTTTAGACTAATTTTGGAAGTTGTCCTAATAGCCACGCACAAAATCACACTCATAACAAGTCTATAGGTTGATTGTAAACATTTTTGTTGTTATTCTTCACTCTCGGGTTGCGAGAGTGGTTCCTCTCGGTTGGATAGTAGGGCTCTAGGGTGTAAAGTTAGATTTTCACTCTTGGTGGAAGATTGGATTGCTTTCTCTAGTGGTGAGAAAGGACTACAGGTTGGCCAAGGTTGTTGTCTAACGCCGTAGAGTATTCTTGTATTTTTTTCAAGAATAGTGAAAAATCTCAAGTGGGTTGCTTGGGAACTGGATGTAGGTCGGGAGGACCGAACCAGGATACATCGTGTGTACACTGTGGTTGTATTTCTCTGAACTTGGATTTCATTTACTTGATATTTTAAGTTCTCTATGAAACTTGTCGGGAAAGTCGACTGTGTCCATTTTTAAGTCGACTAGTCATACTTGTACTACATTCTCTCTGAAAACTTATCTGGTAAGTCGACTGGTTCTTATATAAGTCGACTAATCAAACTCGTCTTAAAATACTCTTCTTAACTGTCGCCCCAGTCGAATGGTTTCTCTTTTCAAGTCGACTGGACCGAAGAAAAAGTTCAATTCCGCAATTATTTTTATAAAACACTATTCCCCCCCCCCCCCCTCCCCCCCCCCCCCTCTTCTACTGTTTCTTGCCTTGCCTACAGGATCCAACTTCTAATTCTTTTATACTCAGTGTCTCGGTAAAGGGGTTATTTTCAAAAATAAAAATAAAGAGTGTATGCCAAGATTTGAACCCATGACCTCCTACTACAGTGACGTTTTTAATTTGTACCCACTGACCAGAATGGACAGAGTGACTCACCCGTAGAGAAATAATTCCAATTTGTTTTGTACAAGACTGTAACTATTCTAGTTCATAAAAAAAACTCGTTTCTTCAAAAATGTGATTTGTTCTTCTTTAAAACTAAATACTGACTGAAATTCTTTCAAAATAAATAGAAAATTTTAGGGTTTTAAATCCATTAAAATCTTATTTTTCTTCCATAAAAGTCCTACTCTTTATTCAAACAAAGTGTACATGAAAGTCGCATAATGTACTATTAAAAACTTCTTTTTCAAAGAGACATTTTTCTTGGTTTCTTCCAATCATATTTTAGTTCTTCTTTATTAGACTAATGAGTTTTTCTTCCTCCCTTTTTGATTTACACACAAAATGATCATTTCTTGAATTTGGCCTAAATAATAAAATGTTCATTTTTCCCAACAAATGACATACAACTTTTAGGATTATTTAGTATTAATCCTACTAATCATAAACATGCATAATTTACTAATCAATCTTATTTTAATATCATGGAGATTATCACCATTTGTATTCTTCACATAAGCATATTTCTTAAATTGCACTTTTCCCACCTACACAAATATTTCAATATGGAGAAACATTTATTCTAATTTAGCATGCTAGATCAATATCAAAATATCACAACAACAATCATATCATTCAATCAATCTCACTTAGTCATTTCATGCTATTTCACATGTGTTCCTTTTTCACCTTAATCAAGTTATTAACATAAAGCAATATTTTCACTTAGCAATTCTAGCATGATCAAAACACAACCTAGCATGGTACTACTTAGAAGTTAGAGAAAATTGCCCACCTATTTGAAGAAACAAAAGAAAGAACTCCTAGAAATCTCCTTGAACAAAGAGCGATCCTTCTCCTCCTAGATCGAGCCGCAAATTGCCTTCTCCTCCTTGTGCTTGATGGAACCCGAGCTCCCCTTCTTCTTGTCGATTTGGCCGGCCTTCAAAGGTGCACACACACTAGCACACACTCAATCTTTCTCTCACTTTCTCTCAATCTTTTTCTAACTCTTTATGTTTCTTTCTTTTTCAAGTGCAAAAATGAGTAAATGAGAGGGGATATTTATACACATTTTTGAGTGGATTGAATGGCTAGGATTAGTCAAAATAGTTAAGGATCAAAGGCTAGGATGAGTTTGGGAGTTGTAGCAACCACCCATGAATGACATAACCACCTCACCACTACTCCAATCTCTCCCTCTCTCTTTGCACTATCCGGCCTACTCCCTAAAGGTGCATTTGCATGTGCAAGTGCAATGCACATGCAAACTAGTACCCCCTACAAAATTTTGTTCATGCACTTTTAATTAATTGCTTATTAAGTTGGTCTACATTACAAGTTGGGTTAATAAAAAAAGAGAATTTAAATTAATTGGGCTCACTAATGAGCCAAAAGACCATGGGCTCAAGAGAATTAATTAATAAATTAATTATAATGGGCTAGAATTAGGCCTAGAATTTTATTTAGGCTTTAAAAATAGATATTTTTGGGAAACAAGGAGAATAATTAATAGCTTAGGCTATGAAGGAAATATTTGTCTCTAGAACAGTGCATATGAAATCATACGTGCAAGACACGTAAAATCTCAAACTCTTATAAATAAAAATTCAGGATGTTACAACATTGTTTATTAGGAAAATAGAGACAAATATTCTAATCATACAAATATATATCGATGACATAATTTTTGGTTCTACTAATAGTAATCTCTGTCAAGAGTTTGCTAATACCATGAAAAATGAGTTTGAGATGAGTCACATGGGTGAACTCAGTTATTTCCTTGGACTACAAATAAAGCAGTCAAAAAATAGCATATTTATTAATAAAGGAAAATATGCTAAGGAATTACTGAAACGGTTTGGCATGGATAGCACTAGTAGTAAAACCACACCTATGGCTACTACTACTACACTTGACAAAGATGATTTAGGTACGAGTGTCAATCAAAAACTCTATCGATATTTGATTGGCTCACTCTTATATATAACTGCTAGTAGACCTGACATTATGTTTAGTGTATGTATGTGTGCTATATATCAGTCGAATCCCAAAGAATCTCAATTAAAAGCTGTGAAATTTATTTTAAGATACATTAAAGGCACGTTTGAATATGGTTTATTTTATCCACGCACCGATAATTTTCAACTTTTGTCGTATAGTGACGCGGATTTTGCCAGTAGTAAAACTGGTCGCAAAAGTACTAGTGGAACTTGTCACTTTTTGGGACATTCACTAGTATCTTGGTGCAGTAAAAAGAAAAATTCGGTATCCCTATCTACTACAGAAGCTGAATATATTGCTGCAAGTTTGACTTGTGCCCAAATTTTGTGGTTGAAACAAACTTTATTAGATTATGGTATTTCATTTTCAAAACCTGTTATAATGTGTGATAATACAAGTGCTATTAATCTATCAAAAAATCCGATTCAACACTCACGTACGAAACATATTTATACTCGACATCATTTTCTGCGTGATCATGTTTTAAAGGGAGATATAACTTTGGATTTTATTTCTATTGATAAATAAGTAGCAGATATATTTACCAAACCACTTAGAGAAGACACTTTTATCAACATTAGAAGAGAACTAGGAATTTTCTGTTTTCATGACATTTCTTAAAAATTTATTTTATTTAAGTCGACTTAAATGTCTTTTTCAGTCGACTTATAAATGATTTTATTATTGCTGAATCTTGTGTTCTGAACAGTCGACTCTATAAGTAACCAGTCGACTGACAGAAAGTTTTTACTTGATGTTTCTTTGGTTTAATTTTCTCTCAACTAAGTCGAATGATATGAAAACTAGTCGACTGTCGGGACATCAGTTTGGTTTTTCTGATTCCGAATCATCACTTAAACTGAGGCATCTTCTCTCTCTTTCTTTTACTCTTTTCGATCTCAACCCTTTATTTAAACCTACTCTAAATCTAAGCCCTTCACTCTTAGTAAAAACCCTAAATCTTTTACCCCCTCTTTTTTTCACTTTCACCCTTTCACTTTTTCTCTCAAAAACCTCACTCGGCTGCTCTTGGTGTGCTTGGCGATTTCAGAAATTGAAGCTCTTGGATTTGAGATCTCCATCCAGATTTGAGTTTCCTTTCCATTTTGAAGTCTGTTTCGAGTCTCTTGAAGCTATTTTGCTTCTTTCTCTTTTTATTGGGTAATTTTTTTCTTGATCTCTCGCTCTTTTTATGTTTCCTAGTTTGTCAACTATGCCTAAACCTAAGAGAGCTAGAGGTCCTAATGTTGAAGAAGGTCAATCTTCTTAGTACTATCTTCAATACTTTAGAAATCCCAACCTAATTGAGAAATTCTTTCTCATAAGTCAAATTTCTATCTTTCCGGGGAGATTTATCAATTTTCCTGATTTAGATAGGTTGCCCTTAGCCCCATTATTTGAACAATGTGGGTTATTTGACTTGCTTTCTTTTGTCAATCAACCTTATTACTATCCACAACTTATCTATTTGTTTTACATAAATATGATGGTTCCACCTCCGAGGATGGTAACGAGATATTTTTTACTACTACGGTAAAAAAATATTCGTATGAGGTTTACTCCTGAAAAATTGGAAATTATTTTGGGTATCCCATATGAAGGCTTAGATTTGGGTGAAATTAAAATGGATGATCAATCTATTTTTTCAAAAATCTTTTTGCCTAATCCACGTCCTCCTATGACCAACAAATCGATTACTCCTCTAGCCAAGCTTGTTGCCCGAATATTGTCATATAACATTATCCCTAAAACGGCTAGCTACGACCAATTCTCTTTTGAATTGCAACAAGCGGTGTATGCCATTTTTGGCAACATCCAAATAAATTAGAGTCGAGTCATTTTTAATCATCTCCATAAGGCTCACACCTCTTTCCTTCCTTTTGGTGCAATACTTACTCATGTTTTCAACATATATGAAGTTGATTTTACTTCTGAATTTAGTATCGTTACTCACTATGAGTCTTTTGATCGTGCAAGTTTAGCTCGTATGAAGATCCTTAACTCTTCTCATCGGTCTCCTCAAAGGAATGTACCTCCTATTCCTTTAGCCACTTCTGGTCGTCGGTCTTCTGTTTCTAGTTCTTCTCGTCCTAGAGTTGTCTTTGCTGATCCCGAGAGTCTATATACTTCGGTAAATTATCTCATGGATCGTACCGATCTTATCCTCACTAGACAGGATAATCTTGAGGCTAGTCTTACTAACCTTACTCACTTGTTCACTCAACAATTTCCACCTCCTCCTCCTGCCTCTCAAGGGTCTGGTGACGAATAAGAAAACTAAATTGGTGTATTTTCTATTTTTTTTGTAATTTTTCATGTTTTATGTATTTCACTTCTATGTAGTTTTTGCAACCTTGTACTTCATTTTCTATGTATTAATTTGTTATGGTTATGCAATGCTTTTGTTCATTATGTTTTGTTTCTTCCTCCTTCTATTTTTTTGTTTTGGTTGATGACAAAGGGGGAGAAAAGGCTTGTTTTTGGTGCATGTGTTTTTGATGCATGATTTGTCTTGTGCATGTTTTTGTGCATATTATTACTTGTGTGCTTGTTGTACATTAGTTAGGGGGAGCATACATGTTTATATTATATATATCTTTCAATTTTGTATGACTTCATGATATGTAATTGTTATTATTATAAGTTATTGTATTGTCATCATCAAAAGGGGGAAGAATGTTCATTCTTGGTTTTGATGACTACAACACAATACAAAGTTTGCTTATCACATATCTCTTGCAGAGTGTATCACAGTCAATACGATGGTGAAATACACAAAGGCAAAACAATTCAATGAAGCTTTCAAGAGTAATTGATCAAGCCACAAAGATTTAAGCTAAAGTCACATTGATCAAGCAAGCTTCAAGACATAAAGACAAAAGCTCAAGCTCAAGTCAAAGACTCAAGTTTAAGATAAGATTCAAGTGCTTCAAATGTTTTGTAAAAAGTGTCTTGTAATATTGTAATTTTCATTCTTGAGTCTTAGAAACTTGTAATAGCCTTGTCACACACACACTCACACATACTTTTTAATAACTAAGTGTTTTACAAAATTAAAAGGTCAAAACAAGCTTGAATAAGTTCAGTTGTTGAGTACCAGTCGACCATTCCTTGGAACCAGTCGACTGTCATAGTACGAAACTATCTGAACTCATACAAGCTTTGGCCAGTCGACTCATTATGGCAACCAAGTCGACTGTTCAAGCCGTTTCGACAGTTTTCTGATTTTAAAACTTGTTTTTCAAAATCAAGTCTTTTTACTACCGTTGTATGGTAGTTGGGATTCAACCTCTCAATGTCCCAAACGTTTCTAACTCTATAAAAAGAGTATAGAACTCATTTGGCAAAGGTTACAACATTTCCAAGCATTTCTTTAAGTTTCAAGCTTTTTTTGTTTTCAACAAGAACAAGTCTTTCAAAAGCATACAAACTCTAAGTCTTGGTTCTCTGAAATTCACTGTAGTATAACATCAAATTCGTTTTAGACTGATTTCAGAAGTTAACCTAATAGTCACTATACAAAAGCACAAATCACGAACAAGGCTATAGGTTATTGTAAACTCTTTTTGTTGTTGTTTTTCACTCTCAGGTTGTGAGAGTGGTCCTATCGGTTGGAGAGTAGGGCTCTTGGTTGTAGAGTCGGTTTTTCACTCTTAGGTGTAGAGTGGGTTTGCTCTCTCTAGTGGTGAGAGAGGTCTACGGGTTTGACATAGTTGTTGACAACTGCCTAGGGTATTCTTGTACTTTTTTCAAAAATAGTGGAAAAATCTCAAGTGGGTTGCTTGGGGACTGGATGTAGGTAGGGAGGACTGAACCAGGATACATCACTGTGTACTCTGTGGTTGTATTCTCTCAACTTGCAATTTTAATTTTTCTGTGTTTTATTTCGAAAACTTGTCTGGTAAGTCGACTGGTTTTTCGCTATAAGTCGACTGATCCGACTAGTAACTCTTTAGTAAGATACTCTTCTAGTCTAACGCAACAGTCAACTGTATATCTATTTTCACTCGACTGGACAGTACGAAAATTTCAATTTCTTTTTTAATTTTTAAACAACACATTCACACCCCCCCCCCCTCTAGTGTTATTTGCCTTGCCTACAGGATCCAACATAAGCGATTGCTCTGTCACCCTTGCCCAATAAATGCTATTACCTCTGGAGAACAGCCCCTCAAACTCGACTCACTCTTCAGCAGTGAACTCCATGAGCTACAGGGACATCCTCAGTAGAAACTTGTACGACCACACACTTGGAATTTCCCAAGGCTCATGACTTTAGACAATAAAATACATCGCCTTCCATTCCTTTATAGAGTCCAGGTGATTATGCACCACATGGTACCAGTGATGAGGGGAGACGTACCATCGATTATGATACCCCTGGAGAGCGCTCAACCCCAAGCACATTCAGAAGTACTTGAGCTTAAAGGGGACATTCTTCTTCTTACAAAGCATGATGAAGCTAGTCAACTGCTTCCATGAGTTCGGCCCTTACTTCACGGGGCTCATCCCCGCCTAGTTCAAGACCTCTTTGATAAACGGGTGGAGAGGGAGATGCATGCCCAAGGCGAAGGCATCTAGAGGAAAATGCAAAATCACTTTGAAAGCTCATCAGTTGGACGGACCCCAGGGGAAGCAACAAAATAAACTTCTTGGGAATGAAGTACAACTCCCGAACACGGTCGAGATCACTCTCCCTCATGGTGTTCTGTGTCTCGTTGGTGTCTATATTCGGCTTGTTTGACAAGGACAGTTGCACGTTGTATTGCACCACCTCTAATAAAGCCTCTAGGTACATCAGAATGGGCTTTTGGTCCAAGGACTGCCGGAACACGCTCCCCTCGTATTCATACTCCATCAGTTTGAGCTCCCCATCTAGAGAAAGGTTTTGTTTCTTTCTCTTTGGAGGGCAGCGACCACAAGGAGGATGGACAACTACAATATCATCAAGGGGCAAAAGCCCCGCTGTTCGCATGAAAGGACTTCCCCTTCCTCCCCCCCCCCCCCCCCCTCCCCCTGTCAGAAGCTCCTCAACGTAACTCTCCTTCCATTCTACCTCCTTCTTTATCGCGGCTCTTGGCTCTCCATCTCTTTCTCGACCTCCTCGCCAGCAAGGTCCCCACTCACCACTCCAACCACTGTCTCCCCGATCGGGTGAACATGGTTCGTCTCTTCATAGCTCGAACAAACCTCAAACTCTATGTCCTCCTCCGAAGAAGGAACACGAGCATTCCTCGGCTCCTCAGGCTCACTCCCCTGTGAGGATAACCGAGAAGATGATCCTGAAGATGAATCCAAGGTCGAACAACTAAACCGGCCACCAGACATATTCGCTCAAAGCAAAGGGTTCTAGAGAGAGAAACTATCTGAAGAAAGAGAGAGTGATTCTAACATCCCGAATACCAAAATACAGTAATTCGTAGCTCAACAGGATCTACACTTCACTTCGTACAATTTTACAAGGAATTTTGAAATTTTTATTACAACATTGTTCTTTTACATCAATAACGCAGCGAAAAATAAATGAAGTACAACATGATAAATATAAAATTGTAGCAACTTTAGCGTTTAAGTATTCATCAGCATCGAATTCATCTTTATATCTTCTTATAAATTCCTAGTCCTGCATATAAAACTGTAGGTACGTCAGTTGCTTACAACCGACGTAATATTATAAGCGGTGATCCTCACTATGCTGTAATATAAAGATTCTTTAATACTTTAACAACCACAAACTTGAATGTAAATAAAGTGTTAAGAGTGACTACTCTAAACATGTCAGTGTATGTGATGCCTTAATGCCTAATGCAGATGTTTTACGCTAAGATGACACTAATGCATACTTGTTCGGATTCTATGCATCACATACTATATAGGCCCGAGGACAAGCACCTGCGTACTCCACATTAAAGGGTTTAATCCCTCGCCATGATAACTACCCAGTAATAAAACAAAGTTTAGACATTCCATGCGTACGGATTCCAGTCCCGGAATCCACCGCCCGACTATACAGAATCCTCGTCGTGTGAACATCTCGCAAGTGTCCCTCCAACCCCGGTATACGCATATACACTAGAGTACGACCTACAATCTGTCCGACTAATCAGGATCCCGGAATCCACCGCCCGATCAATCATAATTCCGGATTTAATTAAGACTCACCTCCATAGCAAGCAACCATAGTCACGGAATCCACCGCCTAATTGGGTCTATAGTCCTGGAATCCACCACCCGACTATATAGAGGCCCTCTATTCATGTTTGCCCAAGTTTACTACATCTTCATTTACTGCCTAATTGTTAAGTTCAAGACATTAATAAATTATATCACCTAGAGTTAGCTTCCCCTCCTACCAGACTTAAACAAGAATACTAAGATAGCGCATATAGCCATCTCTCAAATCAATCAATTAATTTAACATGTGCCGGTACCCGGGTCTCACTAAACCTCTAGATCACAACCTTTCATGTTCTATAATTCATGGGTACTCATACCCTTCAATATTCATGCATTAAAATTCAATCTATTCATATCTTCAACTTTATTCATGCACATCTTAATCAATTCATCTTACTCTTGTAACTATCATTCACGAAAGACTAACTCAATTTATTCATTTCTTTGTTCACAATCTCTTTCTCTAAACATTTCTTTATAATCTCAAAACATAAAGCAACTTACTTCAACTTCCATTATCAATTTAATCATTTATAGCCTTGTATGCAACTCAAATATTCTCTTAATCAAAATACTATAACATCTCATCAAGAGTATTCTAATTGCATTTCAAATTTTTACTTTTTCTTTTATCATACAAGATTCACAATGCGAAAACTGTAGCCCAGGCTACTTGTAAAAATCATAGAAAATTCTATACTTCATTAAAATTTATGTTCTTTAAATCAAATTAAAGGTATACAAGTCTACTATAACTTTGTAGTCATAAGCTTTCCAAAATATTAAGTCTATAACCCAGTATTGTTCGAAATATACAGTAAGGTCGAAAGGTTATACTGCAGTCAAAATACTAATTAACATGAATTCTAGCCATTAAATTGAACACAACATCATTTCTACAAGCTATAGCATAATTAAAATAACAAGGTACAATCTACATTTATCATATTAATCAAAATTTTACAACTACCTATTTGTCAAACTAGCATGCATCATCCTACTAAAATTAGAAAGCATTCAAGAAACACACACCTCAATGAAGATTGTAATGTGGAAGAAAAACTCCTAGAAAGCTCCTAGCTCCAATCACGATTGCCTAGCACTTCTCCTCCTACCAAGAACAACTCCAAGCCTCTAAGAATTGTAAGACAAAAATCTCTAACTCTATTTCTTTTCTTCTCTCTTTTAATTCTTTGTTTTGGTGCGAATGACAAGCAATGGTGGGGGGGGGGGTATATATAGGGAAAATGTATGGCTAGGATTTAGTCTCACAACTCCAAGTAACTTCTCACTACCCCACTCTCCCACTCTCTCCCCTCTCCCACTCTAGGCCGGCCATACCCCCTTTTTGCATGCACGTGCACGTCTAGTGCACCAATGCACACTCTTCTCTTTTTTATATTTTTTTATATTTGTGTATTTACTAGTTGTTACAAGACATGTGTAAGAATGTGTACAACTAATTGTAGGATTTCTTAGTGGGCTTTTGTTGTGGGCTTGGTTTATTTTTATTTATTTAATTTATTTAATGGGCTTAGAGTCATCTATTAGGCATATGGGTTCTAATTAAGAAAAGACAACTAAAACAGATAAAATAAATAAAAGGAAAATTTATGCATAACTTAGAAAAAAATTTAGGATGAAAATGAGAAGAAATTGCACGAGCTTTGCACGTAAAAAAAGATAAATGTTTCAAATGTGAAATCATTCTTATCAACGGAAAATATTTATAGATAATCGAAATACGACATAAGATTAATATATTTAATATACATATTCAATAATGTAATCAATACGTATTTAGAAAACACGTACACCGCACATATAATAATATTTTAATCAAAACCAGGGGAAAAAAGAATTTCCGTTTGTAAAAACAAATTCGAACAAGTCATGAAATAAATAATCGAGACACACCGAAAATATTACATGTAACGGTAAAATATACGTAGTTGACACGTGCATCGATAACACGTGCAATGCACTTAAAAACACAAAAATTGAAATTTAATATTTGAGTTTGCTCAAATAGAATTTTAAGAAGATTGGAAATGCATAAATAGTTGGAATCCAAAATACATATTGAAATACGTTACGGATATTACCCGTAACGGTACAAGATACACGTGCGTAACACGCTAGTGGCAAAATTGTCATTTCCAATTTTGCGGGGATGTTACTCTCCCCCCTTTAGAACAATTCTGTTATGAGAACTCGCTAGGATAAATGTTGTATTTCGTACACACTGAAAAATATTACTATTGTATATAGAAAGTTGTCAATACCAAGAAAATAAAGGTAGCATATAAATGCGCAATATGGAAAAACTCATCAAACTTATATAAGGAATCCTTGAGTATCAAGCGAACGAAACACAAAAGTATCAGAAAAACTAAAAAATAGCAGGGTGAGAAATGTGACATTGAAAGATAATGTAGATAGAAAGAAATTTTTCATACAAAGTAATAAAGTACTAGATACCGAAGAAAAAAGGAAAACCTAAATTAAGTCATCAATTGTTAGAGAAATTTGAAAAAATTACGAAAAGAGAATTTAATTTAAGGAACATAGGAATGATAAAATCATAAACTAAACTAGTAATATATACTACGAGATAAAAATGAAGTAGCAATTTAAGAGAAAAAGGGGTTTGAAAAATATGTGAGCATGAAATTTAGTTGAAAGTATAAACATATAAGATAATAAAAAAATTCTGTATAACAAGTTAATATCATAAAATATTTGTAAATTAAATACAATAATTATATATATATATGATTTAAAAATTTCAAAGATATATAATATTGGTTGGTATAAATCCAAATAATTTCGAATTATCAAGTAGAGTAAGAAAACAAAGATATAAAATTTTGTTCGTACATAGGTGTAAAAATTATCGAGTGGAACAAACAATATTATGATACAAAATTTATAAAGGATTTGTTGGAGTAAAACAAAACATTATAGTAGAAAGGCAATACAAAACTAATTATATAGAAATAAATTATGAATCGTAAAAAAAAAAATCATAAGAATTTTTTTTGTTAGGTGAGTAGTCACAAAATCTAAGATAAATAAGTAGTAAAATAAAATACAATGAAGTGGTATGAAATGCTAAAAGATTTAAAATACTAGGAAGAAGATAGTTGATATTAAGTAGTGAAAATACAAATAGGTCAGATATAGAAATCATTATAAATAATAAGATCATTAGTTTTAATAATAGGTTGTAAAATATTATAAAATAGTATAAGCTAGTACAAAAATGGGATAGTGGTAAATAAATATTATAGAAAACAAAAGTAGGGGTTATCAAAGTAGAAAATTTCCTTCTGGTGTAGGTTCGCCTCGTTGGTGTCCAACTACAGGCTTGCCTCCTCGACCTCAAGTTGCGGAATTGCCTCTACAACATCCGATTGCAGTTTGCCTTCTGGACTTTCAGTTACAGACTTTGCCTCCCCGATATCCAGTTGCAGTTTGCCTCCATTGATGTCTAGTTGCGGATTCGCCCTCTCGACATCAGGTTGCACCAAAAGAGAAATGGAAAGATGTAATTTTCCATATATACTTGGATATTGGATGTTCAATAAAGTATGGTGTTATGTTTTGAAATCAGTGATATAAAAATAGGAGGAAAAGAAAGTTACACTGTGAAATATCAAAATAGATGTATAGGATATATCAAACATAAATGATACTAATTAGTAGCGATCAAAATAAAAATAATTTATAACATTAGGATGAAAATAATGTAAAGTATATGCACGAGCTAAAAATGCAAATGAAAACAATAATTATGTAGTGTAGCAAATTAGGACAATAGGCATAAACAATTATATATAAAAACAATAATATAGTAATTGGATGAGGGTGAAATAATATCTATAGTAAGTATATTGAAATATATTATACATTTAGAAATCAGTGGAAAATATAGGTAGTAACTAAAAATGTAAAGACAATTAAAATTTGAGAATAAAAATAAAGTATAAATAGTGAGTTTATGTATTATATTAAAGAAGCATAAAACTACAAAAATTAATAAGTAGCTATTAATAGTGAAAAGTAAGTATAAAGGGGTAGAAAGTAAGGATAACAAAATCTATACTATTATTAAGCAAAGCCCCATTTTAGCGGTTTTTTACTATCATGCCCCCATATACATAAAAGAATAAAAAATAATATCTATACTATTATTAAGAAAAGCCCCATTTTAGCGGCTTTTTACTATCATGCCCCCATATACATAAAAGACTAAAAAATAATATAGGGTTAATTCTGTCAATTTTTGCCTCTGATCCCTCCACAATTAGAGGTCAGAAATATAATTTTCACTTCACATTTACTTCACATTTATTTCAATAAATTAATATGTAGTAAATCTTTTCATCTTCTGCTCTTTCCAGAAATCGTGGCCTTCTCCTCTTTCAAAGGAAAAAAGAAAACCCCCAAAATCAACAAGAGAGGGACAAAACGAAACCCTAATTTTATCGTCGACCCCAAATTCCATGATCTGAAATCCGCCATGGCGAACGAAAGTTCCGCCGATTCCCGCAAGTTCGTCTTTCGTTCCAACGTCCGCACCGGTCTCAAGTGCGAGTTCACCTTCGCCCTCAAATCGCAGGTAGCTCTCCCCTTCTCTCGGCCGCACTCGATCCGGTTAGCTCTCTCCTAATCCTAACCCCCAATCCAAGAAACTCAAGAATTTGCCACCTAGATTTGATGATGGTGATGGTGATGGTGATGTCAGGATCCATGATTTAGAAGTTAGGGTTTTGGTGGAGGAGCCTATTGTGAAGAATCTGGTTCGAATGGGGGTAAATAATGTGACTTTTACATAGCAGAAAGTTGAAAGGTTGGATCTTGATGTGGGTATTGAAAGGTTGGATCTTGATGTGGGTAAGGAGGATAATGGAGTCATGGAGAATGCTGGTGGGTCTGTGATTGATGTGGTGGTCGTTGAGGATTTAGTGGAGGTTGGAGAGAATGAGTCGAAATTGGATCAGAATACTGTTTTGGATTTGAAGATGACACAAGAGGATTTGATTGCTGATTCATGTATCCTTCACTAAAATGGAAAGGGCGTCCTCTTTTCTTCAGTAAAATGCCGATGAACAGTCTCTGATTATAGCTGCATTAAATTGAATAGCATTCATGTGTTTTACCTTTAAATTAGTAACAACATCAGCTTCGGCTCTGTTGATTTAGCTTTTGCTTATAAATATGTCTGGTTCTGGTAGCTTGCATATGGTATACGATGAAGTTCAAGATTTCTTCTCATATTTTATTTATATTGATCATATTATTATTAAGCTAGGGGAATTGAAGCTAGGAGAGTTGCTGGACACACCCCCTCCTAGGCTGGATGAAGCAATTGCTATTTCAAAGGTATGATATTTTAACTGGGATATTAAATGGTTTTTGTTTACTTTAATGTTTATATTGTGACTTCTTAAAGTTGTTGAATTCCCTAATTCAGGCCTGCCTCCCAGGTCATGCAATTTGTTGAATCTCAACAGTACAATTTGTTTAGCCGAATAGTCTTTGATACTGCTCCTACAGTAAGTTTAAAATTTATGAATATATATTCTTAATTGTACATATATGATACTAAGCATAGTAGAGATTAAACATGCAGTTTGAATTAAACTTTCAGGTCTGATCTAGAAGCTGTTCTAGGATCGATGTATGGTACTCTATTTACCACAGATAATTCACAGCCGTGCTTGAGCTCACATGAAAAGTTTATGAAAGTATTTTTAAATGCTGTGGCAAAGGAAGGTGAAGGAATGTCTTTCCTGGATTTAAAAATTTGGTGTAGAACTTTGCCGTCAGTGAGAAAGTTCCTTGGGAGTTTGTTGACGCCCCCAGATTCAGGTATTGCTCCTGTATATGTTCATTTTTCAATCTACTGAATCTTTTTTAGTAATTTACTGATGACAAGTTCAAACATGATACTATGTCATAACGTGTTGTAGACATGCCATTAGATATTTAGGTTATTTATTTTTGTGTATTGGGCATTGAAGCTATCTGTCTGAGTATATACAAATTATTGTGCTTTCAGAACTCAACAAAATATGCAAAAGCATTTCTTGCAAGTTGTAAATATTATTTGTTTAGTCATTCGGATTCAAATACTATTTCTGTCGATTATTTGTTATTTACGACAGATTTTAATGGATTAGATCGGCTCGCTTTATAATTGTTACAAATTGAATGACTTCTCTGCCAGCACTCTACTTGATTCATGCTAATGTCGATATGGATAAGTTGAGTTTTTATTTTATACTTGATATTATCAAAATAAGATGGCCAAATTGAGGGTAATATTGACTTATAACAGAAGAAACTAACTCTAATATAATTTGTTAATTTAATCATTGAATTTAATTATGTTATCCATTAGTTAATTGAAGGCTATATCTGGACAAAAATCTCATAAGGATCAGATAAAGAAAGTATGGAAAAATACATGTGACATTCTAAGGAAGGGCATATGAGATAAAATTCTTTTGTTTTAAGAAATTTATGCAATCCAGTTGTATTTCTTATTGACATTAGGTATTCACCTTTCTGGATAAAATCTCTGATGCTTGACATTTGTGTTTTTTAAAATGAATTCACTATTTGTTTCATATTTTCTTTGCAGGATTCAACTAAGGAGAGCGTACATTAAGCTTAAAAATATTTTTTTCTAGCAAGTCGGCAAGACATATAAATAAATATATATACATACTATTGTGCATAACCGTGAGAAAAAATTTAATTATTATCAACATACATTATATATACACACTTTATATGATAAATATTAGAGATACTTATGCTTATAATTATTCTATGCAGAAAAGCTTATTGTAACGAGAATGTTAAGAAATCACACTGGTTTTGTAATTGGTTGGTTGCTGTTGCTTCTACTATACTGGTTGGATTGGATTAATATAAGTATGTTTCTATATTATTTCGTTATCTTTGTTCCAAACGGATTTGCTTAAAGAAAATTTTATTTGTTTTTAAAAATTGATCTTTGTTAATAATTTACTATATGTTTTCTTATAGGGAATTTATTTAATTTAATGACTATACTTTATATAGGCATGCATCACACGTGCATTATACACAATAACAAGTGTGAACAAACTTGAATATATGATGAATTATATGCTGCCGAGACCTCATCATCTATTGACATTTTGGCATTGTTTTGACGGTTGCAATTAATAAGTTTCATACTTTTCCATTTTCTCGATTTCCATATAGAGTACATCTAAACTGATAAATATGATTTAATTGTGTTCTTTTATTGTTCAGGAATGACTCTATTGAGAGATACTATAGCCCATGGAAACAGTTCGCCCATAACTTGCATCAAAGAAAGTCGAGAAATCACATTGTTTTTGTATTTGGTTGGTTGTTATTGCTTCTACTTTAGTGGTTAGATTTGATTAATATAAGTATGTTTTGTAATTTTTTTGTTATCTTTGTTGCAAACAAATTTGCTTATTGAAGATTTTATTTGTTCTCAATATTTTATTTTTCTTAATAATTTAATATATCTTTTCTTATGAGCAATTTATTTAATTTAATAACTATACTTTTTGTAAATGTGCATCGCACATGCATTATACTAGTAGTAATAAAAGGAATCTTATTGGGTAGGGGTACATTGTATTTATATAAGTAAAAAATTTACAATCATGCTAAAATATACTGAAATATATAAGACAATATAAGATAATGAAAAATATAGTATCACAAAATCAAATCATATAAAATGAATGCACATAAGCAAAATTCAAAATTTTAAAATTATAATAGAAATAATAAATGAAAAATAATAGTTGCAATATTAATTTAACAAGCGGTAATTTAAAACTTAATTAAATACGTAAAGTAATAGCAATGTAAACGGATAAACATAAAAGAGACATAAAACACGGAGGGAAAAATTTTCGGACTGAAAGATAGATAAAACAAATTCAAAAAGATCAAGACTAAAATAATAAATATCCAATTGATTAAATAGTATAAAAAATATTTATTTGAAAAATATTGAATGTTGAAAAAGTACTATGATGAATATGTGTAAGGCATCATGAATGTAGGTTCAAGTCCGCCACGCTTCCGCACGCCACTCTGATACCAAGAGAAAAAAATGCTCGCATACAATCTCACATCAATGTATACGAGGAGAGTATCATGAATGAAGTACTTATTGAACTTGCATTCATGACTCCACCCATCTAATAGGAAAAGGAAAGAGAAAACATTAGTGTATAGAGCAACACAAATGTAAACTACTTACATTTAAATCTCTATCAACTCAACTCACACTTCTATTATCCACCCTAATGTGTCGTCCATGTAAATTTGTACTACTTATTGAAGCATGGCTCTGATAGAACTCTGTAACGCCCCGAATACCAAAATACGGTAATTTGTAGCTCAACAGGATCTACACTTCACTTCGTACAATTTTACAAGGAATTTTGAAACTTTTATTACAACAGTGTTCTTTTATGTCAATAACGCAGCGAAAAATAAATTAAGTACAGCATGATAAATATACAATTGTAGCAACTTTAGCATTTAAGTAATCATCAGCATCGAATTCATCTTTATATCTTCTTTTAAATTTTAAGTCATGCATATGAAACTGTTGCCACGTCAGTTGCTTACAACCGACGCAATATTATAAACAGCGATCCTCACTATGCCATAATATAACGATTCTTTAATACTTTATCAACCACAAACTTTAATGTAAATAAAGTGTTAAAAGTGACTACTCTAAACATGTCAATGTATGTGATTCCTTAATGCATAATACAGATGTTTTACGCTAAGATGACACTAATACATACTTGTTCGGATTCTATGCATCCCATACTACATAGGTCCGAGGGCAAGTACCTACGTACTCCACATTAAAGGGTTTAAACCCTCGCCATGATAACTACACAGTAATAAAACAAAGTTTAGACATTCCACGAGTACGGATTTCAGTCCCGGAATCCACCGCCCGACTATACAGAATCCTTGTCGTGCGAACATCCCGCAAGTGTCCTTCTAGCCCCGATATACGCATATAAACTGGAGTACGACCTACTATCTGCCGGACTAATCATGATCCCGGAATCCACCGCCCGATTAATCATAATCCCGAATTTAATTAAGGCTTGCCTCCATTGCAAGCAACCACAGTCCCGGAATTCACCGCCCGACTATATAGTGGCCCTCCACTCACATTTGCCAAAGTTTACTACATTTCACTTAGTGCATAATTCTTAAGTTCAAGACATGAATAAATTATAATACCTAGAGTTAGCTTCCCCTCCTACCGGACTTAAACAAAAATACCGAGATAGCCCATATAGCCATATCTCAAATCAATCAATTAATTCAACATGTGCCATACCCGGGTCTCACTAAACCTATAGATCATAACCGTTCATGTTCTATAATTCATGGGTACTCATATCATTCAATATTCATGCATTAAAATTCACTCTATTCATATCTTCAATTTTATTCATTCACATTTTAATCAATTCATCTTACTCTTGTAGCTTTCATTCATGAAAGACTAACTCAATTTATTTATTTCTTTATTCACAATCTCTTTCTCAAAACATTTCTTTATAATCCCAAAACATAAAGCAACTCACTTCAACTTCCATTATCAATTTAATCATTTATATCCTTGCATGCAACTCAAATATTCTCTTAATCAAAATACTATAACATCTCATCAAGAGGATTCTCATTGCATTTCAAATTTTTACTTTTTCTTTAATCATACAAGATTCACAATGCGAAAACTGCAACCCAGGCTACTTGTAAAAATCATAGAAAATTGTATACTTTATGAAAATTTACGTTCTTTAAATCAAATTAAAGGTATACAAGTCTACTATAACTTTGTAGTTATAAACTTCCCAAAATATTAAGTCTATAACCAAGTATTGTTCGAAATATACAGTAAGGTCGAAAGGCTATACTGCAGTCAAAATACTGCCACTGTTTGATTTTGTAAAAAAATATTATAAATTCATTTCTCTACGAAATATTAATTTCATAGACTTTACATAAAGGTTAACATGTCTACTATAACTTTTTAGTTATAAGTTTTCTCAAAATATTATGTCTATAACCCAGTATTCTCCAAAATTTGCAGCAGGGTCCGAATGCTATACTGCAGTTAAATTACTGCTATTGTTCGATCTTACAAAATTCATTATAAATTCAATTCTCTATGAAATATTAATTTCTTAGACTTTATAGAAAGATTAATAAGTCTATTACAATTTCTTAGTTATAAGTTTTCTCAAAATATTTCATTTACTATATTGAATTGATCAAAACCCAAAATGAGTTGAAACTTCCAGCAAACAGCCAAAAACCAACCAACCCTAAGTTTGGATTTTATTAAAATAGTAAACGACCCCCAAATCTTATAAAATTTTAAAGGAATGTTCGTGACACATACAAGATGTACCTATAAATTTTTTAGCACTAGATTCCATATAGTCTAATCGTTATAATTTTTGAAGTGCAATTAAAACTCAAAAACAGAGTCTCAAAGAAGAGCTCTCACCTCTATTATAGCATGATTTCACACATGTAATCAACTACAATTAGTCTAAACATCTAGCATGCATCAACAATTCATCCATAAATTATTTATAATAATTTAGAAAGCACGGAAACACCCACTAGATGTTACTTTCTTTTTCTCTTTCTAATTAACATGAATTATAGCCATTAAATTGAACACAATATCATTCATCATTTCTACAAGCCATAGCATAATTAAAATAACATGGTGCAATCTACATTCATCATATTAATCAAAATTTTACAACTACCCATTTGTTAAACTAGCATGCATCATCCTACTAAAATTAGAAAGTATTCAAGAAACTCCCACCTCAATGAAGATTGTAATGTGGAAGAAAAACTCCTACAAAGCTCCTAGCTCCAATCACGATTACCTAGCACTTCTCCTCCTAGCAAGAACAACTCCAAGCCTCCAAGAATTGCAAGAAAAAAAATCTCTGACTCTCTTTCTTTTCTTGTCTCTTTTAATTCTTAGTTTTGGTGCAAATGACAAGCATTAGGGGGGTGGTATTTATAGGGGAAATGTATGGCTAGGATTTAATTGCACAACTCCAAGTAACCTTCCACTACCCCACTCTCCCACTCTAGGCCGGCCATACCCCCTTGGTGCATGCACGTGCACGTGTAGTGTACAAGTGCACACTTTTTTTCATTTTTATATTTTTTTATATTTGTGTATTTACTAGTTGTTACAAGACATGTATAAGAATGTATACAACTAATTGTAAGATTATCTTAGTGGGCTTCTCTTGTGGACTTGGTTTATTTTTATTTATTTAATTTATTTTAATGGGCTTAGAGTCATCTAGGCATATGGGTTCAAATTAAGAAAAGACAACTAAAAGAGATAAAATAAATAAAAGGAAAACTTATGCATAACTTAGCAAAAATTTAGGATAAAAATGAGATGAAATTGCACGTGTGTTGCACGTAGAAAAAGATAAATGTTTCAAATATGAAATCGTTCTTATGAACGGAAAATATTTATCGATAATCGAAATACAACATTAGAAAAATATATTTAATATACACATTCAATAATGTAATCAATATGTACATAGAAACGTATAATAATATTTTAATCAAAACTAGGGGGAAAATGAATTTCCGTTTGTAAAAATGAATTTGAAAAAGTCATGAAATAAATAATTGAGACACACCGAAAATATTACACGTAACGATAAAATATACGTAGTTGACACATGCATCGATAACACATGCAATGCACTTAAAAATACAAAGATTGAAATTTAATATTTGAGTTGGCTCAAATAGGATTTTGAGAAGACGAGAAATGCATAAATAATCGGAATCCAAAATACGTATTGAAATACATTACGGATATTATCCATAACGGTACAAAATACACGTGTGTAACACGCGAGTGGCAAAATTGTCATTCCCAATTTTGCTGGGTGTTACAGTGATCCTGGAAAATTAAGGAGGCGGGGGTGAACTTATGGAAGAGGAGCGCGACTTATCGAATGACAGAAGCCACATGATGACTCCTCAATAACTACAAAACTCATGCAATGACACCCCAGTGGTTGCGAAGTTACGTGATTATCAAATCTGACAAACGATCCTTCAACCTGTTGTGCTTGTGCCTCGCCCCCTCGGCATGGTTTTCGACTCCGAGATCGAGATGAGAAAATATCACAACGAGAACTCTCCTCGTGCCTCGCCCTTCGGCATGTTTTCCGACCCCGGGACCCTTTGGGAAAACCCCCACAGCAAGGGTCTCACCTCGTGTGTCACACCCCGCTTCCAAAAAGAATACGGAATACGAGTACGTAACAAGCCCAGCGAATGATTTTCATCATTCATAAGCAGTAAGGATCAACTCAAGAGTACAACAAAAAGATACAACCACGCATGCATGAAACAAATATCATAATCAAAAGAATTACTTGAAATCAAATACATAATTCTCAAATAAAACAAGATCTGGAAAACAATAAAACTCCGGGTCAAACAAGCCCAATTACAAAGTAACAAGTAGCAACACAAAGGAATTTAAAAACTTAATACAGAATATATTTAAAGCACAAAAGATCCCAGTTAAGATTTAGAACACTAGATCGCTTACTCCTGCAGGTAATTGGTCGCCAAAACCTGTATAATTTTTAATTTGAGAGAAACAAAGAAATAGGAAAACAATCTTTCCGTTAGTGCAAGCTACGGGCTGCAAGCAGTATAAGCAAAAAGGATACAGGAACAAGGTAAATAGCTAGCAGGACAGGTAACAAGAATCAAGAGTACAGAGCATAGCTTGAAAGGAATGTAATAGGAAAATGTAGTCAAATAAACTAGAAAGCAAGTAAGCATGATCAGATAACAGAATCAGGTAATAGGTAAACATGCAAACATGTAACAGGTATCAGATAACAATGTAAACTGGTAACAGGTAAAACGTAATAGGTAACATGTAACAGGTAACACGTAAAAGGTAACAGGTAACAGGAATGTGCTGGTGAAACATATTATTGTTAAGTTTTTTATTTAATCATATCTAATGCACCACTCATGCATCACATTCCACATGGTTGCCGCATACAAACAAGTTGCATTTATATTTCGTGGTGGATTTTATAGGGCCGTGTACTCAGGCATCATGCAAACAGTAAACAGGATCATGAATCATGTAATCATGTATTCATGTAAACATTTGAGACCTTTGGGCCCCCTTCCGAGTACACCTTCCTATAGGGAAGTATGTAGTCAGATAAAACAGTAAACAATTGGGACCTATGGGCCCCCTTCCGAGTACACCTTCCTATAGGGTAGTATGTAGTCAGGTAAAACAGTAAACAGTTGGGAAACACCGGCCCCCTTCCGAGTACACTTTCCTATATTGTCCACTACTAGATCTTTCCCTTAACCCCTGGCTTGATTACTTATTCTTTTTTCCAACACAGAAATGAATGTGCACAATCAGGGACAGGTAAACATGACAGGGATAGAAAACAGGTTCGGACTGGGCAAAAAACATGTTCGGGTGCCATAAACAAAATTATAAACATTGAAACAACAAGAACTGCAGTTCTGGACAATAGGACGTTACTGCACCAAAACTTGAATTCCGTTTCTACAGAAAAGCAAATCTGGATCCATCACAAGTTCTAGAAACTAGACTCTCTGCCAGTTCCAGCGCATATACACACGATATATGAAAGTCACAGTAACTAGGTTCAAATTCTTATTCTTTACAGATTACATGTTCATGCAGCAGGTAAGAGTTGAATACTTATAAACAAAAGTAACTTGCAAAATCATTTAAAATTTCATAAAAAATATATTTAAAGTCCTAACAATGTTAAATATAAGTATAATTAATCTCAGATTTTAATACTTAAATTAATCTACTTTTTCAGCTAATTAAGAAGGGTGATGTATATTTTAGACTGCATTCTGGAATTCAGACGTCACTGTACAAAAATTTGAATATCTTGTAATTTGTAGATCGAATTGCAAATCCGTCAGATATTCTAGATTTCAGACACACAGAGCTACAATTCTCATTCAATAAATTTTAATCAGTGACAAATAAAATCAGGTCAAAACAGAGGTTCTTTACTAAACAGGCATGCAGAAAGCAAATATATAATCACGTTTGTATAAATATATTAAGTCATAAAAATTATCAAATAATTCTACAAAAATTTAGGGTGACTCCTAATCATGTCTATTCATATCTAGATTAATATCAAGTCTAAATCTTACTGTTAGCATCTATTTTAATCAATAATTCATGCCAATAATCTTGTAGTCAGAAATCTGGAAATTTTTAACCCAAGAGAATTAAAAGTGTGATATCTCACAAGTTACAGATCGGATTTTAGATCCGTCAGATGTTCTCGAAACTAGAAATAGGGACCTACATTTCATTTTCACAAACATTAACAGACTTTAATTCATCATGCCAAATTCGGACAGCAGTAAATGAGATTTCTTTGCATGAATTATAACTTAATTAGTAACTACGATGGATCTAAGTTGATGTATAATGTAAATCAGAATTCAATAGGTATTCAATCAGCATGCCGTGTCTATTCTCAAACTCATTAAGAGGGAAACATTATTAACATGTTTAACATACTAACAAAACATCTATAACTCATAGTGATTCATGGACATGCATTCATATAGATAAATATCTAGATCTAATTCATGTTTGTGTAATGAGTGTAATAACGAAATATTTGTGATTACAGAAATTGATAGAAATGAATCAAACGAGTAAGGTAAAGGTCATCAATGGGTAAAACATGAAGAATGAGACACAGCGATGACTCTACTTGTGGTATTTCAAAAAAAAATGCTTGTACGGGGAAACGAAAGAGATTCGTACAAGATATTTGCCTTACGAGATGATGAACGGAAGCGAGACGAGCGATGGTGGAAGCACGTGCCAACTACGCGCAACCGCAACACGTGCGATCGGCAGAAAACACATGCAACTTCAACTGCAAAAGGGGCACAACAACACAGCAAGAGGTATACAGCAGCACGGCGGTGCTCGCTGTAGTGGTCGGCAGTGGCGGGGGAGACAGCATGTGGCAACTGCAGCCACGGGGAAGGTCTCGACAATGAGGACAACAATCACACGGCTGCGGCAATGGGAAGGAGAGGATGATCAGGGGTGTGCAGTGACAGGGATTGGCTGTCGACGGTGGCGCTAGTCGAGGACAAGAGGTGGAGCGGTTGTAGGTTACGGGTTGAAGGCAATGGTGGTGGATGGTCGGGGGTTGTTGGCGATCGGAGGTGTGCAGGTCGGAGGTGGGTCGCAGTAGAGCAGAGTGTAGTCAAGGAGGGAGACAAAGGGAAAAAGGATGAGGTGGAGGATCGGGGATCGGCAATGGCGATGGCGGGATGGGTTTCGGAGGGCGGCATTGGAAGAAGAAGGGGTAGGGGTAGGGTGATGGTTGTAAGGTTATGAGGGATTAGGGTTTGCTAATGGTGATTAGGGTTAGGGGTTAAGGAGGGTTATATATAGGATTAGAATTAGGGTAATGGGTTATTGGGTTATTGGATATAGGATCCAATAGGAAAAAGGAAAAAGAAAGAATAATAAATAGGATTATAATAAGATAAATTTGAGAATGATAATATGCAAGAATTTGAATAAGATGAACAACACAATTTTGGGCTCAACAGAAAATAAAAATTAAATAGATTGGGAGACAAAAATTGAGTTAAAGGCAATAATGAATTCCATTAAGATAAAATCAAATTACAAGGGTTCAGAAGAGGACGAAGAGTACAAAGAATAATAATACCAAAAAGATACAATAATGAAAATAGGGGTTACAACGTGCCTCGCCCCTCGGCGTGGTTTCTGACTCCAAGATCTCATTGAGAAAATCTAAAAATGTGAACTCGCCTCGTGCATTGCCCCTCGACATGGTTTTCAACTCTGAGATCTCGCTGAGAAAATCTCACAATGAGAACTCGCCTCGTACCTTGCCCCTCGGCGTTGTTTCCGACTCCGAGATCTCGCTGAGAAAATCTCACAACAAGAATTCACCTCCTGACTCACCCCTCGGTGTGGTTTCTGACTCTGAAACCTCGCTTAGAAAATCTCACAACGAGAACTCGCCTCGTGCCTCGCCCCTTAGTGCGGTTTCCGACTCCAATATCTTGCTGAGAAAATCTGACAATAAGAACTCGCCTCGTGCCTTGCCCCTCAGCGTGGTTTCCGACTCCGAGATCTCACTGAGGAAATCTCACAATGAGAACTCACCTCGTGCCTTGCCCTTAGGGGTGGTTTCTGACCCTTAGACCCTTTAGGAAAATCCCCACAACAAGGGTCTCGCCTCGTGCCTCGCCCCTCGACGTGGTTTTCGACTCCGAGATCTTGCTGAGAAAATCTCACAACAAGAACTCACATCATGCTACGTCCCTCGGTGTGGTATCCGTTTCTGAGAACTTGCTGAGAAAATCTCACAACGAGAACCTGCCTCGTGCTACGTCTCTCGGTATGGTATTCGACTCCGAGGCTTTGCGGAAAAATTTCCGCAACAAGGCCCTCGCCTTATGCCATGCCCCTCGGCGTGATATCCAACCCCAAGCATCAGATGAGCTCAAGCCTTGGCTAAAATCCAAGCCTTCCATAGGCTCGAGCCTCGGTGGGGTCTTGTGGGGTCTTCCGAACCCAAGCATCCCGCCAAGCCTTTTGTCCCTCGATACCTACAGATTTCTTTCACTTACACGATACCCTCTACGAGTTACCTACTCCTCAAAGAAGACCGAAAAGCCACCTCCAAGAGTTGGGGGCTTATGATGAAGGTGGAAATTGATGCTGATCTACACCGTACAATTCCCACACGGATCTCGAGACTCCTAAGGCCTTAACAACAGGCCCAGTGGCAGTTCATGGGCTTTCGCCAGGCCCATCATAGGGTTCCAGCCCACCAAGGAAGGATTGATCTGCCATCTACGGTTGGTAATCAGACCCCCCATAATCAGAGGATTAGCGGCTAGATCATACTCTCTATTAGGCCCCCACTGGCCTATAAATACAGACCCACATCAATAGTTACCAGGTAATCACATTTTTACTACCTAATTCCTCTTTCAACCACTGGTTATTGACTTGAGCATCGGAGGGTCTGTTGTCGGGTTCCTCCCGGTGTTTCAAACTTTTTTGCCGATCCTCAGCGATCCTTGTATCCACACCCCCCACTCATACCAGCCTCACATTAGGGTCAGATCTACGGCTGAGATATAAGTTTCCTCTCCATCAAAAGAACTCGCTATCTGTTGCACACACACATAGAAAACAAGCAGCATCAATACTCTAAACTTTACATTGACAAACAACTAATAGATTATGTAACCCCTGTTCCCTGTATTTGTATTTTTATACTATATTTCATTTCATTGTACTCTTTTATCAATCCAAGATTCTGTATTTTTGTTCCAGTTCTATTAAAAATCATTTCTTTTGTCTCGACTCATTTTTGTGCCAAAATTTATTTCAAATGCATCTTCCCTATCCGCTCTAATTTGTTGTTCTTCATGGGGATTGACTGTTTCATCTCATCTATTGTATTTTTCCTAATCATAGTGAATTTTGACTCAATCTCCTTTTGGATCCTACTCAAACCCACTATCCAATAACCCACAACCCAAAACCCTATACTATATAAACCTAATTAACCCCTAAACCTAGGTTAACCTTAACCTAATTACTGTTGAAACCCCACATCAATCGCCAACCCTTTCTTCTACCTCCAGAGCTCTGCCACTGCCGAAATCCCCTAGCCTTCGCCACCCCTCATTCCGTCGCCGCCTTCGACTCCACCCATTCCCATCACCTTCTTCATCATCCCCTTGCTCTGCTCTCACCACCATCCTTGTCGCCCTTAATCCAAACCCATCGTCTCCCTCATCGCAAACTCATCCTCCTTGCCTCGTCCTCTGAAACCAATACCGTCAACCTCTTCGCCCTCATACCCATCTCCTTGACACCCTGTCATTGAGTCACCACCTCAACATCGAATCCACCATCGTCTTCCTTGCCTCACCACACTCCCAAACCCATTAACCTCGTCATCCTCCCCGAAACCCATTACCCTCGACCCTGGTGCTCCTCGTCATCGTCATCCCCTACCTCTACATCCTTCATCGTCATCGTCCAAGCCCAGAACCCCCAAGCTCCCGCCGTTGCCAGAGTCACTTCGCTCCTCTGTTTTTCTCCCAAGAACAGAGCGTCGCCAGTCCTTCATCGCCGTCGTCACCCCTTCGTCGACTGCTCCCCAGTCGAGTCTTCGACGTTGCTACCATCTTGCCGCCCACAGTCGCCGCCGCAGTCACCCACCATCCATCGCTCGCATCCACAGTCGAAGCTTCCTATCACTGGGTTGATCAAGCAGAGAAGGAGGAGAGTTGGTTGTTTTGAATCTCAGCCACCCGATCTCATCAAGATCGTGATCATCTTGACCATCTTGATCAGATCTGACCTGATCTCAACCGTCCGACAGTCTCGATCTTGATCGCCATCGAGATCCGCACCGATCTGATCGATCCGTTCTCGGTCGTCGACCAATGCCCTCATCCAAGCAAGACAAGTATCTTTTTGTACAATTTATTGTTCTAGTACAAGCATTTAATTGAAAATACTGCAAGTAGATTGTAAATGTGGCTCCCCTTTGGCTCATCATTTGTTGTTCTTATTTTGATCCTTACCAATTCCATGATCTTAAGAGTCAAAACCTTCCGTTGATACCTATTACACTTTGGTTTGCATCACATATTAATTTAGACCCAATGAATCATAATTATAAGGCTTTTCATGCAAAAACTATCTTTGTTTGCTGCTATTCACATCCTTACTTGCTGTTTCAACCCCGATAACACCAGAATCTGGACTTTAGTCCTGAATATGAAACTTAGCTCCAGATGTTTAGTTTACTACCCTTTTGACGAAACTGAATTCCGAGTTACGGTGTGTGAGATATCGCAGTTTTACTGCTGCTATGTCTGTAATTGCAGATTCATAAAAACTGCTGCATCACTTTGTTTTACAATTGAATTAACCATGCTACATGTAACATAATGACTTGAAATTTTGCATGCTGATAGTAGACACACTAGAGAACATTCTCTATTTTTCCTGGAATTCATTAATGAAGTTTCAAACCAGTTTCATATGTATAAACACAATTTTACAAATTCTGGCTGAACATAAATTCTGTGTAGTTTACTGTTTTGACATCAGTTGCTATAATTTTTATGTATCTTAATTATATGCATTGGAACTTTGCAGGACTCTAGTTTCTAGACCTTCTGACGGATCTACATTTGCATTCTTGTAGCGACGGAAATCGCAGTTTTGGTGTAGCAACGTCATGCTGTCCAGATTTGGAATTCTCATCGTTCTTGATATTTGGATTTGTTTTGACCCTCGAACATGTATCCTACCTAGCCTAGACTTGTTCCCTGCTTTTGATCATGTATACTCGACCTGTTTTGCACACTTTCATGCTTGTTTGATGATAACAATAAATAATAAGCCGGGGTTTAAGAGAAAGACCATAATAGTGAACAATATAGATAAGTGTACTCGGAAGGAAGCCCGTGTTTCCAGTACTTGGTTCATGAATTTGTTGTATCTTGAGTGTATTGATGAGCCCACTACTTGGCTCATGGACTTGTTGTATCGTCAGAGCATTCATGAACCCACGGTTGGTTCTTGAACTTGTTAGTGCATTCACGAACTTGGTTCGTGAACTTGTTACATTATTTTTGTATTCATGAACCATGCTTGCTTGATACTTGATACCTGAGTACACCGCCCTATAAAATCGACCACTAGGCCTAAACGTAACTGTTTGTAAGTAGCAACCATGTGGTAAAAGTATGGACGCATGAAGTGCTACCTAGATAGAATTAAACAGTAGACTTAAGATTAACTTGTCACTTGTACACACTTGATATCCTACTTGATGCTTGTTACTTGACACTTATACGTGATACTTGTTACTTAATGCTTGATACAATTATATGCCCATTTGCTACTTGTTCCACTACTAGTATTTGTTACCCAATCTTGTTACTTGAGTTATCTTACTTGCTAGCTAGTCTCTTGAACTCCATTACTTGTTGCATCTCTATTATATCATGTTATACATTCTTGATTCCAAAT
Source organism: Hemerocallis citrina (assembly GCA_017893485.1). Taxonomy (NCBI): domain Eukaryota; kingdom Viridiplantae; phylum Streptophyta; class Magnoliopsida; order Asparagales; family Asphodelaceae; genus Hemerocallis; species Hemerocallis citrina. The sequence continues at coordinate 190,172,395 of CM030359.1, read as the reverse complement.
CTTGTTCCATGTTTCCTTGTACTTATTTTCATATCCTTACTTGTACTACTTGCGGCCCTAACTTGCACTAAGGGTGTTGTCTTGTTTTCTCTATTTTTCCTTTTATATTTATATACAGACTTTGGAGATGAGTTGCCTGCTGGAATTGGTGAGTAAACCTTCTAGGCTTCGCTTGAGGAAAAGACTTGCTTTAATTACTTTGTATTTGAGTTTATTAAATTTGTTGCTACTTAAAACTTGTAACGGGCTTGTAGTTCCAAAATTTTCTTTCTTTTGATCCAGATCCTAAAATTATTGGGATATTTGTATTTGTTTAAAATGCTTTTCTGTTGATTAGTAAATTATTCATACATGCGTGGTTGAATATATTCTTGTTATGATACTGAGTCGATCCTACAGCTTATGAATGATGAAAATCATTCGCTGGGCTTCTTCACGCACTCGTATTCCGTATTCCTTTGGGAAGCAGGGCGTGACAGGTGATGTTTTCGTTTAATTTGGATCTTTTGCAGACATCTACTATCTAATAAATGACATTTCACAGTTAAATTAGCAGCCATCACATTTTTCTTCCATTACCAGTTTCAGTTTATTTTCTTCTATGGCTTAGAACTCTTCTGATTCTAGAACTCAATTAAAAGACTTATCATTCTCCATTTTCAATATCCAAATCACCTCTCTGACTTTAACATATTTTTGTGCTCATTACCTTCCCTGCGTTCATTTATTTCTATTTTTTTGCTATTCTCGAATTGTGCATCATCAAATCACCCATCTTAATATTCTGATTCCTGTAACCATAGAATACACACTTTCATTCCCTATTCTGTTTTAAAAGCATATTAGGTCTTATATTCATCTTATGAAATCTTGCCAACATGTTCAGTTTTCAGAAGCTCAGAATATACTGCAGGAGCTTCAACAATCAATACTTTGTCATCTACAGGTTGATAAAGTCAGAAAGAATTGAATACTTCTATTAAAGAATATTTGGATGCAAACATTGCAAGGCAACCTTTCAGAAAATATTGCAATTAACTTATATGATAAAACCCAAATTATAAACAGTCGATGTTTACAATGTAAGTGTACTATTTTCTGACATGAGCAATACACATGGATATCTATATTTGTATTAATAAAATTATACGAAGAAAGAAATATAAAAGAAAGAGAAAGTAATATATTTTGTGAAGCTACGAGAACTAGAGAGTAGCAATTAGCAAAGGAATATCTCTCATCGAGAAAATATTGTAAACATTAATTAAAATATATACTTTATTCTATAAAAGAAAAATCAGAAGTACAATATTTATTTGGAATATTCCAAAACTAGGAGATTATATAGTAGTGTTATCTAGCAGTATGTATAACTATTGAATTTTGAGCGTCGTGTTTAATTAGACAGAAAAACAGTTCACTATCCTTAGCGTCCGGATCAAATCCCTTAAAGAGAAGCAGTAGAACATAACAGTCATTGCTGGTGTTGTTGAAAATGTAACAAACTTCTTAATTTCTTCCTCCCATATTACTGGAAGTGATGAAGAGTATAAAATTCATGATATGTTTTTAAATAATTATTTTTACAAAAATAAACATTCTGGTGTTTTCTTTTTGTATATTTCACAGTTTAAAAGCTGGAATTCCAACTTAGAAAGATATTATAGAAGGTGAACAACAGCATGCTTGTTTATGCAGGTTGTAAGTACTTATCGACTTGTAGCTCTGTAATCGATACCCGATACCCATTCTGCAGTTTTTAGAGAGAACATGAACAACAATGATAACTTGTTTACATTAAACATCATTCAGATTCTTATAAACCACATTTTCTGTCTTGTTGGTTTTTTCAATGTCGTTATTATGTTATGGATATCCTTTTTCACCTTTGCTTGTGACATACATATGTATTGACTTTATAAGTTTATAATCATCTGTTCTTGTTGTTCTTTTTTTGGTATGAAGATTATAATCATAGGTTGGTAGCCTAAAATAACTGAAAGCTGAAATATTTCTCTGTATTAAGTCATTACATTTTGCTCGAGGCACATTGAATGCCTCTTACAAGGTAAAGGGGCATCCGAAGCCATTATTCTCTTCATGAACTTCGAGCTCTTGAAAACTATTTATCTATCCCATAGAAGTTAGAACTGATAAAGATATGGACAAATGACATTTCCTATACCCAAGAAAAGGTATGGACAAGCCACCTTTCATATAGTGAAAAGAATAAATGAATCATCATCCTAGTCTAAACACATTTCCTACACTCAACTCAACACAACTGAACAGACTTTCCCACTCCACCTCTTAAGCTTCCTATTCTAAAATCTTTCCTGATAGATTAGGGACACGTGATCTTGTTGTAATGACTTATATACTATGAAGCACGGATACTCTGCGGGGGTCTCGTATCACGTACCCGATACGTATCGGACACGATACGCGTACCGTACTCATCCGATACGTACCCGATACGTATCGGAATTAATTAAAAAATTAAAAAATTAAAAAAATATCCGATACTCTTCCGATACGCGGGGATGGCGGGATACGCCACCGATACTTTTTATTTTTTTTTAATTTTTTTTAGTTTGGCTCGGCCCAACAGGCCCATTCACCGTTCTATCTTCTATCTTCTGCCTCTCTCTTTCTCATCCCATCGATCAGAAGATTCAGAACCCTATCCCCTTCTCTCTCAGCCGATCCTTCTCTGCCTCTCTCTTTCTCATCCCATCGATCAGAACCCTATCCCCTTATCTCTCTCAGCTGATCCTTCTCTGTCACCCTCAGATCTGATCAGACCCCGATCAGATCTCTCTCAGCCGACCCCGATCAGTCTTCCTCTCCGACCCCGATCAGATCTCTCTGTCACCCTCAGATATTTGCCATAAAGGTATTTTTTTTCCAGTTCTTTTTTCAGTTCTTTTTCCAGTTCTTTTTTCAGTTCTTTTTTTATTTTTTCAGTTCTTAATTTATTCATCATGATCGCCTGATCGGTTCTTTTTTTATTTTTTTATTTTTTCAGTTCTTTATTTATTTTTTCAGTTCTTTATCCATGTGATCAAAACTCAAAAGGATTTACTTGACTCCTTTGGAGATATGTACGAATCTAACTCATCTTGGAGTTATACTGAGCTTGTTCTAGTGCATGTTTTGATGTAGGAATTCTCTTGCAAATAGAATATAAGTATAAGAAATGGTATTTAACAAATGACATTACATAATTGTCAATTTGTCATTACATAACAAAATAACAAAATAACACAAATAGAGTATATTACAATAACAAAATGACATTATGATTAAGATGCACACAAAATTGTTTTCAACAAAATGAGAAGTTATCCATGTATTAAGATGGACAATTGGACATAGTTATTCAAATATTGAAAACGACAGATAAGAAGTATCTCACTCAGGTACGTATATTTTTATTTAATGCAATTTTATATTGTCTATATATAACTTAAGGAATTCAATTTTTATTTATAATATATATTATTATTAATTTTTATTTAATTTATTTAAGCGTATCCTAACGTACCCGTATCCTAGTTTTTGAGAAATCGACGTATCCGCGTATCCGATACGTACCGTATCGGATACGCGTATCCGTATCCGTGCTTCATAGCTTATATATCTCTACTTGATCAAGTTCAATTGTAAGCCATAATTTCCTACCTTCTATTATTCTGCTTTAAGAACTACATCATCAAAAATAGACAAGGAAAATGTGCCTAATGATAAATCTGAAACCACTGCTTACCCATCTCTAATCTCTAATATTATAATGGGAGAAGGCCTTAGTGTCATTTGTAAATGTTTTGTCATTCTACAAACATGTGCAACACACGTACATAACTAATATAAAGGAGGTTTCGGGATCAAATCCTCCCTACATCACAGTTTTTATTTTTATTTTTTGAAATTATTAAAACGTGCATCGCACGTGTAAATTACTAGTAAATATATAAAGAAAACATATACGATGGCAACAAAGGCTTAAATGTATCCATAAGAACCATTATATATTAGAAATAATCTAAATTAAGAGGCATATCGATTTGATAGATCCACTCATGTCCGTCAATCAGGCGCATGGACATGAAAGGCTTAGCTTGGTGGATGTCGAGTTCTTTACACCAGAATAATTTTTTCACAAACTCTGCCCCAGGACCATCACAGTTATGCAACCCAAAGAACACATTCCTACATGAACAATACGAAAAGTATCAGAGTTAGAACATTTTCAATTAGGAAAAATATGTTTCAGGATAAATCTTTGTTGTCTTGAGAAGTGATATTATTGATGAAAACTACAGGGGTGCACAGACCGGGCTGAGGGAGTTTAATAGAAATTTGTACCGTCTTAAAATTTTATGCGGGTTTATAACAGATTTAGAATTGGGCTAAATTTTTTTTAAAAAAATTTAAAACTATTGCTCATTAATTATAAACCTCCGTTAACTATTACTTTTTTTAAAAAAAAACCCACTAAAACTTTGTTTCTCAAATATCTCCACATTTTTTTTAGATGAAAGTGCCCCACTTTTAAATTGTAGGTTCTTTGGAAAATTAGTCCCTTAATTAATATACATTTACAATTTAGTCCCTCAAAATATAACATTTATAATTTAGAGTAATGCTTCATCCACTACCAATTTCACTGCCATTTTGTTCACTTCCTTAGGTGGCATACTCCTATTGGAGAGTTCTCCCACCTATTCTATCTTTCCCTACCTATTGGAGTGTGTCACCTAAGGTAGTGAACAAAATGGTAGTGAAATTGGTAGTGAATGTAGCATTACTCTATAATTTAATCTCCCCAGCTAGAGTAACTTAATTAGGGCTTTTGCAATTTAGTACATCAATTGATGTGTATTTGCAATTTAATCTCCCAAATCATAACAATTGCAATTTAGACCACAATTATAATGATTTAATCAATTTATTGACTAAAATTTTCACAAAACAAAAGCAATTAATGGTTAAATCGATTCATCATGTTTATATTTTATGTTTATACAGTGGGATATTCTGTGGATTTGTATTTTCTGTTTATGTTATAGTTTTCTTGTTTATCTTAGTTATTAAATCAATCTCACTTAGCTATTTAATTTGGAAAGAAATAAAAACAATATGTAGAGAAGAAATTTAAAAATATTTTAAAGAAAAAGACCTCACAATTTCATCCAAAAGAAATAAACCTGCGGAGATATTGCAATAGAATTTAATCTTTTTGCAGGATAAGAAATATATTTCAGACATATTGCAATAGAAAAAAAGTAAAGATTGTTCGATATTATATTAGATATTATATTATAAGAGATTAGTTTAGTCCCATATTGAATAATATATTAGTTTAGTTCCATTCTCTGCTATATATATTTATATAGGAGACATATTGTACTCAGTTCAATAAATCAATAATCAATAATAAAGTTTCCCTTCCTATCCTTAATTCTAACATGGTATCAGAGTCAGTATTCCTACAAGACCTATACTAATTTGATCCTCGTTATCGAGGTGGAGTGATTCTCGTCTTCATCGGAATCACTCCACTTCCCAACATCTTTCCTGATCAAGTCTCCAAAATCCTAGCCGTCAACAAACAATAAGATCCAAAACCCTAGCCGTCATCAACTACCTCTCCCAAAACCCTAGCCGCTATCTACAACAACAACTTCGACAACTCCGGCATCAACAACTCCAATATCTACTTCTCACCGATCACGTCTCCAACCACCGCCGCCGTCATCGTCATCATCGAGATCCATGAGAGGCTCGAAGCTTCATCAACAACCCACTTCAATCAACTTCGACCACCTCCCGATGGACCCACTTCGGCAAACCCTCATCGTTGACACTGCCCAAACCCTAGCTGCCTTCATCCCTATCCACCTCCAAACTCCATTGAGGCCTCCCGAAGGCATCGTTACCACCAGCGTAGTTGACCCTCCCCTCCCCTATGCAGCAAACCCTTTCTCCTCTTCCTGCTTTCTGTTTTGACCAGGTATGGATATATTCAGATCCAATTAATTCCTTGGGTAGAATTGGTGTTTAGTGTTTGGACATAGGGATGACAAATGAGCTGGGTTGATCTGCGACTCGCCCGCGACCCGCACACATGAACTCGGCCCGCTAGTATGCGGTTCGGGTCCGGGATGAACCCACGGGTCTACCTGGGTCGTAAAAATTGCGATCCCAACCCGTTGACCAAGTCAAACTCGTCCGCCAACCATCAGGTCAACCCGCGGGTTTGGACCCATTTGTCCCGAACGGGTCTGCTGCTGCCGACCGTTCGACCCGCGTTCGACCCGCACCGGTCGAACGGTCGGCAGCAACAGACCGTTGGCTGGTAGTGGCTGTTCCCCCCCCCCCCCCTCTTATAAATACCCCTTAATTCAATCTCAAAGTTTCCACACCTTACTCGCTTACTCTCTCTACTACTGCTACTCAATTCAATCTCAATATAATCAAGTTTTTTCAACAAAGAAGCAAGCAAGAAAGAAGTGAAAATTTTCAATCGTATCGAATTGTGTTGATTCAACTCTCACCTACGTCCACTTCAACTCCAACAAAGAAGCTCTCTCTCTCTCTTTCAAGTTTCAACGACTACCATATTACCGACGACTCTCTAATTTTATTTTCTCTCTCATTTGTATATTTGATTATCCGCAAAGTACGGTATATAAATTTCACGACCCTCTTATTGTTTTGAATTTTGTTGTAGTTCTAACTTTTTGAATCATACTTGTTTGTTGGTTTTTTACTTTTTTCTCTCTCAACCCTCCTATTATTTTTTAGATTTTATTTTTTAACATATACCTTCTAGATTGTTTTCTATTATTTCACATACACTAGTAAAATACTAGAAATCTTTTTTTTTTCACATATACTATTACCATGTCTAAATCACTAGGTAGCGGATGTAGCCAAAGTGGACAAGATTCCACCGGTAATTCACGTCGGCCTCCAATAGTCCAATAAATGAACCCGAATTTACACATAATCTTATGGTAGGAACTCACGATATCCCTACACACGAAATAGAAGAAGAAATGCATGATGTTGACACACAAACACAATAAACTAAACCCACTAGTAGTAGAAAAACTAGGGGAGAAACGAGTGATTGACACAGATTTTATGACTATATCCCCGATAGAATAATCCAAGTGTAGGACATAAGATTTGTAAACATTGTGACAAAAGTTACAAATGGAAGAAGGGTAAGGGAAGATATATAATTAAACGACACATTTTAAATGTACACAAAGATTTAGTACAAGACCAACACGGCCAACAAGGCCAACAAAAACAAACCCTAAGACTAGACAAATAGATAGCCAATCCTATGATCCCGAACTTGTTAGTTGGGAAATGGCCCGACTAGTTATTACGGATGAGCTACATTTTTCCTATTCTTGAGTAGGAATGTAGAGTCTTTCAACCAAAATGCACTAAATCCACATTTCAGAAGAATTCCTAGAAATACACAAAAGTTTGTTTAAACTTTACAACGAAATGAGAGATGCTTTAATTGCACTCTTGTATTCTTTAGCTTGTAGAGTATCGTTAACTTTCAATTGTTGAAAAGGTTGTAACGATATTCCGATTATTGGCTTAACTTATTATTGGATAGATAGTAATTGGATGATTCAAAAGAGAATCATCTCACTTGCGGCGTTACCGTATTTCCATTGTGGACTAGTTATTGAAACACGTATTTTAGAAGTTTGTGATTTATATTATATTCTTGATAAAAATTTTACTATTAGTTTTGATAATGCATCTAACAACAATACTTCGATTAGTACATTAGAAACACAATTAGTTCCTCCATGTAAGAAAATATTTCATGTTAGATGTATGTGTCAAATTTTAAATTTATGTGTACTAGATGAATTAAAAGTAGCTGATTCATATATAACTGCAATTAGAAATTGTATATATTTTATTGCTTTGAGTGTACCTATGCTTCAATAATTTAAAGTATGGTGCAAATCTAGGAGAATACATTATTGAAAATTTCCTAACGATGTTAAACACCGATGGAACTGTACTTTCGATTTACTAAATGTTTTTACTCAATACAAAGATATTATAAACGATTTTTGTCTTACAAAAAACATGGAAAATTTTCAAATAACTCCTCAATCATGGTATTTTGTCAAATATTTATTACAATTTTTGGAATCTTTTAAACCGCAACTTTGAAGTTTTCTACTTCTTATGATTCTACTTCTAGTAGTATTTTTATTTTAATCATTACTATGATGCAAACTTTTCAAGAAATAATTTCGGACAAATACATTGGCCATATTGTTGTTCCTGCTTATACAAAATTTTTGAAGTATTTTAATCCCCCTCTTATGTTGTATTGTATTACTGCTGTTATGGATCCTTGTATCAAATTAGTGGGTACGAGAAGTTTGATTGAAATGTATTTTACTTTACTTGGAGATGAATCTGAAATTGATTCCGATAAATTTTTAGCTAGTTTTGAATCGACATTAAATAACTTGTATGATTGTTATGGTAGAACTTTTGCATCTAGTAGTACAACTAGTATAGTTATTTCTTCTTCTTCTACTTCTAGAGGTAAGGGTAAGAGTACATTAGAAGATGTCACTTTTAATTTACTTGCTCGTATTCAATCAAAGAAACCTATGACTAATGCACCTAATGAATTAAATAGATATAATCAACAAGATAGTGAGAGTTCTAGTACTAAGATTGAAGTGCTACAATAGTGGAAAGAACATAAAAATCTTTTTCCTATTCTTTCACATATGGCTAGAGATCTATTAACTCCTTCTGTCTTCACAGTTGCTTCCGAAAGTGTTTTTTCTTCAAGTGACAGAGTTCTAACAGATTACAGGAATAGCTTGAAGCCGGATTCGTTGGAGATGCTCGTATACACTGAAGATTGGATGAAGGCTGAAGACAGGACTTAAAAAAAAGCGACATCTACACCAACAAGTGGAAGCAACTCCCCTGAAGTCCAACGACAAGATTAGGAATTTAGGGAGATGAGATCTTAGGTTTAGGTTAAGTAGAGGTGCACGACAGTAGTCCAATGCCCTCTCTTCAATCTAACTCTAGGCTATCTCGAACTCTTGATTTTCCTCTCAAACATGTAATTGAAGGAATTTGTATATTTATTTAACAGTATTTGTATGTAAAAAAAATTATAAAATTTTCATAGAAGTTGAAATGAATAAATATATACAATTTTGTTTAATTCTTAATCTCTTATCTTTATTGTAGAACATTTTTTTTAAGGTTAAAAGGGGGGGGGGGGGCTTGTATTTGTAAATTTTATGTAAAAAACTTTTTAAAAAATCATTGTAGTTGAAATGAATAATCAATAAAATATGCAATTTTTCACTTTTATACAGTTATGTTTTAAATTTTTTCTTCTTTAAGTGAAGTTGTAATATATATATATAACGGGCCAACCTGCGACCCGGCCCGACCCGAAACGGGTTCAACCCTAATGGGTTCGCGGGTCGAACAGGTCGACACTTCCAATTTCGAACCCCACCCGGCCTGACCCGATTGACACCCGACCCAACCCGAACCTGGCCAAGTTAGGCGTCAACCCGCACGGGTCCAACCCGACCCGGCCCGGTCGACCCGAATGCCACCCCTATTTGGACACCACATCGGATCTTCAACTACTGCTGCTTTGACTCAGATCAGACCAAACAATAGTCTTATTGGTTGATTGTTGGTGTTTCATGTTTGGCGCCGAGGACAGAATCTTGCAGGTTCTTCAACTTCTACAGTCCCGTTTCCGCTTCTAGATACTGCTACAACCCCACATTGATTAGTCCATTGTGAGTTTGAGAGGGGGAGATATCAACATCATCACAGTTCGTCTCCCTCAACTTCCATCGACCGCGACCTTGCTGGCTGTTCCAGTCTCCCTCACCTTCTGTCGACGTCCACCATCTTCTACATCACAGTTCTCAGTTCAGGGATAATTTTCAAGTCAGGAGTGAGATCCCAACATGCACCAATAGTGCGCCACCACATACTACTTCTTCTACTTCTCAGTTCATGGGTGAGATCCCAACATGTGCCAATAGTGCGCCACCACATACTACTTCTTCTACTTCTCATTTCAGGGTGAGATCCCAACAGATCGGGATATGGAGATCCTGCCACAGTTCGGGATATGGAAATCCCAACAGTGCGCTACCACTACTTCCTTCCACTACTATTGCTACTATTCTCAAGTCCGGGGTGAGATCCTAACACATGTGCCATCGAACGCCTTTCCTGCGCTATCTACTTGAGCGTTGTTGCAAGTATCACAATTTGTCGTCCCTGCCACATCAACATCATCAATATTCCAAACACATGTTACTTGAACCAACTTGCGTTTGAGATGGGGTGTTAGGTATTATATTATGAGAGAGATTAGTTTAGTCCCATATCAAATAATGTATCAGTTTAGTATTCTCTTCTCTTCTTTATATAGAAGACATATTGTACTCAGTTCAATAAATCAATAATCAATAATAAAGTTTCTCTTCCTATCCCTAATTCTAACAAAGATAATTAACATGCTAAGTATCCAATATTTACACTATACTATTCTTGTCAAATTAAAAGATGGTGAATTTGGTTGTGTTGTTGGATCTAAAAACTCTATCTTAAACCTAAAAGAAGATAGAAAAGTTAAAATTTAAATTCAAATATAAAAATGATGAATTTGATGTCTATCTCACAAAATATTTCATTGTATAAACATAAAATATAAACATGATGAATTGATTCAACTATTAGCTGCTTTTGTTTGTTGGTTATTTTAGTCATTAAATTGATTAAATCATTCTAATTGGGGAACTAAATTGCAAATACTATGATTTGAAAATTAAATTACAAATACCCATTAACTGAGGGATTAAATTGCAAAAAATACTAATTAAGTCACTCAAAAAAAAATTTGAAGAAGAAAAGGTGGAACATCACTCAAATTGGTGGACTAAATTACAAATGCTATAATCTGAGTGACTAAATAAAAAATATCTATTAATAAAGAGACTAAATTGCAAAATCCCTTCATTATAAAAGAGTGGCATTTTCTTCAGAAAAAAAGTGGGGGCATTTGAAAAATAAGTTTGAGGGGTTTTAAAAAAAATGAGTAATGCTAGAGCCACTACCAATTTCACTACATTTTTCTTCACTACCTTAGGTGGCACACTCCAATAGGTAGGGGATGATAGAGTAGGTGGGAGAACTCTCCAATAGGAGTATGCCACCTAAGGTAGTGAAGGAAATGGCAGTGAAATTGGTAGTGGCTAAAGCATTACTCAAAAAAAATAGTCGAGGGAGATTTAATGAATGATAGTTAAGTTGTTTTTTTCCTTTTATTTTTTTATTTTTTATAGCCTTAGAATTGCTTATTGGTTTCGTGTTCGACTCGGAGTTCTTCTAGTAGACATGCCTGGGCTGGTTCATTGCAATTATACTTGACTAGTTACAATAGAACTATTAGTTGCCTAAAAATATGGGTTTTATTTATGAAATTTTAGTTTTTTCATATATCACTATATATATGTAACACATTGGCGTTTTCTTGAATAAAATGTATTGTTCGTATACTAACAAAATTAGATTTTTCTTATGCGTCTGGTTTCTTATTTTTTGAGTTCGGCGCGCGCAGGGAGGGGGAGGGGGGCGGTTGAGTAATCCGATGTAGCTCATCTGATTAACTTAAGCGGATTTTAAACCGTTGACAAACACTTTCTTGTGTTGTGCTGATCATGTCTAATCCACTTGCCTCATGAAAACAACAGACCAATTTAATTCAATTTTATCATTAGAATTTATTCATGAATTATAACGTCCAAGAAGATTTTTGGTTATGTGATAAAATTTCTTGATACTGAATACCTGTTATCATGTGTTAAAAGTGAATGAGAAAATGCAGAGATTGAGAAACATACAAGTGTTTACAGGCTCTGAGTCCGTGCTCAAATTCTGGGTGAACTTGAATGGTGTCCAAAAAAGAGTTCACCATGACAACCCTAGAGAATGATCCCAATGATTTGCCAAGATTAGCTACTGCTGCTCCTGTTAGCCTGCAGTTGAGAAATGACATCCCTGAATTGTCTATGAGCCCCTTAACAGAATGTAAGTTTAATCCCCTAGCAACCGTAGCTTTGGCTGAAAGATGGCATCGCTGTAAGGATTTAATTATGTTAGAGACAAGTCAAAACTAACACAAGCAAGATGATTGGAATTTCTCTATTGTGAGGCATCAACAATATCAAATAATTATATATATATATATATATATATATATATATATATATATATATATATATATATATATATACTAGATTTGCCCGTGGGCACGTGCCTACGGCACGTCTTCAGAACGATACAGCATATAAAAAACCTTGTAAATAGTAAATCAACAATTATGTAGCTCAAGTTTGAATAGTATCTCCACCTTTTCTTCAAAAGAAAAGTTCGAATAGTATGACAATAATTAGTTATAAATAAAAGTCAATGTTTCTAATAGTATATGTTTGTTGAAAAATAATTATAAATTGGGGGTATAAAAGTCCATATTTCCATAAGTATAAATATATATAAGAGAGAGAAATAAATATTTCAAATTTCCAATTTTTTTATTATTAATTTTTAAATTTTTTTTCTAAAATTTTATTAAATTTTATTAAATTTTATAAGTTTTTGATTTATTATATGTTTATTTTTAAATTTTTTAGTTTTTTAATTTTTTAAATTTTTAAATTTTTTATTTTCTTAATTTTTTGAATAAGAGAGAGAGAGAATTAAATAAATGAAAGAGTTGTTTTGGGTGGGGGAAATTTGAATTTGAGTTTTGGAGGAAAACTTTTGGGGGGAAAATGTGTTTTGTGAGGTTAAATTTGAGCCTTTGATTTTGGGGAGAATTGAATGTGAGCCACTTGATAGCTTTCTTTGTGTTTTATTATATAGATGTGTGTGTGTGTGTGAGAGAGCAATGCTCCATTGCAAACGGATAACAACAGCTTAGGTTATAAATCTAAGCCGTTTTTCCAAAACAACGTCTTAGGTTATAAATCTAGGCCGTTGTTCCGAATACAACCTAAGCCGTTGTTCGGAACAACGGCTTAGGTTCAAAATAAACGAAGCCGTTGTTCCGAACAACGACTTCAGTGGTTTGCAATGGAGCATTGCTCTCTCTCTATATCGACAATCTGAACCGTTCACATTGATCTACACATATAAATTAGTCTAATTATGTAAAATCAAATCATTTGAAATTCATTTGCCAATTCATCACACACACACACATATATATATATATATAAAGATGATGTTAAGTATGCTTTGTATTTCAAAGTTTAAGTTTACTAGTATCATACACGTGCACAGCACGTGAGAAAAGGGGATAATGGAAAGGGGGGAAAAATCTGCCAGTACGTGCTTTGCACGGGTTGGGTTATGGACACTATGGCCTTCTCCCATTATAGTAGTAGAGATGAATCATGCATTATCTACAACTAGTATTATACACGTGCTGTGCACGTGGAAAAAATTGGGGAAATGAAAAGGGCAAAAAAAAAAATTTCTACCAGCACATGCATTGCACGGGTTGGGATATGGACAAATTACACTAAGGCCTTCTCCCATTATAGTAGTAGAGATAATTCATTTCACTGCATTGCGAGTAAAAGAATGCAAATAATTTGTGTTTAGTTGCAGTAGTTGGAGCTGCAAAATGAACCCAATGGTTGCAGTACTGAAGACCGGATATTATGTCACTTTTGCTCAACTAGTAAGCATATGGAAGAATCCAGAACAAGTTCACGAAATAACAGAGCAAAGAACAACTTCCATAAACTGTGCATGTAGAATTAAATCTTAAAAAAAAAATGAAGAAGAAAGAAAGAAAGAAAGAAAGAGAGAGTGTGTATGTGGCTGACCTCAAACATGGAGAGGGCTTGTCCGAAAATAAAGTCCACTCCCCCTTCAACTGTGCATTCTTTGTAGAAATGCCTGCCAATGTGATCGTAGAGTGTGTTTCCTGAACCTGAGAACTCACACCCTATGAAGGCTGTTGTGTCGGCTGATACCCTCACCGCCACCCCACCCATGCCCCCCTCTGCATTGGAGTTACTGTTCTGCAAAATTATAAATCCACCCCGAAATGTACAACTGTTATTTTTTTCTGGAACTTCTTCTACAATAAAGTCTGTCGTATTTTGTTTGTATAGCTAGTCCGTTAATTTTATGTGGTTTCCCGTTTTTTTTTTTTTTTTTTAATTTTTAATTTTTTTTTTCATGCTAATTTATTGCAACACTGAGAATTATAATACATGAGGGAAAATATGAAGCTGTTAATGATAATGATTTCCAAGGAAAAGATAGCATGTATCATGTGTTTAAGAAATCTAAGTACGTACCCTGAAACTCATGTTGCGTGCTATGAAATAAGGTGCATTGACAGATACGCTCGCAGAGAATAAGTTTCCTTGGTCTTGGTTATCAACACTGGTGTCCCACTCAATCACAGTTTTGCCAGCTCCAGCTCCTTGTAAGGTTATGTAGGATTGCAAAGGACTAATTGTCACCCTCTCTCTATAAAGTTAAAATAGAATATTATTGATCTCCCAATGAATTAGCAACAAATTATCACTGGTTGAACAAATACAAATTTGCAAAGAGATGTATTTGATCTGGCTCACTTGTAAATGCCCGCCTTAACTTGGATAACGACACGAACATTATTGACTATAGGGATAGAGTCGATGGCAGCTTGGATGGTGGGGTAGGTCCCAGGAGATGCCAACTTGTCGACGATGATGGTGGAACTCACCGCATACTGATTTCTGGCTGAGGGGAAGTGTGAGTGCTCGAGCAGACCAAGCAAACTGACCCACTTCATGAATTCCTCTTCTATTATACCCATATTCATATTCTCCATACCTCCCTCACCACCATTACTATTACTGTTCCTATTACTAGTACCATGGCCACTATTACTTTTACTAGTATTATCAGTATTGGTATTTGTGTGGGTGTTAGTACTGGTACCGGTGTTAGTATTGGTATTAGCATTGGTATTGGTATTAGTATTGATATTAGTATTGGTATTGGTATCAGTATTGGTATTCATAGAGGTACTGGTATTGAAATGTGTATTAGTGTTAGCATTTGTATTAGTACTAGTGTTGGTATTGGTATTGCTATTGCTATTGCTATTGCTATTGACATTGGTATTGGTATTGCTATTGCTATTTCTATTGCTATTGCTGTTGCTGTTGACATTGACATTGGTATATTTGGTATTGCTAATGGTATTGGTATCGGTTTTGGTTTTGGTTTTGGTATTGGTATCACTATTGGTATGGGTATGACTATTGATATTAGTATTGGTATTGCTACTTGTATTGGTTTCAGTCTTGGTATTGTTATTAGTGTTAGTATCAGTATTGGTATTTGCATTAGTACTGGTTTTGGTATTGGTATTGGTATTGGTATTGGTTTTGGTATTGGTATCATTGTTTTTGTGTTGAGAAGCATATGGAGTTTGAGATTTGATGTCTTTGACAAGATGACCCTTGATGTGCTTCCTATGCGGTTTGCCGCAGGAGAGAGGCGAAGAAGATTGTTTCTCGTCATGGGAGACCACTTGAATTGGTTGGAAGAGCCAGACGAGGAAGATTAGCATTACCGGTAGAATGTTGGTGCAAATTTTTGCCATTTTGAGAGAGGAAGATAGATAGGGATCGGGAAGAAATCTTTTGGTTTTGGTGAAAGGGAATAAATATATTGTAAAAAATGTAAATGATGTCGGATAAAAGAGAGCGGTGGATGGTATGCCTTGTGAAGAGGAGAACCACGAATAATTTTGGTATCACGAACAAAAAGTATGGAAGGCCTTGAGAAGAGGATTGGTCTGAGAGAGAGTTGACTGGAGAAATTTTCTTTGATACTCCTTTACAAACTGGGCATCCCCGTTGGATGCAAAGAGGTCAGATACCCTTCTTCTACATACTCTCTTGGGAGTTGACACTGACAAATGTAAGGAACACAAAAATTTAAGGAGAAAATATATTAACTATAATAAATTTTTAACCATGGAGTCTATATAAAATCTATTGATTTAATATTATATTTGTCTGTTGATTATAAACTTACTTCTATTAATTAAAAACAATTTTTAACTCTAGAGAAATCTATAACAATTATATATTTTATGTTAATAACAATATTTTATTTTTCTAATACTAAAAATAAATTTGTCATAATTACAAACTTTTTTTCTAAACCAAGAAAAGGTAGGGGGAAACCCTACGTCAATAATGTAGCAAAGGTCAGGATTAACAAATATATACGAGTATATGCCTTAGTACTCAGAAGAAAGACCAAGAGTGGGTAATGCAGATGGGAAAAAAGAGAGAGATATGTAGCTCAACATTAGAGTAAAGAGATGATAGAGAACTGTTGTCTTACACTTCTGTTTACCCTAAAATTGAACTCATACAAACTTGCTTTGCAACTATTATAGACTCCCACTGGACAAATTTGGCTTCTCAAGAGCAACCAAAGCAATAAAGTAGCAGTTAAAATGTCACATCCCGCTTCCCAAAAATACAGAATACGAGCACATGACATTAGTCCAGCGAAAAACTAACGTCAATCATAAGCTGTTTATCCTATCAACCCAACAATATAATCAGTACAGAACAATTGCGTAGGCAATAATAATAATCTCATGAACAATAATACTTAGAATGAAGCAAGATGAAATATCCAAATATAATAAACCAACGTCTGGAAACAATAATAAAATCTGGGTCATAAGCCCAATACAATAATAATCCAATCACAAATAAATAATATGTCTCAATACATTAAATTAAATAAAACGATATGCAATTAGAAAGCATTAAATTTTCAGAATGTTTGTTTACCAATCCCAACAGGTAATTATCCATGATCACATGTGAACACTTTATCTAAACAGAGGAGAAAAATTGTCCTTAGAGTAAGTCATGGACAGCAAGTAGAGAAAACAAGGAACAATGGAATAACGATATAATAATGAAATCAACGGATCAATAGGAATCAATAATAAAGGACGAAAGCAATAACTGATATTAATGATAGACAATGCAATTGTAATAAAAATTGATTAAATATTCGATGACGATGTACAATGGTAACAATAACACTTAGACAATATTCGATATCAATAGAA
The DNA here is from genome assembly GCA_017893485.1 of Hemerocallis citrina. Taxonomy (NCBI): domain Eukaryota; kingdom Viridiplantae; phylum Streptophyta; class Magnoliopsida; order Asparagales; family Asphodelaceae; genus Hemerocallis; species Hemerocallis citrina. The sequence continues at coordinate 190,155,156 of CM030359.1, read as the reverse complement.
ATAATAATGAACAATATGCGATATCGATATCGTGCAAATTCTTGTCTATTAATCATTTTAATCATAACTAATGCAGCTATCACGCTCTGCTTCCCAAAAATACGGAATACGAGCACGTAACATGGCCCAGCGAATGATTTTCATCATCCATAAGCTGTTCAAGAATCTTTACAACATCTCACAAAATAATCAGAGTCGGAAGCAAAAGTATCAACCAACATGCACATATGAACCAGAATACCAACAAGAGTACTTGAAACCAAATATATAAATCTCAAATAGTCATGATCTGAATAAGTCAAATATCCTGGGTCACATTGCCCAAATACAAGAATAAATCCACGTACAAGAATACAATATTGTTCAAAGCAAGAAAACAAGAAATAATGATAACAAGACTCCAACAACTAGTATCTCATATCCCCAATGCCATCGGGCAGCTGACCATCCTGATCTGCAAATAATAAATTGCTGGATAAGAAAAAAGAAAACAAGTACCCGTTAATTGCAAGTTACTGACCACTTATAATGTTGGATACAAGTACATGGGATAGGTAAATCTAAGTAACAAATCTAGCATGGTATAATCATGATAACAAAATATAAATCATGGCATGGCAAGATGAGCAAGTATAACAGCATGTGTCGAGTGTCAAGTAAACAAGTGTCATGTACCAAGTAACCAGTATCAAGAATCATGTAATCATGTAGCATGTATCAAGTATCAAATCTCATGTATCATGTAATCAAGTATCAAGTGGGCATGTATCATGTTCAAGTATCAAGTAAAAATGTATCAAGTGATCAAGTATCATATTCAAGTGTCATGTATCAAGTCTTGTAGTCATTACTATCTAGATAGCACTTCATGCGCCCCATATTATAACACATGGTTGCTACAACAAACAGTTTCGCTTTAGATTTCATCGTGAACCATAGAGGGGTAGTGTACTCAGGGATCAGAACAGAAACATGTAACAGGTTCATGAAGCAACAGGTACACGAATCATCCGATTCATGTGGCAACAGGTTCATGAAGCAACAGGTACATGACCAACAGGTCCGTGCAGCAACAGGTAACAGGTACATGAACCAACAGGTCCATGCAGTAACAGGTAACAGGTACATAAACCAACAGTTCCATGCAGCAGGTAACAGGTACATGAACCAACAGTTCCATGCAGCAACAGGTTCATGTATCAACATGAATCAAAATGGGAAACACGGGCCCCCTTACGAGTACACGTTTCTGAATTATCCACTATTAGATCTTTTCCTTAAACTCCGGCTTGGTAATTTATTACTATTCTCAAACAGGCATGTATGTGTCATGAACAGGGCAAGTATATCATGGCATGATCATGTAACAAATTCAAGTTGGAAGATAAGTATGTATGGGTACAAGATAACTCATAAAAGAATAAAATAACTAAATCTCAAGTTCAGGACAGCAAGACCATACTGTAGCAAAACTAAAATTTCCAGTGTTACAAATATGCAAATTTGAATCTGTCGAAACATCTAGAAAATAGACTTCCAACCGAATCCAGCGAATACAAATAAGTCAATACTAATTCACAAAATCATAACTCAAAACTGATTTGAATCCAAAAAATAGGTTCAGCCAGAAATCAGGAAAATGAATTCACAGTCAGTAAAACAGCATCAAAACTCATTAAATAAATTTACGTCTGGGGTATTCCCCTGTATGTCCAGTATTTAAATATAAAGTTTCAGAATTTTCCAGTAAAATTAGATCAGTCATCAAAAATCAAGAAATATCAATAAACGAGAGTTTGACAAATCTGGAATTCCCAATACTGCTGTACGAAAACTATAATATCTCGAAACCAGTGAAACGAAATCCAAATCCACCAAAGGGAGATGAAAATAGATAGAATAAGCTAACTTTTATATTTCACAAATATTTTCCATACAGTTAAAGGAATCAAAGTGAAAATACGATTCTTTACAGAACAGTGAGTAAAATACAGCAGTTATAGTTTTCATAAACGAGCATGAAACGGCATATAAAATTCATCAATAAAATCCAACAAAATTCTGGGTAATCCCTAGATAAGTATAAAAAAACTGACCAAAGTTCTAGATCAAAATAATATGTGTAGCACAAGTATCAAAATAATTTAGTCCTAAAAAACACCAAGACACGAAATCTGGAAAAGACCTACACCTTTGTAGTAAAACAGTCATATCTCACACATACGAAAATGAAATCGAGCAACGTTAGAGGGGTTGTTAGAAGACGAAATTCTCTACAAATCATGTTTCATACTGAAATTAAGATTCCGACCTTAATATGGTCTAAATTACTGATCAAGACAGATTATCGTCAAAACACAGAATTTCCTCAAAAACCAAAATCAACATAGATTGAACAAAACTTGATCCAAACACATCCAAACATGAAATCGAGTCTACCAAGTGTTCAAACAACATGAATTAGGATATATAACAAGTCCACAATAAGCTAATCACATGGATCTCAACAGATAGTCAAATTCTCACAAATAGTTCACATACATGATCAAATCAAGAACGGGCAAAAACCTAGTTGTTTCATGTCGAATTTGTGTCGTGAGTCAACTATGGTCAAATAGCACTATAGAGACGAACCCCAACAAGAATAACACACAAGAGTCGTCTCTAGAACCCAACTACATTATAGGTGGTATTTAGGACTTGTATCATACAAAGAAATTTGAGTACAAGTTACTTGCCTGAGAGACGACGATAAAAACGATGCAAGGAACAAGAATAACGGGAACGGATCCCGGAGCACGAACACAACAAACGGATCACGAACCATCCACGAACATAAACCAACGAACGGATCACGATGACGATCAAGATCAAGATGATTAAACAACGATCGGGCAGATCAGCACGGATGAGATCAAGATCAAGATCAACAAGATCGGATGGTCCAGATCAAAGTGATGATGAAGTTGATGATGATCGCGCTTAAACGGCCAAGATCACTCCAATGGTGACGATCAAGATGATGATGATCAAAGGAGAACGGACGATCCACATCCAAGGCCATGATCAAGACCAAGGGAACATGATCATTAAGATGATCAAGAAGATCGGACGTTCGAGATTCAACATGATCAAAAACTCACTTGATCAAACAAAACAACCCATGATTACTAGCAACCAGTGACTGTTGGCCCTGGCTTGGCTCCGGATTGGCTTCGACGACGGGGACAGTGGGCATCGGGGTCTGGCACTGCAGTGGCTGGATGGAAAGCACGAGGTCGGGGGTTGCGCCGGCTCAAGGGTGGCGCAATGCAGGAACGGGAAACACAGGGAGATAGGCAGCTGTGCTACTGCAGAGCGACAGGGAGAGGGGCCAGGGTGCACGATTGCGACTGGCTGTCGTCCTGGCTGGCACCTGGGTGCAGTCGCGGCGAGGGGGGAGTACAGGGGACTTCTGTTGCTGCGAGGTCGCAAAGGAGTAGCGTAGTGAGGCTGACGCTGTCTGGCACCGCGACTAACTGGAAGGTGCACGAGGGGGGGTTGATCGGGGGTGATGAGAGGAGGATGGGATGAGAGAGGCGGAGAAGGGTGCAGGGGATACAGGGGGCCAGGTTAATGAAGAAGGTGGCTGGGTTATTTTAGGGTGATAGTGAACAGACGGGGGTATTAAAGAGGGTAGAGTTAGGGTTTAGGGAGTTTAAACGGGTAGGATGTATTGAATAGCATTTGGGTTAGGATGGGTAATGGGTATTGGGGATTTAAAACAGGGTAATCGGGTATATAGGCTTAACAGTTGTTGGGTTTAATACGAGTAATTTTAAAAGGATCCAATAGGGTTTTAAAACCAATAAAATAATGGGTTTTTGGGGAATTAAATATAGGGTACAAGATCCAATAGGGGATTAAAAATATAAATAGAAAATAACCAATACAAATTTTGTTTATAATAAAAAGGTAATTTGCATTACAAAATATGATTTATCTAAAATACTACAAAAATACAGAGTGTATTTTAATAACCAGTTCAAAATATCAATAAGAACAATAATACTAATAACAATAATAATAATAAGAGTAATAATAATAATAATGAAAATAAGAATTGTGTTACAATATAAAAATCATGGAAATAGTTACAAATAAAATTATTGATCAAAAACAGATTTTAATAGGAGATTCAATAATACAATTTGACAAAAGAATTTAAAAACTGAAAAAAATAATTTGCAAGAATTTTAAATGCAGAAAATACACAAAATACGTTTTTGGGAAAACAGGGGTTACAGCCGCACTTCATGCATCCCATTTATTTACCACATGGTTGCTACATACAAAAAAGTTACGTTTAGACTTAGTGGTGGATTTTATAATTCATGTACTTGGGAACGATGTAAACGATTCTCTTCAGTATTCAGTTATTCATTCATTCAATTATTTAGTATCAATATCCATGGAATAATATGCAGTTATCCAGTTATTCAGTCATTCAGTCATTCAGTGATTGTAGGGAAACCACGAGCTCCCTTCCAAGTACAGTCTCTATATTGTCCACTACTTAAGTCAACCCTTAAACCCCAGCTTGTTAATTATTTTATTAACGCAACAATACAATATGCAATTAAGAGAAATTAGATGAACGATAGTAACAATAGGGGAATAATAGGACGACAACTTAGATAGGACAATTAGAATGATGACAATAGGATATTAGGATCATGTAATGCAACATATACACTTCAATTCATGCAATACAATGATACAGGAATAATTAAATTAAGAAAAACTGGAAATTACAATTCTGGACATTAAACACAACAGTAGTAAAACGATCATAACATTTTCTATACAACTCGGAATTCAGCGATTCAAGATGTTCTGGAAACTAGAAAGATAAGGCTACAATTCTTATTTAGAAAGTTATTTATTTTGAGATCAAATACTGGGTTGAAAATGTCAGGTAAAATACAAACAGCAACAACATACAGATTTTTGGGTATTTTTTCATAAACATGATGGGTATCAATTCAATTAGTCAATAAACTTCATAATCATCATGATGGGTGTAATAACATGATAAATACAATTAGGAACACACACGTACACTATTTTAACATAACCCAAACATCAATTGATCAATCAAACATACAACCTAACAATAAAAACTACGGTAGATTATTTGTGCGGTGATTAAATGCAAAACCCTATTAACGATACTATATGAGTGCATGACAGATTCAATCTTTAGAGTCAAAAGTGGCACGAAGTCAGGAATATTGGGATTAGCTCGTGTAAGCCCTCAATAAACCCAACAAAAGAATCAATACAACGATACAATAAACGATCAAGATCTCCTTGCGGGGTTTCAATAAAAAATCTTAAATTTAAAACAATTAGCAATTCAAAAGGGAAAGTGATTTGCCTTACGGACGATTAATTCGAATACCAAAGAATAATGGGATAAGGATCCTAGAGCAACGAACCCACGAACATACAAATTACGTGCAAATCACGTGCACAAAAAGAACTAAAGCAAAACAGCAACAAAGAGACAGCAATGGCAGCAACAACAATAACAAGAGACCGCAACTGCAACAGCAAGCAAGGCCACGATAGCAATGGCCGACGGCGAGGTGCTGGACGGCGACGACAGCGATCTGGGCGGCTTGACGGCTACAGGTGTAACATCCTGAATTTTCAAATAGTTAAATATAAAATTTTCTTTTGTTTTCACGTGTTTCGCACGTGGAAATTAATGTATGTTTTTTTGCTTTAAAAATTATTTTAATGTTATGAACAAATATTTTCTTTCTATTTTAAAAAGCCTATTATTATTTATTATTAATTCTTAGGCCCAATAGTTTAATTCTAGCCCATCTAAAATAAATTAATCAATTAATTAAGAGCCCATGGATTTTTAGCCCACCTAAACTAGCCCACTAATTAATTCTATTATTAATTAAGACAACTTTTAGGGTAGACTTGATCAAGTAACTAATTACTTAACAATTAAATGAACAAACAACTAGGTGTGCATGTGATGGCACGTGCATTGCACATGCACGTGCAATGGGACAAGACTAGGCCAGCCGTATGCTTGGAGTGGAGGAGATAGGGTGAGAGGAGAGTTGGTTGCTTGATAATGGGTAGTTCTTCTAACTCCCAAATGTATCATAGCCCTTCATCCAAACTCAACTCAACTCTCCATTCACTCTTGAGATGTGTATAAATACCCCTCCCTTGGCTTCCTTTATCACTTGCATTTAGAAATTTTAAAAGAGAAAGAGAAAGAAAAAGGCATTTGTGAGAAAAAGATAGAGTGTGGAAAAGAAAATTGTGTGAGAAAAAGAAAGAGAGTGTGTGTTCCTTTCCATTGGAGGCCGACCAAGCAAGAGGAAGGGGAGTCTCGGATTTTGTACAAGGAGGGAGCTCGAATTTTGCACAAGCTAGGAGGAGAAGGGAAGGAAATCACGCTTTCAAAGAGTTTTCTTTGTTTCTCCAAGAAGGTGGGCGATTTCTCTACTTCTAATATAGTTACCATGCTAGGAATTTAATTTATGAACTTGTTAGAAAAAAAAAAATAGAAAAAATTGCCATATACTTGCTTAAAAAGACTAGTAAGAAAAAGAGAAAACTCTTGTTTGTCTATATGAGAAAATTAGTAAAATGAATTGAAATTTGTTAATTAAGATTTATCATGATCCTTTATTAATATATTTTTATGCTAGAATATATATAATTTGATGAACCATGCTTGTATGAAAATTGTGCTTGTGAATGGATTGTAGAATGTAAAATAACACTCATGGATTATGAAATAAATTGATTAGTATAGAAGTTGCAATAAGTGTTGAATTTTAATTGTATTGTATGAGTAGTATTATATCCACTTGATGGTCAAATATGTTGTCTCTTAAAATCATAAGAAAATGAATTGGTTTTGTAAAGGATAAAATTTACTTCAGAGGATTAACTATGTTAAAGAATGAATAAAATTGTACAAAAACCATTGTGAATAAATGTGGGAATAAATAGACAAAAGATTTATCTAGAAGAGAAATTTCAATGTCAACAAATATACTAATGTTTCATTTTCTCAAAAGGAATAAGAAGAATAGTTCTATTATGTTATTAAAAATGAAAATTTTGTATATCTAAACAAATATACTATACTGTTACATTCTGGAAAGAATCTAGATTTTAAATAAGTACAATTCGATTGAGAAATCAAGTTTATTAGAGGAGTTAGATACAGATTAGTAGTAGCAAACAATTTTTACTCATGAGTACAACAGAAAGTGGGCCTGGGAATACTGGCTATCGGTGATGGTTTAGAGCGCTGTGAATAGTGCTAGAAGTCTTGGATTCGAGTCTTTAAGGGGCTCTGTCTTTTATTAAATATCGATTTTAAATCAAATCACCGAAACCATACTTAAAGTATAATACGAGCTCACCTTATATCGGTTATTCACTCTTGACTAATTGGTCTTCAGGTGCGCTTTGGGTCTGTCACTATAGCTGGGTGGGGGTTTTGGCTCTGGGTTCGAATCCGACCCCTGCCTTTTATTTGTTAAAAAAATTAGAAAAAATTCTATTATTCTTCTAAAATTACGTAGACTTTATAAAAATTATTTGTTCAATAATTGACCTTTTATAATGAGATTAGAAGTAATTTTCGGAAGAAGAACTTGATAAATTTTCTTAGAATGTGACTTTGAATAATTAAAGAAAAGGAAGATTTTTGAATGTAAAGAATTTTGTGTAGAGATCAATGTTGAGATTTTCGACATAGAGAAAGTTAAGTTAATAAATGAAATTTGATATATGCAAGTGTGCATGGAAAATGAAATAAAAAGATCAGGATGAAATGTGGAGATTTATGAGTATAAACACTCATTTTTGATGAACATGAAAGGAGGTTGAAATTAGAGTTTAGCTATGTTCTTACATCGGAATGAATGAAATTTTGAAGAGAAATGTGACAATAAAAAACCAAGATTGGGTCGTGGTTAACAATTGATGTTTAAGACCAATGTAAAGGTAACACTAATTCTAAGGTGTTAATTTTATTCATGATTCAAATATCTAAGGACTACACTATAGTGAAGATGTGATGAAAGTAAAAGAAAAATACAAGTATGAGGGCCTCGGATCTACGGTGTGAGAGTTTTCACAGGATGTCTACATGATGCGTCATGTCATGATGTGAATACATCTTCAGAATTATCGGGGCCATGGAGACGCTTGTGGAGTGCTTGGTGACTACGTAGTGTCATCGTTCCATGGCGGAGGTGAATTGTCCATAGGATGTCTGCATGATGCTTCATGTCATGATGTGGGATTCCCCTCCAGGATGTTCGTAGTTACCGTAGTAGTTAAACTCATAGCGAGGAATCAGACCCTTGAAGATGAAGTACGATTAAGGGCTTGCCCTCGGATTTATGTAGAATGGGATGCATAAGTTTTTTACAAGTGTGCATTAGTGTCATTAAATATAAATCACTGCATTAAGGATTAAGTGCACAACACCCACGACATCAATCGGATAGTCCCCCTTAGCTTTGTTCGTGAACAAGTGTGTGCTTTTCAAGTAAGAGAAATTGATGTATTATATCCTAACGTCAGTTGAATGCAACTGACGTGCCCACAGTTTCTATGCAGGATAAAATGAATGAAATGACTTAAGAAAGAATGCTGCTTAAAGATTTGTTTCAAGTGTTATTTTATTCATGTGTTATGTTGTAATCTGCTTCCGCTGTGTTGATGTAAACATTGTTGTATAAAAGTTTTAAATTTCATGTAAAATTGTACGAAGGGAAGTGTAAAGATCCTGTGGAAATTCGAATTCAGGCTTATTTGGAATTCGGGGTGTTACAGAGTGGTATCAGAGCCACGCTTCTGTGTAGTACAAATTTATAAGGAACAACAACCTAGAGTGGATATTAGAGTGTGAGTTGGGTATAGTGATTTAAATGTAAGCTAATTACATTTATGTTGCTCTATGATTGATGCTTCTTCCTCTCCCTCCCTAAAGATGGCGAACCACCACGACCCAGCAGGCGATAATGATTGGCACATAATTGAAGAGGACTACTACCTCGGACAAGGAGATTCTAACGAAGAAGATCCCGAGGAGTATGAAGGAGAATGACCAGAGTCCCGAGAGATCACTCCACCTCCGGACTCATCAGACGTTTCATCCGACGAGGAAGAACCAGTTCCGAGAGATCGCATCGAATCTCTTTAGAGGCAAGTGGAGACTCAAAAGGAGAGAGCAGACCAATTGCAGGCCCAGTGTGCAAAGTTCAAGGAGAATATTGCAACCCTCAGTCATCGTGTTTGGGAACTCGAGAAGGGAAGGAACATGTATGATGTGCTGAAGGAAGAGGTCGCAGAACTACGAGAAGAGCTTAGGAAAGCCAAGAGGAACCGTAGGGATTAGAGTATTGTATCATCTCAATGTTTTTTTTCTTGATATCAGACGATGTTTTAAATTTGAATGCACAAAGTTTGAATTCAATGAAATAAAGAAGTTGATTTAAATTCATGTTTTCTTCTTTGAATTTAATGGATATTTTGAATCAGAGTATGGCTGGAAGGAGAGCAAGGAATGGGGAAGGGCCCAGTTGTAGACTCGACTTGGAAACGGAGTTGGCCAGGGTCTATCAAACCATCAACGTCGTTGCCATGAACCAAAACCATAGGGGATGCCTGCAAATATAGTCCCTGAGGCGATCAAACTTGTGGAATCATTCAAGCAGATGAAGCTGATGAACCCAATAATATTCACATTTAGGAGCAATAATCTTAATGCAATTGGACATTTAAATGCTCTATATGTGGTATTTTACTCTTCTTTTCTCTTTTCCATAGGAAACAACCTAAAAACAGCTAAACGAAGCAGATTCAGGATTTTGAGGATGATACACAGAAACTGCAGAGCATAAGTCGACTGGTTCTTCAAACAGGCGACTGGACAGAGAGGTTGAGTTTCCGAAGCTGCTCAGTACAGTCGACTTACTCCAAAGACAGTCGACTTGACTGATGAATTATGAATCTACAGATGTCGCAGCACAGTCGACTGATTACAAAACCAGTCGACAGGTATTCAGCAGAGTTAGAAGATAAGAACAGTTGAAGATTCATCCTCATCCAAATCCGAAGCAAGATTAAGTTATCCAAACCCAGGTTGTCTGCGAATAACAACTCTTCATTAATCAAGATAGAGAACCAGGATTGGCAAGTGAGAAGATCGACTTAGATCTATATCCGATGTGTAAAGAGATAGAATTGAAATCTGCAGATGTGGGCAAAAGAAATTATAAAAAGGCTGGAATAAGGAGTTGAGAGTATCACTAAATCTCTGAATCATCAACCATCAACCAACGAGCATTATTCTACCAGCATCGAAGAAGGAAGGAGATCAAGTGCACTGAAGGGAACGATCCAGTCGACTTAGTGACAGCAAGTCGACTTCTTGGGCTGAACATCACCAGTGTTATTTCTTCTCTTTCTAGTTTTTATTTTAATCATGTATTCGAAACTGTTTGTCAATAAAAGTCTTATTATGTGGAACTAATTTCATAGTTGGGTAGATCGAAACCGTAGCCATGTAATGCTTATATTCTTCTCAACGCTACTCTATTACTTATTGATTAAACCTGTTTGTATTGGTATAGATTTATAATATGAATCAAACTTGTTCAGAAGTTCTTAGAGCAGTCGACTGAGAGTGACAGCAAGTCGACTGCCATGCAGAACCTGAGATTATCAAGTTTGCGTATTATAAAACTGAATCTGTTATATGAGCATAGAGACGACCCGTATCTCGTGCTCATAACTTGTAACACAGGAATCTTTAGGGGTTCTTGGTTTAATCAACTTGAAGGATCTAGATCTGATACCAATTTCTAGAACTTTGAGTGTTTGTTCGTTTCCATTGTTACTATGCTTCCTTTAAGTGCAACTTAGTAGATACCATGCTAAATACTTAAGGAAAGAAATGAATTAGAGTAGATACCATGCCTAATTCTTGGCCTAGGAAACATTAACTTTAAGGAGTAGAAACCATGCCCTTAAAGGAACAAACATGAGTAATTAGAGTAGTATAGAAGGTGACTTAGCATTATTGGCTATAGGTGGAAATCAAAGCCGAACTACTTAATAGATATTTGTGATTCAGAACTACTTGATCTAGTTTAAATCTTGTCATTTCTTTTAGAACAACACTTTAAGATTATTATTTCTGTTTTATTGATTAGTAAGTTAATTTCTACAATCTCTGTGGGATCGACCCTTGCTTGTCACTACGCTTGTATAAATGATTCGTACACTTGCGAGGTTTTAATTTGTGTCTAGTTTATCTATTTATTTAGATCATCTGGATTGCACAACAAGTTTTTGGCACCGTTGCCGGGGATTGTTTAGTATTTTAACTTACAAATCAGTTAAATCTTTTTCATTTTCTTTTCTTTTATTAATAAATATTTTTCTTTTAGGATATAGGACTTTGGTGAATGCACGGGAGACGATCACTTCATCCAGAGCTACTACCTATTGACGAAGAAACAGAACGCACTCTGCATAGACTAGGTCGGCTGTCTGCAACAAACCAGTCGACTGTTGCAAGGAACAGGTCGAATGCACAGAGACCCAATTCACAAGCAACAATGGGTGAGGAAGTACCAAATCGAGTACCAATGCAGGACAAAGTCACGCCTAAGAATATTGAGCAACCTTCCTGCATTGCCTATCAACCTAATGTCACAGGGAATATGCATCTATCTCCTCAATTACTTAGCATGGTTCCCCACTTTAGTGGCAAACCAGACGAAAAGCCTCACCTCCATCTGCAAGATTTCTTTGATCTTTGCAGAACACAAAGCGTCCAAGGGCTTACCCCTGAACAAATCAGGTTAATCTTGTTTCCATTTTCTTTAAAACTTAATGCTAAATTGTGGTATAATTCTTTGGAACCAGGATCAATTCAATCATGGGAGCAATTGGCAACAAAGTTCTTAAAAGAATTCTTTCCAGCCCAAAAAACTAAACAACTAAAAGGGAGATTCAACTCTTCCAACAAAAAGATGGAGATTTATTCTTCGAGGCATGGAAGGACTTCAAGAACAAGCTTCTCAAGTGTCCTACGCATAACATGCCTAAGGATGATCAGGTACAAGCATTTTATGAGGGTTTAAATGATACTAACAAGGCAATTATGGATTCAGCTTGCAACGGAATCTTGATGAGGAAAAGTGGTGAGGAGGCTATCGAACTATTTGAAGAACTCAGCGAGAACTCACAGCAATTCTCAATAAGGGGAAGAGGCCTACCGAAAAAATAGGGAGTTTACGAAACTTCTAGTATTAATAACATACAATTAGAAATGGTAAACATGAATAAAAAAATTGATATGTTTGTTAATGCAATGTCGACGATGGGTGGTGTAAAAAACCAAACAAAAGAAGTTTGTGCAATTTGTTCTCATTTTGATCATACGACTGATACGTGTCCCAAGTCTTCTTTCACAGATCAGGAACATGCAAACTATGTAGGACAAGGAGTGTTTCCACCAAAGAACAACCCCTTCTCGAACACATACAACCCAGGGTGGAGGAACCATCCAAATTTCTCATGGAGCAATAATCAAAACAACCAAGGCACTCAATCTTCGCAAGGACATGCACGGAACTTCCAGATGGGAAGTGGGTTTGATCGGCCAATTCAAGAACAGAAGAAGTTGGATTTTGAATCCACCGTTCTTCAATTGCTCCAACAGCAACATCAAACAAGCAACCAACAAGGGCAGGCAATTCAGAAATTGGAAAACCAAATCGGTCAAATCGCGAAGGAGTTGAGTGAAAGAAAGTCAGGAGAACTTCCATCACAAACTATACCAAACCCTAGAGGACAAGAACAGCTCAAATCTGTGACAACACTAAGAAGTGGTAAGGTAATTGACAGCAAGGTTGGAACACACGCAGACGAATCAGATACACAACCATCAAAAGCTTTGAGTTCCAACAAGGTAAGTGAAAAAGAAGGGGTAGTATTGCCACCATTCCCTCAAAGGTTAGTCAAGCAAAAGAAAGAACAACATTTATTTGATATCTTTGAAACTCTCAGAAAGGTAGAAATTAATATCCCCCGACTTGATGCTATTAAACAAATTCCTTCTTACGCCAAATTTTTGAAAGAATGTTGTACTCACAAAAGAACATTTCAGGTTAGGGAGGATGTGGCTTTGACAGAGGAAGTGAGCGCCGTATTGTTAAGGAAATTACCTCCGAAATTGAAGGACCCAGGTAGTTTTACCATTCCTTGCAGGGTTGGTGAGCACTTCTTTGAAAAGGCACTGCTGGACTTAGGGCCAAGCATAAATCTTCTTCCATACTCTGTTTACGAAAAGCTAGGATTGGGGGAACTCAAACCAACATCCATCACTTTGCAGTTGGCTGATCGCAGCATCAGGAGACCTAGAGGTATTTTGGAAGATGTCCTAGTTCAGGTAAATGATTTCATTTTGCCTGCAGATTTTGTTGTGTTGGATATGGAGGACTCTTCAATGCCATCTTCTTTACCGATCATTTTAGGTAGGCCCTTTATGAGTACGGCTGATATAAAAATTTGTGTTAAAAAAGGTACAATAAGTATGAAAATAAATAGAGAAAAGGTTGAATTTAAAATGTTTGATGCACTAAAATTACCACATGATGATCATGAATGTTATAATATTGTTGTGGTACAGGAGATTGTCGATCAAACATTTCAGGTATATAGCGTTGAACCACTACAAGCCACAATTACACAATCTCTAACATTGCCTCATGTTGAACAGGAATACGATGAATGGAGGATTGCAGAGACAGTGCATTACCTCGAAACTCCAAAATCATATTCAAGTAAGCTTGCACCTGATTTGAAAATCTTGTGTCTGATAACACTTTTGTTTCTTCTGTTACCAGGACACCAGATGTGGAGCTTAAGCCGCTACCTGAACACTTGAAGTATGCATATTTGGGTGAAAATCAGACGTTACCTGTGATAGTCGCTGAAAACTTAAGCGCGCAGGAAGAAGAGAAGCTGCTGAGGGTACTGCGGGAACATAAGGGTGCAATAGGATGGACCATCGCAGACATCAAGGGAATAAGTCCATCCAAATGCATGCATAAAATACTTCTTGAAGACAATGCAAAACCTAGCAGGGAAGCACAGAGAAGGCTTAATCCACACATGAAGGAAGTGGTAAGAACAGAGATCTTGAAGCTACTAGATGTTGGCATCATCTACCCTATCTCAGATAGCAAATGGGTGAGTCCTATACATGTAGTGCCTACGAAAAGTGAAATCACAGTGGTGAAGAATAAAGAGAATGAGCTTATCCCTACGAGGATGACCACAGGATGGAGGGTATGCATTGACTACAGGAAGCTGAATAACGAAACCAGGAAAGATCACTTCCCTCTTCCTTTTATTGATCAAATGTTATAAAGATTAGCAGGATATAGTCATTATTGTTTTTTAGACGGTTATAGTGGCTATAATTAAATTGCTATTGCCCCAGAAGATCAAGAAAGACCACTTTTACATGCCCTTTTGGTACTTTTGCATACAGGAGGATGCCCTTTGGATTGTGCAACGCACCAGCTACATTTCAGAGTTGCATGATGAGTATATTTTCAGACATGGTGGAAAGGTTCATCGAGGTATTTATGGATGATTTTAGTGTTTTTGGGTCTTGTTTTGATGAATGCCTTAACCATTTGCAGCTTGTGCTTAAAAGATGTGAAGAATGCAATTTAGTGCTAAATTGGGAAAAGTGCCATTTTATGGTACAACAAGGTATTGTCTTAGGACATGTGGTGTCAAAAGGGGCATAGAGGTGGATAAGGCAAAAATTGACATCATATCAAAGCTACCCCCTCCCACTACAGTCAAGGGTGTAAGGAGTTTTCTTGGACATGCAGGGTTTTATAGAAGATTTATAAAAGATTTTTCCAAAATCTCCAGATCCCTTTGTGGATTGTTAGCTAAGGATGTTGATTTTGCATGGACAGAAGAGTGCACAAATGCGTTTGTTATATTGAAAAATCTTCTCATTTCCGCACCCATCATCATGGCACCAGATTGGAACCATTCTTTCGAGCTTATGTGTGATGCAAGTGATTATGCTTTGGGAGCTGTTTTAGGTCAGAGAATAAATAAGGTACCCCATGCTATTTACTATGCTTCTCGAACTTTAAATGATGCACAGCTTAATTATTCCACTACTGAAAAAGAAATGTTAGCTGTCATTTTTGCTGTAGAGAAGTTTAGATCATATTTGATTGGATCTAAAGTCATTGTTTTCACTGACCATGCTGCTTTGAGATCTTTGTTTGCTAAAAAGGATGCTAAGCCTAGGTTGATCAGATGGGTGTTGTTGCTTCAAGAATTCGATCTTGAGATTAGAGACAAGAAAGAAAGTGATAATGTTGTTGCAGATCACTTGTCCAGATTACTGCATGATGAAGAGAGAATTGTGCCCCCACTGAATGAAAACTTCCTAGATGAACATTTATTTGAAATAAATATACAACTTCCATGGTTTGCAGATATTGTAAATTATCTCACTGCTCATGTTTTCCCTCCAGGTATGACAAGTCAAGAAAGAAAGAGATTGATGGCCATGTGCAAGCACTATTATTGGTATGATCCTTATTTGTTCAAATTCTGCCCTGATCAAATTATAAGAATATGTGTGGTAGAAGAAGAGCAAATGAGTATTCTACAACATTGCCACCAATATGCATGTGGAGGACACTTTGGACCAAAAAGAACAGCACTTAAGGTATTACAATCTGGTTTTTATTGGCCTAATGTATTCAAAGATGTTTTTTCTATTTCTATCAATTTTAATGCTTTATCACACTGCCTTTTATGAGGTGATTCATAGACCATACATATTGGAATCATCTATCATTGATATTTTTGTTCTCTCTTTCTATCACCTTTCCATTTATCCACATCCCTTTTTTTTTCAAATCCATAAAAAAATCAGTTGTTACAACTATATGATTGGTCTAGTCATATAGTGACTGTTTTAACTGAAGAAAATGCGGATATGGTCGAATGGTAAAATTTCTCTTTGCCAAGGAGAAGATGCGGGTTCGATTCCCGCTATCCGCCCATGGTGAAGTAATGTACTATGATAAAAAATTCGATATAGTGAATTCGGTTCGGTATAGTTGATTATGATACTAAAGTAACTAGTTACTATAGTAGTTCTGCCCTCCCGTTTATTTACCTCCCATACAAAAACAAAAAGAGTCATTAATTATATTATTAAGTAAATATATTTTCTTTTTGCAGGACTTGTGATAAATGCCAAAGGACAGGCAACATCTCTTCTAGAAATCAAATACCACTGCAAAACATCCAAGTAATCGAGCTTTTTGATGTTTGGGGAATCGACTTCATGGGCCCCTTTCCTAACTCATTTGGTTATTTATATATTCTTGTGGGTGTGGATTATGTGTCTAAATGGGTCGAGGCTGTCCCCTCAAAAACTAATGATCACAAAGTTGTTGTCAAGTTTTTACAGGAAAACATCTTCACCAGGTTCGGTACACCAGGAGCAATAATTAGTGATGGAGGTAGCCACTTCAATAATTTTCCATTTGCTTCTTTGATGAAGAAATATAGGATTACACATAGAGTGGGTACTCCGTATCATCCTCAAACCAGTGGGCAAGTGGAGATTAGCAACAGAGAGATCAAGAGCATTCTGGAAAAGACAGTAAATACAAGGAGAAGGGATTGGTCGCTACGCTTGAATGATGCATTATGGGCCTACAGAACCGCATACAAGACACCCATTGGCATGTCACCATACCGTCTAGTTTTTGGAAAAGCCTGTCATCTTCCAGTGGAGTTGGAACACAAAGCTTATTGGGCCATTAAAAAGTTCAATTTTGATATGAAACAAGCAGGTGACAAAAGAAGATTGCAACTGAATGAGCTTGAAGAATTGAGGCACGACGTATATGAAAATGCAAAGTTGTACAACGAGAGGACAAAGATATACCATGATAAACAGCTAGCAAGGAAGGAGTTTTATGAAGGACAGAAGGTATTGATATACAACTCAAGATTAAAACTCTTTCCAGGCAAGCTTATGTCACGATGGTATGGCCCGTACATTGTTACAAAAGTCTTTCCACATGGAGCATTGGAGGTTCATAGCAAAGAGAAAAATCAAACATTCAGGGTGAACGGGCATAGGGCGAAACCTTATATTGAGAGGAGTTTTGAGCCGCAAGAGGAAGATGTGAATCTTCAAACCATCCAATACATTGCATGAACTCATCAAGTCTAGCTGAAGATAAGAAACATAGCGCTTATTGGGAGGCAACCCAATTTTCAGGGGAGTACTTACACTTTCTCTTTATTTCTTTTTATTTCTTTATTCATCTTTTATTTTCAGTTTCTTTCCTTCAAAATTAGATGGTGACACATGCCTATCTTAAGTTGTTTGAGACATTGAGGACAATGTTCCATCTAAGTTTGGGGGTAGTTATTCACATTTGGAGTCTCTTGATGTTGTGTCCTTTCTGACAACAATGATGAGAAATGAGCTCAGTTACTATAGGTAGAGCGTGGAGAACAAGTATTAAGTGTGGTCTTTATCTTTAAAAATGTTAATAACTTATCATATGGATCATACTTGAAACTTTCATTCATTTGGCTATGTCAATTTAACGAATTGTGAAAGAGAATAGCAAGTTCAACTGTGAGTAAACTTAAATACACAAATTGTGAGTTTTTAAGCCTTATTTATTTTGAGAGAGTCATACATTTGAAGATCTCAGTTGACTGCATTCTTGAGATGATCTAGAACTTGTTTTTGCTACTTTTCAAAACTTATTTTTGGTTTTTGCATAAAAACTTGGAAATGATTAAGGCACCTAAGATTCTTTCACCAAAGACAAATAGCCTACCCAACATCAATTATCCACTAGTTACCCCTTTGAAGCCTATAAAAGCTTTTTTTTTGTAAGACACATCATCCTTAACCAAGCCTAGATGAATAGGTTACCTTACCTATATCTATTGGGTTAGTAGAGCAAGAATTGAAAAAGAGATGTGGTATGTCAAGATGAAGGGGATGAAAATATAAAGTTGGAGGATTTGTCATAAGAAAAAAAATAAAAAGTTGTAAATTGCTGAGTTGTGGATGGGGGAAAAGGTGTTGGTAGAAATAAAGTATAGGCCTGTGATATATGGCCTTAAATATTATGTAAAAAAAAAAAAATCTCTCTTAGAACAAGGCAAGTTGCTCTACTAATCCTTTAGAATTTTGTATTCCTTTTCCCTTCAATTGTTTAAACCCTCACCTATGGCCCCATTACAACCTATAAAAGACATTTTGATCCAAGTAACATGCAAATCAATGATGTGAAGATGTAGTAGCAAGATCAAGCATATGGTTTCATCCAAGTAATGATAAATTGTCACGAGATGTAACTTGAATGTCCCATGTCAATGAGAGCTATATTTTTTGTGAGTGTATGCCATGGTCAGAATTTGGAGTTAAAATATAGTTGAGCTTGCTAACCTTAATCATGATTATGTTGCTTAGGCATTGGCCACACTACTATTTGATATTCAAGTTGAGTATTCGTGTGAATAAGTGATTAACATTTGAATTAAAACTTGTTTAGACCTATCTTAATGCTTGTTCTAACCTTGACACTAACAGTACCAAGTTCTCTGAGGTAAATGTTGGAAGGGTCAAGATGTCAAGCGATGCTTGTAGTTTTATTTTGCTTGAGGACAAGCAAAAGCTAAGTTTGGGGGTATTTGATGAACCCAATAATATTCACATTTAGGAGCAATAATCTTAATGCAATTGGACATTTAAATGCTCTATATGTGGTATTTTACTCTTCTTTTCTCTTTTCCATAGGAAAAAGCCTAAAAACAGCTAAACGAAGCAAATTCAGGATTTTGAGGATGATACACAGAAACTGCAGAGCATAAGTCGACTGGTTCTTCAAACAGGCGACTGGACAGAGAGGTTGAGTTTCCGAAGCTGCTCAGTACAGTCGACTTACTCCAAAGACAGTCGACTTGACTGATGAATTATGAATCTACAGATGTCGCGGCACAGTCGACTGATTACAAAACCAGTCGACAGGTATTCAGCAGAGTTAGAAGATAAGAACAGTTGAAGATTCATCCTTATCCAAATCCGAAGCAAGATTAAGTTATCCAAACCCAGGTTGTCTGCGAATAACAACTCTTCATTAATCAAGATAGAGAACCAGGATTGGCAAGTGAGAAGATCGACTTAGATCTATATCCGATGTGTAAAGAGATAGAATTGAAATCTGCAGATGTGGGCAAAAAAAATTATAAAAAGGCTGGAATAAGGAGTTGAGAGTATCATTGAATCTCTGAATCATCAACCATCAACCAACGAGCATTATTCTACCAGCATCGAAGAAGGAAGGAGATCAAGTGCACTGAAGGGAACGATCCAGTCGACTTAGTGACAGCAAGTCGACTTCTTGGGCTAAACATCATCAGTGTTATTTCTTCTCTTTCTAGTTTTTATTTTAATCATGTATTCGAAACTGTTAGTCAATAAAAGTCTTATTATGTGGAACTAATTTCATAGTTGGGTAGATCGAAACCGTAGCCATGTAATGCTTATATTCTTCTCAACGCTTCTCTATTACTTATTGATTAAACCTGTTTGTATTGGTATAGATTTATAATATGAATCAAACTTGTTCAGAAGTTCTTAGAGCAGTCGACTGAGAGTGACAGCAAGTCGACTGCCATGCAGAACCTGAGATTATCAAGTTTGCGTATTATAAAACTGAATCTGTTATATGAGCATAGA